>CAHIKZ030001302.1:1272500-1327500 GCA_903632075.3 Acanthosepion pharaonis | reverse complement strand
GCTGATCGGTTGAACTCTCTGCCTTCGGGCGGGGAGGAACCCGAGCGAGGCTACGCCGAAGGGCGGAGTCTCTTTCGGGGAGGTAAACCGACCCTGAACCCGTTTATACGGGTTCAAAAGGCATATTTTTGGCTGAGCCCACGGGTTCGGAGATACCACGTTAAACTGGCCTTGTGCCACATGATGCCCTCGTGGGGGCGGGGTGACTAAATACTGTTCAGTCTGAAGTCTGGAGTGAAGTCCGTCAAGAGTCTGTCAGTCAGTCAGAGCGAGCGAATCAGTCAGTCTAGTCAGAGGCAGTCCGAAACAGAGTCGCGTTCAGACAATTACTACTAAACCTGATTGTTCGTATTAACACTTTCTACTTCTCTGTATATATTCCTTTTTGTAATATATCTGTGTTATTCCATATACGTGTTCGAGTTCTTCTTTATTGGTTCTACCTTGGACTATCACCGTGGTACAAGGAACCGGACCATAACAATTATTTTGAAATGTTACCGTTTTTATCTCGTCTGATGGTGTGCGTTTATTATTATAATCTCTGATTTATATTCATATATATATATATATATATATATATATATATATATATATATATATATATATATATATCTTGAACTGATTTAATAGTTTTACTGGCATTTTAATAAAGAAGAAATCATTTTTCACCAAAATTCCACGTGTTTATATTAGCAGTATTATGCATCCGTGAGATAAACGTAGCCAGCTGCTTGTTCAAAAGTCAGACCTTCGGTGGTGAAACTTAAGTAACCTTAAGTAAGTTCTTTCAATTCCGTTGATATATAGATGTGTGTGTGCTTTTGCTTATGTGTGAGAGAGAAAGAGATAGCGCATGTGTGTATGTTTGTTTCTCTGTTTATGTTTACAGTCGTTATTTTTGGATTTGCTTCATTTAACTTGCCACTTTGGAAAAATGCTCACGCTTTTATTTTTCTGTCTTATCTAGGTCGAGAAATCAAATGCTTTTTGAAGTTCCATATGGAGCATTTCACTAACATGTTCCGTCAGTGAAGCCGGCGTCGTCGACTCTATAAGTACACGTCTACGGTCTGTACAGAAATCGAATTAGGAATGGATCTTACGTTGACACTTTTACGTCAGAGAAAAATATATATATATATATATATATATATATATATATATATGGGAAATGTATTAAATCCGACAGATTTTTAATTTATTTGTTTAAACGTTATTTTTTTAAATGGATACTTACAGTTGAGTAGATGGTCCGTTTTTATTTATTTATTAAATATTATATTGACTTACATCTACAAGCTTGAATATTCGAAACTTGAACACAGAACACACACACACACACACACACACACACACACACACACACACACACAAAAATCATACGTACTGGTATCTGGGCTGTCGGTTCCTAGGAACTGAGCTACTTGAAACTAATACGACGGTAGAGGCCATTATATATATATATATATATATATATATATATATATATATATATATATATATATACACATGTGTGTGTCTGTGTGTGTTTGTGTGTGTGAATGAGTGTGGGTGTGCGCGCTCGCGCGAACGTGCGTGCGTGTGTGCGTGTGTGTGTGAAGACAAGAGAAATTGGAAATTTTTATCAAAGACGCATTTCACCTTAGAAAAACATGTTCTCTTTGGCGTCATCTGTTTGAAGATAAAAACGACAAGCCTGTGTTGTAGGAAAGTATATATAGTACAAATAGAGTTTTAATGCATGCTATGTTTTTAGTTTTTCTTTCCTTGTGCTGTTAGGTGTCGCGGGGAGTGTCCTGAAGAAGAGATATCTAAAAGCCCAACCCCTCGTCGGCGTCGTGGGAGATGGGAACAGGTAAAGCTGGCCAACGGGAAAATAGTGAAGCTGTGACTGGCTTAGCAGGCCGACAGCGGAAAAAAATGCTCAAGGAACAGAGGAGATACAAACACACATCCTTGCTTGTATGTATGTACGTGCGTGTATATATATATATATATATATATATATATATATATATATATATATATATATATATATATATATATATATATGCCATGAATTTATTACCCAGCTGCACTTCTAATTAAATGCAGGTTATCTTTTATTTTTTAATGTTTTTCCAGCGTATGATACATCTACTGTAATGTTAGGCATTTTTTTTAACATTATTATAAATGTGACAAAGTTATGCGCTACTCAACTTCCTCATTCGAGCCCTGCGTTGGATATTGTTCATATAACATTCGAAATTTGCTTGTAATCTATAAATTGAAATTGTCCATTTTAATCGTTTAAAAATGGCATTCTCGTAGATCGGTTAACAATTCAAGAAACCGGCGCAAATATTTTAAAGAAATTTAACATTTTTTTTCCTTATAGTGTCGACGAACCTTCGTGTTTTACCTTGACCGGAACCCCTCGTCTTCATAAAGAGCAACTTTTTTTCGATCTACATCAATGTTTAGTTCAACTAGTAGGTAAATGACTATCAACATATAAAACTCTTTGTGAAAGTGTCCAGATTTCCATTCTTGAAAAGTCAATGTCAATCGTTCACTTCTGTATTCATAATTCTTGTCCTTTTATAGTTCTTTCGCTTTACATTATTTACATTGTTCGGACTGGCTTCCTCATCTTTGTTGCCATATTTATCGCAACGTTTCGGCCGTTGTACGCTGCGGCCTTATTCAGGTGATTGGGATGTTGAACAGAACCCTTTATTTCACTGATAAATAACAGGAGATAACTTATAACTGACATCCATTAGGCATGGCACGTGAAAGTAGAGCAGTCTACGCCAGTGAGCGTAATAAAGGGATCAGTTCGACATTCCAACCAATTGAAGAAGGCCAGAACGATAAATATGGCAACAAAGATAAGGATGATCGTCCGAACAGTTTAAATAGTTAATATAATACTTTATCATAGAAATATAGTCATGCGACACTATTTAGCGGTCGCATGAAAATTAAAAGCGAGAAATAATTAAGGCGAGAAGAAGCTGAAATAATTAAGGCGATAAGAAGCTATCACGAAATGACATACTGAGCGATGTTATTTTTTTTAACAAAGAAAAATGGTAAAGATTTTATTTCCCTTTGCGAAAAGAAAAAGTATTTTTTCTTTCGCGGAAGATAGGAAATTCATGAGATCTCGGATCTGTCGAATTAATTTATGCTACGAGGCGGCGAATAAAAAATAGCCATCTGCCCATGGCAATAATGAAAATTTCAAATTGGTCAAGTGGCCCCTACGAAACAGAAGCTGGAAAATAATATTAATCAGGACACGCAATGACCGAGAATGGCGTCGGCTTAGACCACCCCCAGAGAGAAAAAAAAAAAGGAAGGGAAAGGAATAAACCATTAACTATCTTTCGGAGATGTCATTTGGTTTTGGAAAGAGACCACCTGTTTTATTGTCCAGACTCGAACATGATAAAAGTTTGATACTGGGATAGATAATTGGATACAGAATGCGAATACGTCCAGTTAACCACCCACTTGACGCTGGCGAAAATCTCGATTGATAAAGTCCAGGTGACATTCGGTTAAGATAGAAGTTAAGGACCACACTACGAGTCGAAGGGGTCTGGTGAAAAAAAAAGGATGAAAGGAAAAAAAAAAAAAAGAATATAATTTTTTTTCCTTTCGGCGATAATTGTAAACACCCACGCTGCTGAGCGTTCATTGGCTGAGTGGTGGCGTGAGCGGTGGGCGAATGTAAACATGTAAGAGAGAGGGAGGTCTGTTGACGCCTATGAGAGGATTGGTGTGAGATACCACTGTGAGAGAGAAGGGGAACCTGTTGACGCCCTCTGAGGGGATTGGTGTGAGATACCAATATGAGAAAGGAAGAATTTGGGAGGACGATACCCTTAAGAACCCCTCTAAAGCAAAAAGTAATGGACTTCCAAAAATGAAAAGTGATAAATTTTCCTGTCCGAAAACAAAGAAAATCCTTGTTGTTGATATAGAATTATCGAGGCACCCCAAACCACGACAAGCCCACACCCGGTTTTGGTCGGCGTCCATATAACCAGAGTCGCAGCGAGTAAGTTACTCAGAGAGAAGTTAGTTGTAGTTGAAGCTGTTGAGCACTGAGACCAGCCTCACAGGAAGCTGACTGAAGATCCACGCATCTCGACTTCAACTTCTGACCAAACAATTTATTTTTGAAGAACGACTTAGACTCGTACCACCAAAACAAGTTTTACGAATATCGCCTGAAGATACCAAAAACCATTTTCCTGAAAAACAACTTAAGATATTAAGACTCGCCTAACAAACGCAAAGTGTCACGTATCCATAGAAGCGGTTTGGGAGAAAGATTGCAGTCCTGTATTCAGCAACCAGATATAAAAAAATATTTGTTATTCATTTTTTAACACATTTGAACTTTTCGAGTTGTTACTTTATTTTCTTTTACATATACCTGTGCGGTGTTACCTTTGCTCGGACTCGGCTTGCATTACGGCCCGGCGACTGATTGTTTTGTCTACCTAAGATCAAATTACAACGTGGGTAGGTTAGACTAAAAATCAAAGCAGTTACTTCGGTAACCAGACGTTGGAGGCGAGCTGGGAACGACAAAGCTGATACCGAATCTAACCTGATTCCCATCCGAACCAGCCATGGGTTACAACGTCACATTTGGTGCCGCGACCAATACCAAGTCACATTGGTCGTCACAGGATAACACGAGCGCGGAGAGGCCGGGGGTGACGTCACAGTCAGATTTTTTCTCTTTAACAGTTTTTTCTCCTATATTCCTAACTCAAAGCAACCCCTTACGTCAGTGGTTTTATTGTAAATATCGAATTGTGGTGATGCTTTATAATGTTGACTTGGGCATCCAATATGATGTCAAATTTTCTTTGCTATATTTAAATATATGTCCAAAGTTTCTTCTTTTATGGAGGTGCGAAAATAAACTGGGTAGCAAACAGGACAAAAGTGCATTTTACTGTATGTGATAGCGTTGAACTAGTCTGTGTTCCTTTTGTATTCTTCCTTTCCTTTATGGTGAGTGTTTTACGAGGTATTTGATTATGGAATCCATTATATACCAGCGAATTTTACACCATTGCTTTTTGTGGCATTTATCAAACTGCAGGAAGGCCTTTTCTGAAATACAACTGTGTGATCTTTTGGCTTAATAAAGGTCTATGTTTTGGCGATGCATTTTCCGTCTTCTTTACTTTAAATGATATTGTTACAAATGCACACACACGCGCGTTCACAAATGCACGCACGCACACACACACATATATATATATATATATATATATATATATATATATATATATATATACACACAAGCTGCAATAGATAAATCGCTGTCTAAATTACGCAAAAAATGAAAACACTGACATCTCATTTTAACAGATATATTAACCAATATTACACAAAATATCTTGAAATATTAAAGAGTAAATTTATTCAATAAAATAGCCAATTTCTTCAACAACGACATACGGATGAAATCGCAATCTCCTGCAAATGTTTTGGTCGGTTTTTGTGTTTAAGTCCTTCAATGCAGGCATAATATTTCCCTTCATTTCATCTTTGGTGTTAAAAGTAATGTTGTTGATTAGGTGGTCAAATGCAAGGGGTGATGGGGTCAGAGAAATGGTCTGACAACCATAACTTAGTTCTCATGCTTGTGTTGCATGGTGCGGAGTCCTGTTGCCAAACATAGTGTCTTCCAGCTGCCATTCACTTGGCCCAGGGCAGCACTACCTCCGCTATGCAATTGATACGGAGCTCAATGTTGAGTCTTGGGCACTTATCATCAAATTAGAGAGTCAGAGTCAGAATTCTATCTGCAGAACCTTCGTAATCACAATTAGACTCATCCAAATCTTTCTGAATCCTCTGCGCTGTCCTCTCATTGTCATCCAAACACACTGAAATGTTCATAATTGGACCTTCTAGAGAGAATACCAAGCAATACAGCATGACGTTTAAAATTTCTAGTGGAGTGAATTGTGTCATGGTGCTCTTCTCACAGACGCTGCCCAACTGACCCGAATATATTGTGTAGTCGATAAAATCAAAAGCAAAACACGCGAAATTAAAATATAAAATGGTGACAATTTACCCATTACACCCTATCTATCTATCTATCTATCTCTCTCTCTCTCTCTCTCTATATATATATATATATATATATATATATATATATATATATATATGACGATACTTTAATAAAATTGAAAAATGTTAGATTTACGTTTCCGATTTGTTCTTTATTACCCTGTCGGATTCTGATCCATAGTTTGATCAGCAATTGTTCTGCATATTTTATCTCTGTATACATATGTTATAACTCTCGACTCGTTAACTCAGTATGACCATCATTGCCATGTTTGATAAATAATTTTGATTCGTGAGAACTAGAATGAGACTTCAAGATTGCAAGTGATTTACAATTCTTATTGAATATGTGTCAAACAAATTCGTTTTGTGCAGGTTCTGGTTCGTTTCATAAAGTCTCTTCAGCTTGTTAGCGAGTTTCAATGTGAAGAGTGTGTCCAGAGCAATTTTATCTTAATGAAACACATTACATGTTTCGCTATATCCAGCAACGCAATGCAGATCATAATTTGAGAAAGGTCTAGCAATATGACTCTATTATTGGTGAACGACGCTGCAGTGGAAAGACAACCTTTGCCACATTCATCACATTTATTACTGGATCAATAATTTCCCTTTTCTTAGCGGCACGCTTGATATTTGCCAAACTCATTGAATATTCTTGGAAGACCCTAGCAAGCCCGCATCCACGCACGCACGCACGCACACGCACGCAAGTACGCACGCCCACACACAACTCACAAATTACCTGATGTCAACACCTGTTGTAACTTAGGGAAGGTTACTGAATAAAATAATCACACGAAGGTTGGTAATGAAATATAATACTTAGGACACGAACAACACATATAAGACAACTGCTATGAGTCAAGTAAATTCCAAAATGAATCTCCAACTGCAGAATATCTACCAACCGCCCTACGCGGTCAGATGTGGCAAAAGACCGAATTTAATTTGGGGTATCAGAGCCGGTAGGATCGGCTAAGAATTCCCCGTAGACTGCAAATAAAACGGGATCGGGTAGCTGTTTTCAGAGACGAGAAGCAGATAGTTTGACCAGTACAGCTGGAGACGAATCTCTAACTGCAGACCAACATACAGTATTTACTGCTGTATGTATGCGAATGGGGAAATACCCATTACTGTCCGTAGATATGCTATAACAACTCCTAGGATTGATAGATTCTGGTGAGGAAAACTGTATAGAAAAATACATTGAATCATCTTTCCTATCAGCAGACCTAGCACTTGATTCAATATGATCATTCCCCTTCATGTCAGTGAAAACTCTTTGACAGAGAAGACAATAAATCATTTCCCTGAAGGTTAGCATCAGCCATATTGCTAGAAGGCAATAAATTTCTCTACGACGATTAAGAATGTGAATATTTGTTTTGGAAGCGTTAAAATTAACCTTCCATTTCTTACCCCTGTTAACATCATATTGAATGTTTTTTTTTTGTTTTTTTTATATTCCATCGGGAGTAAATAGTTACGTCATCAGCATATATACCAAGTTGAGAACTAATCTCATCGCTAAGGTCGTTGCTGAAAATAAAAAAACAAAAAAAAATAAAACAAATTAAATCCCAGGATAAATTCTTAGGAAGACCCGCATTAATGTAAAAAGATTTAGAAAAGTGTCCGTTAAAGATTAAATTACATTTCATTATTTGACATAATAGAAGAGGACCAGCATGCAAAACCCTATGAAACGCCTTCGAGATACAAACCTAGCTTCATCATTCCTATGTATAGCTTGACAAACTCTTTCAGCAATTAACCATTATCACATCATCAATTGACTTAGAGAACGGAAAACAATATTGTTTGTGTGATAGACAACCCTGCGAAGCGAGGTGCGTAACACATTTTGAGTTGATTAGAGCGTTTAGGACATTGCCTAAATGATGTAGATAACTGATAGTTCAGGTTCATCGTGGATTCAAAGGAAAATTTTCTCTTTCATGAAAATATCACATACGGTAAGAATAAAACAAAAATACATGGAACTCAGTTAGCTTGTTTTATCCCACCCGTCATAGGCACCTGACGTTGGACCAACCGATTATTACTTTGTCGATCATTGCAAAACGAGGGGAGAAATCTCTTTAATGAAAACGAGATTCAAAGGTCGTCGAAAACACTTGCAAATAAAACATATGGAATCATTTTTTCTTCAAAACGTATCAAAGTGCCAAATAAGAGACAACAAGTCATCACAAAAAAAAATCTTTATTTTTGCAGGATAAAATTAATAAAAAAAGCGGAAATTATTCATGACTCAATATAATTACGATCATTCGTATGTAAACGGGTATTATTATTATGTCTCCGAAAAAACTGCATTATATCCTGAACAATTTAATGCACACAGAAATCTGCCAACAACGTGAATACAAAATTTTCTTTCTGCTTACAAATCTGTCTACAGATTTTCACTTCTCCAGTCACGTTTCTATACGCTGAAACTTAAGCATATGAATAAGTATAAAAACTCTTGATAACACGAGCACATAAATAATGAAACTGCAACCTGTAGATGCGATGGAAAAGCAACCTAAAAGAAAACTGCTGATTCTGAGTATATATTTTGATGACACTTCATTCCCTTGTCCATTAGAAGATTAAAAAAAGAAAGGACAACTGTGAAATACAGAACGCAAAAAAAAAAAAAAGATTTCTGCTTACTTGGAAAGCAGAGAGACGAATTCTGCAACTATGTAAGAGAAGGAAAGAAATGGAGAAACAAAAACAGACAATAATTGGAAAATACGAGAAAATAGGATTAAAAAGAAACGTAAATGTAAAAGCGACTCGTTTCGTGGCTGAGTAGATGTGCTTTCCCTGGGGAAAAAGTGGACTGATTTTCAACTCTGACTAGAAAATATCTGAATTCTAAATTTAAATCAAATGTATTGTGAGAGTCACAAAGTTCTGACTCGAATGTAATGCTCATCAGTAAACTTTACCAAAGATGAATTTATCCATGGTATCTCCGATACGTACTGTGTACACTGTAAGAGGTACTCGGCGCCACCTAGAAGTGTCAAAATACCTAATAGCCCCGACGGTTGACCGATAAGGTGATCTCAATCTAACAAATGCATAATCAGGCATTGAATTATGTCAATAAGTGGCCCGACATAAACAAGGAAGTGAACTGAAGACATGCACACATGAGACAACTGAATGGCAGGAAGGTATAAAAACACCTTACCTACGATGAGAGAGAGAGAGAGAGAGAGAGAGAGAGAGAGAGAGAGAGAGTCCTTATATCCTTGCATTAATTAGATCGTGCGTTCGAGAGAAGATCCCAAACTACATGTCCTCATTTTGCCCGGCATTAATTTGACGGAGTTCAGAATTAAATAAACAATATGTTACGCGTGCATACTTATTAAAATCTACGAACAATACACATAGAAGGCACATCCAACTGGAGATCTGGTGCAATCATTGTTTCTGTCGTCAAATTTGCCTCGTATCGATATGGCCGATTTCCGACAAATTTGTACTGAATGAATATAAAGAAGCAGAACAAGAATATGTACATTTTTCGGTAGGAAAGGAAAGACAAGTTGCAGCAGAAGAAATTCAATTAACCAAATACGTAATTTGAATGTGCAAAGTTTTAAATATACATTCCGGCGGCCTGATTGAAAAACTAAGGAGGAAAAATATGACGTGGTTAGATATCACTTTTTGGCGAGATATGACGAGATTATATATCAAGTTTCGATACACAAATGTACCAAACAAATGCAGATATCTCTTTAAAAAAATCTAGTAAAATAAATAATAGAAATTTTCTTATTAATAAATAAAATCATTAAAAGAAACTGCCAAACAACTTTCGACAATAAGTTTTTATAAAGACAAATTCAAATTACCTTTAGGAACACCTCTTAGCAATGGTCTAGCGTGGATTTCTAGAAATTCCAAAATATTTCATTTAAACAATCAATATAATACAAATATATCGATATTGCCTTATTAATACCTAACTGCAAACATTCTGGATATTATAGTTAAGAATAATCAAAAGGGGTCTCCCCTTGTTTTGTTACTCTCCTTTTTGAGAGAGATATTGCTGTTTAATGAGACTATAAAAAACACTATACGCGAAACTTGAATTCTCAGTTGAACAAAATTTTCTTAAAGCGTAAATATGTGTACTTTTGTCATTACAATTATAAATAAACTAAACGACATCGAATGTTCGATCAGAGTTACTTATGAAACAGAAATTTAACTGATAAAATGAAATGTACTGGGAATACATTTAATTCTCGCATTATACTAGTTATTTCATTTTAAATTCTTCTGGTTAATCTCATCGATGCATAGGATTAGAAAAAATATGCTGGAATTCCTCTCTTCTAAGAAAATATTACGCAACATCAGGGGTGCGTATTATGCAAAACATTGAGATTTTATTGGTCGATTTCAGTTACGAAATGACTACTCAACACAAACATACGACAATTCGACACTAACATTCGGCAATTGCGACACGATATGGATGTCAAATATAATCGTATGTACCTAACAATATTTACAAACGTAAAATAAAATAAGAAGTATCATAAAACTAAATTAGAATAAAATTATTCTATGGCTAAAACCATTTTAAGAGTAGGAAACGCAGGCCGTAATGAAATTGGTGAGGTACAATTTATAGGGTTTGATTACGAGACAAGGGGTGAGTATTAAGTGTGAGGAGAAGCATTTTCCAACATTTTCAGGACAATCTTTGGGGTAAGTATTATGGACGAAGGCATATTATATATGGGGAATTAGGGTATGTTAAGTAGGCTTGATAAACTATTCACATAATACTACCTACCACTTCAGTAACGATTATAATTAAAATACATTTAGTTCCGAGATTTTGATTTATAAGGGAGTCAATAGAAGAATTACTTATTAACAGTTAATTTTTCTAGTGAGTCCGTGTGGATTATGAGTGTGTGTTCGAGTTAATACTTACGATGCATATATAGTATGAATACATAAAAAATATTAGTTTATGTATATACATATGTAATTACGTACAGTGTGCGATGAATGAATTGTCGTGTAAATTACGCAAACATGAAAATAACAGTGACATCTCATTTTTACTGATATATTTCCCAAAATTACTCAAAAAAATATTTTGAAATACTAAAAAGTAAATTTATTCAATAATGTCGTTAATATCCTCAAGACGACTTCGGAATCTCCTGCACCCGTTCTGGACGGTCTCCTTGTTTAAGTTGGTGAAGGCTGCCATAATCTTTGCCTTCAGTTCATCTTTGGTGTTTTGGAATTTTGTTGGTGTCTCGCTCAACTGCATCCACAAATAATATCAAGCCTAGGAAGTTATGTAGCCAGATGTAATAGGTGGGTGTGGTCGCATAAATTGTTTGAGAGACATGTCTGGATTCTCCTGTCTGTGTGGCAAATATGTGGTGCAGTTTAATTTATATTACAATGAATCATTCATACAAAAGTAAATTTGTAAAGATAATGATATAAAATAGCGAAATCCTTTCGCTAGCAAAATTTTAAAAGAGGCATTATCCTACTAATCACTCGATGAATATTATGATGCCTGTTTTTTAAAATTATAAAATGTCTTAGGTCTTCCTTAGATACGCAAGTACTTTCGACGTTTCAACCAGTCATCATCAGGCATGGAAACCTTATTTTTTGGTAAAATTCAGGCAGCATCCAAGTCGAAAATATATAATTTAAATCGAAATATGATTTTTTAACCGTATTATTGATAACGGATAAAAACTTCCGGAGCGTGCAGTATAAACGCTAATGCTGAATTTTCTTAGCAATTTATTCTTCAGTACTTGAACTGTCTTTTCAGTTTTTTTCCTTTCTGTTTCATTGATGCTATGTCCTTTGGAAACTTGTGTAAACTAAGGTTGATTATCTTTTAGGCGTCCTCCAGGGGAATAGGCGTTCACTTTTTGAATATTAATAAATATCTGTCATAAGGTGGGTATCAGGAATTTTAGGTGCGGCGTGGGCAAAATAGTTTTGGAAAAAATGATCTAGTTTCTCCATTATAAAATTTGTTAGTACATTTGTTAGTAAAATGTTGTAATAGTTAATATAAATCAAAATAAATTTGAAACCAATACACTCAATGCATTAGTTATCTATCATAATAAGTCAGGTCATAGTTTCGACCTAAAGAATGCAGTTTTAATTAAACAGGAAATAAATAGATTAAGGCGGACATGACCTACTTTCCCCATCCAGGTTAATAAAGGATAAATCCATTTTTAAAAAAAAAAGTATATATCTATTACAATGTAGGACATGTACAAACGGCAGAGATAAAAAAGAAGATATTTAAAGCGGTTTGAATGCTAGAAGTTTATTACATTTCGTTCCCTCCACTATATATATATATATATATATATATTCCATATATATATATATATATATATATATATATATATATATTCCATATATATATATATATATATATATATATATATATATATATAATTCCATCAATAAAAACATAAAGTCTGAAGAAGCCCTTTCCATAGACAAAATGCGTCACGAGATTATTTTATTTATCAAGCAATACCACGCAGTTAATCCGATATACAGAGTTTATATATCATATTACACCAAACGTTATTTTGGGATATCCATGTTTCATGAGATGATTTGTTTTTCAAACATTATGAATTGCGTCTAGAGTCGTGTGCTTTCGAGAGATTTAATAACGGAAAGGTTCTCTCCAACATTGTTCAACCATGCGCCAATCTTGATCCTGTAGATTATTATAGATTAAACGAGTCATCTAAGCTATGGTACTCTGTTAACACGGAGAAGAAATAAAAATTTAGTTATGTTAGATGATATTTAATCACTCAGTCGAGTGGTGCTGCCTTCGCTAAAAATCCGCATCAGATATCATGGTTCTTAACAAGAATCGAACACCGAGAACATTTACCTTCCGTCAGCGTAGTTGATGCTAACCTCTTGCAAAGAAACATATTACGTCTCCTCTGCTAACTTATTCTGCAGACATGAAGTGGAAAGATTGCCCTGAATCAGTTGCTAGATCTGCTGCTAGGAGAATTCATTCATAGAATTGTTCTAATTCTTTTTTTCTCATTAGAATCTATGTTATTTATTTATATGTTGACCATTCAGTCCAGCATCAGTCCACCATTTCGTAGTGTGCGACGTCATTTGTTTACGTTAAGATACGCTTCAAGCAGATATGGATATTCGAGGGAAATCATGGGAAGTTTGTAGTTTAAAAGCAGTAAAATCGACCTTGTTGATCAGACGCACCTCCGTAGCTAAACTGGTATAGCACGTCAGGCTATATTATGGTTCCTTGTAGGATAGAAGTTCTATATCTGTCGGAAGTCGTATAACTTCTATGAGATTTCTCGAATGTTCAGAGCGGTAAATGTTGTTAATACTGCTTATTATAACCAATATATCTGTGTCTTTTATATATATATATATATATATATATATATATATATATATATATATATATATATATAAAGTTAATGGTCAGATTTGAATCAACAGGAAACGGTGGTAGTAAAATGTGTTCAATACACGTGTGAAAAAATGAAATAAAAATAAAAATAGTATGTAGACCTTTTATATTTAAAAATACAGAGTTCAGTTGAATCTGCCATTTTGATTTAAGCATTACAGTATCCTCAGGCGGTTTTTATAATATGACCTCTTAACGCTTTAATTTTTTAATGAGCGCTACATTATTATTTTCAAAAATAATTAAACAAACGCACAACGTTGGGAGTAATAGGAAGGGTGGAGGAGGATGTGAAGAAGAAGAAGAAGAAGAAGAAGAAGAAGAAGAAGAAGAAGAAGAAGAAGAAGATGAAAAGCAATTGTATTGTAAATGTATCCATGCTGGGGGTAATTAACATGTACATTACTTTTATATTCAGCCTGATTTATGCTTAAGAAAATTTTCTGATATGCAAGCAAGCATTTAGTCTCCGGATTTCTGGTTTAAATGGTTCTTTGGATACAAATGACTTCCTGATTTTTTAAATTATATATATATATATATATATATATATATATATATATATATATATATATATATATGCCGGAATATATCCAATCTAACTTGCATTAACTTTTGTTGTACTGAATGCTTTATATTATATGTAAAATTAGGGACTCTTTATAATAAAAATATTCGAGATTCTGTAGTCGCTACACAGACAATTCCCTCATGACAGATACGTGCTCGTCGAAGTGCAGTAAATCTTCTTGTTACACATTGAACACTGTATTTATAACATCTGAGGAAGAAATATGTTTATACTTATGTGCAAATATATGCGCGTATATGTATATTTTTTAACATACCAATACCTATCTGTTTCTCTCTCTTTCTCTCTCTCTTTATAAATATATATATATATATATATATATATATATATATATATATATATATATATATATATATTGTCGAGGTACTAAGCGTTACCCGGGTGGATGTGGCTGCATTTTATAAACGAACCCGCCTATATACCCTCACTCTCCTGTCTTGAAATGTCTGCCTGCTTCCCCGCTTGCGTGCATCATCAGTTGGCATACTACGCTACTCCTCACCTCCTCTTTTTTTTACAGTACGTCCTTCTCAAGTATTTGATTGTTCTTAATAAAGGAATGCCATCGATAAAACTCTCTTGTGTGGTCGTTGCTCGGCGATTCTTTCAATGTTTTAGATATTCAGTAACTTTCCTATGGCTGTAAGAAATTTCAAATAGTATAGCAGTATTCACAATTCAAATAACCAAACAAAAACAGGAATGAAGCGTAAGAGCCTTTTTCGACTGCAAGTGCAAATGCATGAACGCCCCCATCCTTCTTCGCACGTTTAATGTAAAGCTGGGGTAAAATAGAGGGTCTTCGGCAATTTCCCCCCTGTTAACGCTTCAATAATCTTTTTCAAACAATCTTTGCAATAAAGGTTGTGCGAATGCCAATTTAGGATGGAAACATATGTAAAAACTATTGATGAGTGACAGAAGACGATTTCGATCTTAGTTTGTCGCAGAATTCGTTCACTTAACTGAAATAATCTAAACCAAACATTCACGCAAGACAATTTGTTTGTCATGTGTAATTTACATTGCAATTTTAGAAAGCATCGGATGAAGAATCAGGGGGTTGTGGCCAAAAAAAACGGCATTTTTGAACAGTTTTTCGTTATAAATGGGAAAGCGAGCACAACCATATCTTATTTCTTGCATGATGGCATATTTTTGTGACAAGTTTGAAGAAAATCGGATAAAAATTGAGGAATTTATTAAAGTTTTTATTTTAAGCAGTACCCAAGACCAGATTTTTTCACAGTTTTTTGCAATTTCTTGTATGAAGCCAATGTTGCAGGGAAAGTGTCAGGCACTCTGCAGAAACCTCGTAACATGCGCTCTGTTCTTCATTAAGTACAAAGAACATCAGATCATCTAGTAAAAGAAAATTGCGCTTGCCTTGTTTTTTGCAAAAAGTACCCATTTTCATTTATATCGAGTTTTCTGCCAAATCCAGGGAGGCTGAGATTGAAACGTTGGTCTTGACATAAATTACTAAATTCGCAATATGTGTGTATGTTCATAAAAATCGGTCGATAAATGAGGATGTGCATAAATAGCATACACAGGAACAGAAAGAGAAACACACAAAGACATCTTCTGTTTTATAAATATAGATTATTATTATTATTATTATTAGTAGTAGTAGTAGTAGTAGTAGTAAAAATCTTTCTAAAAGAACAAAATAGATAAACGCATTTGAATTGACGTAAGGATTCTTATGAAACCGTGAAATTAATGTCAACAACACAGAAATCTGGTAATGAGTCTATCTAATTATTTCCTCAAATACACACAGACACACAAATACACAGACAAACAAACAAATGTATATATATATATATATATATATATATATATATATATATATATATATATCGTTGGAAAAAGGAAAATGCTATATATATATTGGTAAATAATAAGGAAAAGTTCTATCATTTTTTTTATTAAATCTTTCAAGTAGCCAAATGAGAAGTTTTGTGTTGTCGGTAAATTTGCCAATAATTTACCGATATTATAAAACAATTTATTCGAATATTAAAAAGATTTTATAAATAAAAAAAAAGAAAACGATAGACAGAACTTGTCCCTGCTTTTTAGCAAAACATGTCTTAGATAATTTTTGCTGACGAAATGTACCTTATTTAAATTATATATATATATATATATATATATATATATATATATATATATATACTCGTCCGGAAAAAAAAAAAACTTTAGGTGTTTTGGCTTGTAAAAGAACAAACGAATACCTGAGGAAAACAAAAAAAAGAATAAAAAAAGAAAGAACTAGGAACATGTAATTTTGGCGAAAAGCTTAGAGTCCAAAGAAAAAAACGTCCGATACGAGTAAAATAAAAATAACTAAGCAAAGTGCTCAATGAGCTAAATAGAGCAAATCTAACTATGAACCTAAAGAGCCAGCGTACCCTGACGATCCGCATAGTTGAAATCTAGGTAGGTTTGCCTGGATCTTTAGGTCCGAAAAAGTTGGATGAGTCTAATAGTGATTACAAAGATACGGCCGCTCGGAAAAGTCACTCGGATAGTTCTAATAAGAAAAGACATTCTGAATTTCCTGGTAAGGGCTTCATACTCAATACGACGGCCTACATCAAGTGCCTTTCGCAACAACAATTTCCATGTCGCTGCAAACTACAACCAACAGTCTCATAGCATTGATGACATCAGATACGTTGTTTTAGAGTTTTCATTTAGCAGATGACAAAAAGAGGCATATCGGAGTTAAAATATATTTTCAAAATAGAATCACACATTATAGGATTAAATATGGATTAGGGTTTACTCGAAGAATATAATTACCACAGGGAAACCTCTAACAAACCAAATTTTCTCGAAAGAGTGAGTCCCACTTCTTTTGCTAGTCCTCGTCTCGTTGAAAAAGGACATACGCGTGTCCGAAAATTCCGACTTCAAAATCTTTCTCTTCGTGTTATGTAATCTAAAGGCTAATATATAATAAATATTATCAATCTTATTTGCATATGTTATTATTTTTCTTGCCTTAATATTACTCAAATTTCGTTAACCGGCCTAAAATATTCACACACACACACACACACACACACACACACACACACACACACACATATATATATATATATATATATATATATATATATATATATATACACTCTTAAGGTGTGCTATATTTACGGGATAAAGTGCTCAAAATCAGAGATAGAGCATGTAAATATAAAAGTGAACATTGAAGTCAACACTGGGAGACTATAGGCTGCTTCATGCTAGATGCAATCGTTAGGCTTGACGATTGCGTCTAGCATGAAACAGCATGTCGTCTCGAAGAGTTGACTTCAATGTTCACCTTTAGAATTATATATATATATATTAAATTCAGTTCCATTTTTCAAACGATGGAGATAACCTTAAAGTTAATTTAAAGTTAAGTTTAGTTTTCAAGCGTTGCATATATATATATATATATATATATATATATATATATATATATATATATATATATATTACTGTAAGGATCACCCTTATGTCACGAGGGCCACTCGAGTATTTACGTTTGGTTGCCATTTTTATGCATAAGAGATGAAGATAACTGTTACCCTAGGTTTGAACAGGTTAAGATTGTTGCTATCATGGAAATTTCTTGTTGGGAGTCTATTCTTCAGGGCAGTTGTTCGCGGGAAGAATCTGCTCGAGTAAAACTTTCTTCTCCTCGATGGAATACGGATGGAAAGAAGGCGGTTTGCTGCTTTGTAATTGGCATGGCGTGTTCTTGCTTAGAATGTTTGCATTGGCGAGATCAGGGAACATAGTTCGTCCGAGGACTTCCCTTGAAAATAGCGTTAGAACAGGGAGCGCCTTGTCACATAACACCTATGGGAGAGCAATTGAAAGGTGAAGAGTAAATCATCACCCACAGTTGCACGAAAACGCTTTTGAAATCTATCAAGCCTTGAGGTCTTGGCAACTCCCACCGAAATATGACAGCAAATTACATTTGGCCTGATCTGTCTCAAATGTAAAGGAAAACAGGAGCAGTTATGTTTAACTGGAGCGTTACACGGAGCCGAAAATTTTACCTATATCCTTAGTAATGGATCGTAAAGACGAGTTCCACTTGAGGTCGTGTGAGTTTGAGACACAACAGTCTTTTAAGGTTCGTTGTTACCTCGAAAGGAGCTCCGTTCATCCTCATTTGTGTTAGATCAGGATCAGATCGACTATGATGGAATTTATCTAGTCTTGCTCTTCGAGACGTTGAATGTAACCATCCAGTTTTGACGTCATTGGGTAGTTTGTGCAAGATCGGGAGAGAAATCCGTCGGTAATCTCTGACCATCGAGAGTTTTATGAAGTCCGCCCCTATATAGTCGTATCATCGACATCGCTGTTTACAAATGATCTGAGTATATTCTTAGGTAGATCATTTAGGTAGACCAAAAAGAAGTTTGGTCCGAGGAGAGACCCCTGCGGAACGCCTGAGCTGAACTCTAGGGCTCCGGGGGAACTGGCCATTAATAACTACCTTCAGATACATATCTGCTAAGTAGGATTCTATGATTGAGAAGTGCCTTCTGTCTTCCTGTGATTTTTTAACTAGAGAGATTATGTAATAAATATGTGTGCCATATATTGACGAATACCTTTGAGGTATCTAGTGCTATGGTTCTCGATGTGTGTTTGTAGTCAAGAACCTCGTTGATTCTGAGAGTGATGAGAGGACGTCAGCAGTGTTTCGAACCGATGAACCCATACTGCTCGTTGCCGAAGAGGTTGTTCTTTCTACGTGTGCTGCGACCTTCTCATTGATTATGGCCTCAATTGCATATATATATATATATATATATATATATATATATATATATATTTTTAATGAAAAACAGACCAATTAAGGCACCATTACAATAATTTATTTCACCAAAATCCTTTTTAAAGGACTCCGGATCATCAGGTAACAATTCCAACAATGAAATGAAATGAAAAATGGGATTAGAAATTGATGGGTAGTGTAATTTTTGTAATTTAACAGCGGGGGTGAGAGTTGTAGTTAAAGAAACAAGGTAGAGTATAGGGAGGGGTTGATTTCATATCTCTCTTAAGCATGATTTATATTGGGGTAGGTGGAGTGACCGAACCTTGACCTATTTAGATGGTTAACTTAACGGAAATGATATATAGGAATGGGAGGGGAGTGGGGAGAAAAGAAAAGGAAAAATGGAAAAGAGAGAGGAGACAGACGACGATGTTTATTTACATGTGCATATACACACATAGACACACGTGCAACAATATACACAAATGTTCATCTATCTTCATACAAAAATTATATATACATACATTTCTCAATCATTACCTATACTTTAATATTTGAAATTTATTTAGATTTTAGTTTGATTTTATAGTTAAAGTTTAACTTTAGGTGACGTCTGAAGTGCCTCATTATTAAAGGAATTTCGTTAATCTTATTACTATTAATAGTTAAAGAGTGGTATATTTAAATTTAAATTATCAATTTTAAAATGAAACTCTTTTCAGAAGATAAAAATACACTCTCAAAATAAAATTCTTATTATAGAACATTAAAAGAGAAAGTGATATTAAATATTAAAAAGAGTAATTTTAAAATACCATTAGAATGACCCAAGTATTTCCATTTAAAAATATTCCATACACGTATACACACACACACACGCACACACACACACACACACACACACACACACACATATATATATATATATATATATATATATATATATATATATATTTATCAATCTATTTATCTATCTAACTATCTATCTTTCTATATATACATATATACATATAGGTATACTCATATACATATACACACCCTTATATACATATACAACCATATATATACTCATACACACACATACATACATAATTACATATACCTACATATACACACACGATTATATACATAAAAAAGCATATGAAAAGAATTCTAACCCATAACTATCCACACATGTATATATTACAAATATTAATTCTAAGGGATATACATCTATATACATATACAGATTACAACTAATTTAATATTCAAAATACTACACATATATAAATACATGTATACATATATATATACCCGTACATATATATATATATATATATATATATATATATATATATATATATATATATATATATATATATATTCTATTTTGACCATCAATATATATATATATCGTTGAATATGAGAGACAAGGAATATTTTATGAGTTTTGTTTTCAGTTTCTCTAGTGACATTCATGATCTCGAATTCGGGAACCATAGAGGCACCATTTCTAATGCATCTACACCAGCAGTGATGTGTCCTTGGCAAAACAGTATGACGGAGCTCACTCCTTTCCCGGCTAGTTTTCCTTCGTCTAATTTACTTGTCAACCAAGTCTATAGGAGCCAATCTGTCATACTATTTGCCGATAGCTGGAGAAAAAAGATGGATTCACACCTTTTCCAAGGATATTATCCAAGCCACTGTTCATTATTCTACGGTGTCTCTTTGCAGGTTTTCGTTCATGAAGACTACTGAGAGTTTTCTCACATTTTTACTCTTCATATAAAAGAAAACTATAAGGGAACTAGAAGCATTTTCCTTTTTCCAACGACACACACACACACACACACACACACATATATATATATATATGTGTGTGTGTGTAGATAGATAGATTGATAGATAGATAGATAGATAATGTATTTTTGTAGCTCGATCAATATAATCGTATTTCTCTTGACTGCCCTGGGTCTATAATCCTCTTAACACGATTCGAATTAGAGATTTCTTGCCTCTCTTGGTTTTTCACCTACTTTTCTTTTCCATGTGACACGCCATTGCTTCCTTTACACCCACAATTCATTTCTCTTCTTCCTTTGTTGTTAATCTTTTTTTTTTCTTTATGTTTCCTTCTTTCGAAATTCCGATGTTATTATTTTATTTTTCAAATATTTTTTTCCTATATTTCTTGGACATTTTGTTTGTCGCTCATGTTGTTTATTTATTTCTGGTTGTTCTTCTGTATTTTTCTTCATATTTTTTTTTATTCTTGAATTTATTTTCTTTATTCCGTATTTTTGTCCGCGGTTTCTTCAGTGTTTTCCTTGTCTTTCTGAAAATAAAATTATTATTCTATTTTTTCTTTTAAATTTGGTACTTATTTTTCGTTCTAATTCTTCTTTTCTCTTCCTCTTTAATTCGCTCTCATTATCAATTTACTTACCTTTTTTTGCATATTTTCTTTTTACTTTTATTTTTGTTAATTCGATTGTCTTTCTTTATATGCTCTGCCCATCATTCCACGTCTTTTTCAAGTTTCTTAATTTTATTATGTATATATTCTATTCTTTTCATTAATTTTTCTGCATCTTATTTTCTTTTTTTCTCGTCATTTTTCTTCTTTTATTTCTTCTACATATTCAGTCTTTCTATTTTTATTCTATACTCTTCTTTTATTTTTACGTTACTTTTTTCCATATATCTTCTTTGATCACATCTTCTTTCCTTCTTTTCCTTAATTTCATTTTTCTGCTTTTATCCATTAACTTCTGTATTTCTATCTTCGTTTTCTTTACTTTCCAAGTATTTTATTTTTGTTTTTCTTCCATTCGCTTTCTTTTTCATTTTTTTTTATTTTACATTCCTTTTTTTCTTCACTTTCCTCTTTTTTCTCCTTTTACACTTTTTCGTCTGTATTTCTGACTTCTTTTTCTTTACTTTTCAAGTATTTCTACTTTTCTTAAATCTTCGCTTCCTTTTTCTTCTTTTTTTCTTCACTTTCCTCTTTTTTTCTGCTTTTTCCATTTTCTTCTTTATTTTTGTCTTATTTTCTTTAATTTCCATGAATTTCTGTTTGTCTTCCCTTCGCTTTCTTTTTCTTCTTTTTTCTTCTTCATTCCTTCTTTTCTTCACTTTCCTCTTTTTTCTGTTTTTATCCTTTTTCATCTGAATTTCCCTCTTTTCTTTATTTTCCAAGTTTTTCTATTTTTCTTCCATTCACTTCATTTTTCTTCTTTTTTTCTTTTACATTCCTTTTTCTTCTCTTTCTCCAATTTTCCCCTTTTCCATCCTTCTTTTTCTTCTGATTCCCTTTTTTTATCTGCTTCAGCTTTTCCCTTTCTATCCATTTTCTACACTTTAATACATTTTTTTATTTATTTCTCTCTGTTTTCTCCCACCCAGCACCGTTTTATTAGCAGATTCTCTCCAGTCCTGTCTTCCTAATACCACGCCCTTCTGCCACCCAGTTATCTGTCCTACGCTGCTACTTTTGTCCCCACTTCTCCTTGACGTTTGCATTGACAGTTTTATTCTGAAAATTGCACTTCTTAACTCCTCTAGCGTCTAATCGATATTAAGCCGCGCGAACAGATCGGATTTCGCCGTCTAAAGAGCCTCATTAAATGGACATTGTATAAACAGACACATGCAAGGTTATCAACATGCATACACGCACGCACACACACACACACACACACACACAAATAGAACCTCGAAAACATGAACACACAATAAATTATAAAATACGCACGTAGGGAAACTCATATCGACAAGAAAGTGTGTGCGTGTGCCTCGGAGACTTAAAGAAATATACACGGCAGTGTATACGCAGATACACGCTTAAAAAAGGCGCCTGCTGTAGATAGCAAGTAGGTCTATTAGAGCTTCAGCCTACTTGGCAAGCTTCATTTACACCGAATGTCATATTAATTGGGACATCTGACAGGTTAAGAAAAGTAAATACTCAGCGTGCAGGTAAACACGTTCGCCGTGCAGCCTAATTCGTTAATGTTATATCCATGCTAGATAAAACATACTAGTTTATGGTAATGTTTAGAGCTATGAAGCACAAAAATTACTGCATATTTTATATATAATAACTACATAGATATGTATGGAATCAAATAAAATAATGCAGATACCTATCTCTCTCCCTCTCCCCTCCCTCTCTCCTCTCTCTCTCTCTCTCTCTATATATATATATATATATATATATATATATATATATATATATATATATAAGCCTGTTCATATCTATCTATCTATCTATCTATATCTATATATATATATAAGCCTGTTCATATCTATCTCAGCCTGTTTAAATCCATCTCTGTCTCCCTATCTCTCTGTCTCCCTCTCTCTCTATATATATATATATACATCAACATGTTCATATTTTCTAACTCTATCTATCTCAGCCTGTTTATATCCATCTCTCTCTCTCTTTGTCTATATATATATATATATATATATATATATATATATATATATATATATATATATATATATATATATATATCAGCCTGTTCATATCGCTCTCAGCCTATTTATATCCATCTCTCACTCTCTTTCTCTCTTTCTCACTATCTATCTATCTATCTATCTATATATATATATATATATATATATATATATATCAGCCTGTTCTTATCTATCTATAAATTTCTCTATATCAGCCTATTCATATCTATCTATCTATCTATCTATCTATCTATCTATCTATCTATGTAAACATTTCAGATAGAGTATATCTACAAAATGACACTCTGAAAAAAGACTAAATGAACACTTATCTCAACTGAAGCTTTTTGTCTTCTTTATCAAGCCAATCTATCTATATGATTCGTACATACATTTTTTTTATGCTGTTTACTCAGTTCACTCTCTAAGAGCCACTTTACTAAAAGATAAAGAAACAAATGGAAACAACTGCAGTCGATGAAGAAAGGAGGTACTGAATATCATAGAATCATTGAATGAAATATCAAAATGTAAGCAAGCTGAAACATTCATTCCGAAAAAAAAGGATATATATCGGTGCGTTCATGTTAAACAAACGCCCATTTTTAAAATTAGTGTACATGAACAAGGTGTGAATTTTGAACACTTCTTATCATGAACAAGCAGAGAATGGGTAAATATTTTGTGCGTATTAAAATATTTAATATTGTGCAATCTTATATACGAAAGAGTTTATTATACTACGAACTTTAATGTATGTTATATCAATGGGTAAAATTGCGTAATATCAGAAATATTGCGTATGTAATAACAAACTAAACACTGAGGTCAACAACGAGCTATCATTGCCTGAGGAATGTTTTCAAGCTGGAAACATAAAAACACACAAATATGCAATACGATGCCGAAAAAATGGACGCACTCATAGAAAGTCGATTTTTTTGTTTTGTACCGAGACGAGTGAGTTATAGAATTCGTTTTGATATTGATTTAAAATTTTGTTGCGTAAACTTTGCTCTAATAACGGCCTTAATTCTTCGTTGCATGCTATAGACTAAATTCTTTACTAAGTCAACGTACTACGCCATATTTTTCCAGCTCTTCTTTAATTCGCGAAAAAGCAAATCTTCTGTGTTAACTTTCCTATTACGAGCACGCTTGTCCATTATCACCCAAATGTTTTCAATTGGGTTAAGGTTAGGAAACTGAGTAGGCCACAGGAAGAGTTGGGAGTTATTAAAGCAAAAGGTTACCCAACAATATACTAAATCATATTTTGACTTCCTACATATATATATATATATATATATATATATATAGATAGATAGATGGATAGATAGATAGATAGATATATAGATATGTGATCCCGGAAAATCAGGTTGAGCTCTCTTGAGTAAAGGGTAATTTCAAAAATAGTAGCTCATGCCGCTATTAACCCAATATTCTTCAACCAAATTGAATAGAGCTCTCCGGGTCGCTTATGCATTTCGCAGAGAAAAAGTTGACCTTTCCCTTCCTCTCTGCTATGCAACGATAGCCCTGGGGGTGGAATCTCTAATTGATACGAAATCTCTCGGGTTTCGAACTCGGCCGGAAGCAGTCGGACGTCTAGCCACATTGAAGAGCTGTGATACAGCGAAGCAGTCTGTCTGCGGATGGCAGTATATCTGCTCCCGGAAAATCCTGTTGAGCTCTATAGAGAAAAGCCTAATTTTAACAACATTGGCTCATACCGCTATTAATGCAGCGAAAAAGTCTCTGTCACTCTCTTTCTCTCCCTCTCTCTCTCTCTCTCTCCCAGTCTCTCTCTCTCACCATATATATATATATATATATATATATATATATATATATAAAAAAAAATAATCACATAGAATCAATCAGAAGTATTAATGCGATTATTGGCGACATCCATCGCTAGAAACATAATATATGCATTAAAATACTGTTAAACCATAGTGCGAAGTGATCCTCGTCGATAAACTTGATGTCTGTAGTTTTCAGTTTATTTGATGTTAAAATGCTAGTACTTACGAATAGTCCTCTATTCATCATCAGGCATGTGTTTTTTTCCTTATAAATGATGATGAATAGAGGACTATTCGTATATTTAGCAGGAAAAATATGGCGTAGTACTTTGACTTGCTAAAGAATTTAGTCTATAGCATGCAGCTAAGAATTAAGGCCGTTATTAGAGCAAAGTTTACGCAACAAAATATTAAAACATTTTTGACTTATGTACATATGTACATTAATGTCCTGTATTAAAAACATGTCTCGGCTCGACGAGAATCGTATATATTTGTGTGTTTTTATGTTTTCTGTATGTGTGTGTGTGTCTGTGTGTGTGTGTGTGTGTGTGTGTGTGTGTGTGTGTGTGTTTAATCTTTTTATTTCTATATATGGAGACTTTAGATTGATTTTTTGACGTGATTCCTTAATTCTTCTGCTACAGTTCATATGATAGAGTATTTTTCAGATATTGCTCAGGATTTGTCGGATTTCTGTTTGTGTTCTGTTGTACTGCTGATATACAATTTAATTGAACTATTATCGGATAAATGTCAAACATGTCGTTTATCTGATAAGACCTTTTCAAAATCGTCATACATGTGGAGTTATATTATTTGTTTGTTTCCATGGAATTTTCTCCGCTCTTAGGGAGTCGTTTACAAATACGATAATTCATCCCAGTTTACGAACGCGCAAAAACATACAGAAACCTAAGTACATATACTCGTTCACTCACGCACACACTCTCTGAGCACTTGACCAGTAGTTTAATCTAGTTGGGAAATGAATCGGCCCAGGAAAGCGATCAAACGTGTGTAGACCCAAGCCTTGTGAGTGAAATTGAATAGCCGGAAGAGGACGATGATTAAGTTAGCACGAAATCACAAGTCATCGTGACCGAATATCTGAACGTACTGGCGTTTTAAAATCTGTTGTTCATGACAGATTATAATTGTGCCTCTCCCAGAGATTGTAATGAATGTTCGCTCAGTGTAGATGCAGCATAAAACACATGCAAATATGCTGACTTTGCTCAAAAAGATTTCAGCCCTGGACATTTCATGAAAATGAGCCTACACACGAGCGAGCACACAGACACACACACATACATACATATAAATATAGTTATAAAAATGCAAAATCAACACTCAGACGTCTAACAATCACAATTGTATTTGGATGTATAATTTTAAGAAATATAATTTTAAGATTGATATGAATCATATATATATATATATATATATATATATATATATATATATATATATATATATATACATATATATATATATATATATATATAATATATATATATATATATATATTTATAATTATATTTATTTTGTATTTTTTAAATATGATAAATTTTTTTAAAAATTAAAACAAAAATACTAAAGAAATTTTGTCTATTTACTTAACGTGTTCTTTCTTATTTTTCTATATATTTGCACGGTATGGTTTATTTTAGTATTTTTAAAAAATTTCTTTGTATATTCTATAGAACTAACTTAAAGGAGTCTACTAACATAATTAAACCATTTTAAAATACATTATATTATTTTGATCCTAAATATTCAATGGGCCAGAGGCCATAGCAATATTAAAATTTAAAAACAAGGAATTCCATAAATATTATATGCACCATTACATATAATAATATATTGGTATATAAATGTAATTTTACGAAAAAATTAAAATGTATACAATGACTACATATTAAAGTTAGTTCATTCTGTTGATTTAATTGATCATTCTTTTTAGGAAAACTTATAATATGCTTTCTTCGTTTAATGACTTACAAATGAAAAAAAAAACAACAAAAAATGAGAATTTATAAGTTATTAAAAGACCCATAAAAGAATTAAATAGCAATGTTAATGTGATTAATGGCGAAGTCATTTCGCTAAAAGAAATTTATGAGACATTAAATTATTATCAATTCCTTGAATTCCTCATATTCAGAGTTAAACATTCTGATAAGTACTTTTTGTCATCTTCAGTTATGACACAAAGGCAAACTTTCTGAAACATATTTTTTTTAAATTATATTTATTGACAGTTGAATATATATGTTTTGGAGCGTCTGTCGAGACGCTAGCCTTCGTGTTCAAATCAATCAAGTGAAATTTTATAAAGTTATAATTTTCTTTTTATATGTTAAAGTAAAATACACTGATGAGCTGTGATGCAGCGAAACACTCTGCCTGTGGATGACAATATATATGCTCTTGAAGGAACATTTTGGTTGACTTCTCTGGGGAGAAATGTGAGTTTCTAAACTATGATTTTACTAATGCAAGACTCTTCGATAAAACGAATCGAGTTCAAAAATTCACCTTCATCGTGCTCCAACGGAAAATATTCTCCGATGTTTCAGCCTGGTTTCAACCTTGTTGAGGGCAACCGGACGTCTAACAACACTAGTGAGATATATATGTGTCGGTGGATGTCAATATATATATATATATATATATATATATATATATATATATATATTTAAAGAAGAGATAAACCGAAAACCTTTTTGGTTCTAATGTGAACTTTTTTAAATATATATATTATGCTTCATTTTACATAATTTTGAAACACGGGCTTCAGGTCTCGCGACCTTCTTCAGGCAAAGAGTCGATATTTCTACTTATTATTAAAAGGAATTAATTTTCCTTTTTTTTCGATGTTAAACATTCTCGATGTTAAAATTCTCTTTTTGTTTTAGTGACACAAATATCTTTCTTGAACTGAGAGAATTCTTCTTGTTATAAAACAATTAAGATTAGTCAGAGAATGGGTGTGTATATATATGGTAAAAATGTTGTTTTATGTTACGCTATATTTACGGGTAAATGTGCTCGATATCTGTGTTAGAGCATGTGTAAATACAAAAGTTAACATTTAAGTCATATACATATATTTTTGATTCTTAGCTTTTTGTCAAATAATGTAACTTTTATGTAAATTTAACTCCTTTTAAGTGTTTGCCAACTTTAGAAGTATGTTACTTGTTTTATCTATTAAAATCTTTAATTTTGTCCATAACTATAACGAGTGTATCTGCTTGTTATCACCAAGATCCGTGATATTAAATCAGTCAGCAAGTCATGTGTCATGCGTGATACACGCTTAGGCGATCATGTATCTTTCTATACATGACTGACGATGCAGATACTTTCCCCGCGGTAGGTTGACATTTTTTTCTGAGGTAGACCAGTTGCCATCTATGGTTATAGAACCCGTTCTGTCCAGCTATTTACCCCTTACTTTAGGGGTGCTGAGATAAAGGGGGATTCTAATGGTATTAGCACATAGGTGAATGGATTCGGCTGGAATTTGAACTCGGCTCTCTGATTCCTCAGTCCAAGACGCTGTCCATTATTCCACAGTTCTTTAGAAACGTCACCGTCACCATTTCTAGCGTGATCTCATTTGTTGAGTTTTATCTCGCGTGTGACATGCTATTTGGTGTCGATTTCTCCCCTTTTCGTCTATTCCCACACAATCTCCAACATACTCTCTCTTACACAGCGTTAGATGCATTTATTTCAGATAATGATCTCTCTCTTCTCTCTATATATATATATATATATATATATATATATATATATATATATATATATATATATATATATATATATATAAGATCTGAAATATTCGGAGCAATGTTGTCTATATTCTATATATTTTACCGGTTACTAAAGTCGACGTTGCTGTTTTTTTTCGATAATTTTTTAAATTCTTTCAGCGGATACTTCATTATCGTTTCATGATTTAAAATATCCATTACATTTCAATCGCAAAAACAGATTTAACCTAGATGTTTTCTTAAAACACTGATGTAATTATATATATATATATATATATATATATATATATATATATATATATATATATATATATATATATATATTTTGATATTTGATACATATTGCTTACCACTACGACGAGGTCCAGTCCATTACGGTTACTTGCTAGATTTTCCTAATCGGTTACAGTAGTCCAAAACCATTTTGTTACTTCGAAGAAAAATATCCCATTTCCTGGACATATCAAATGTATACGAAATGAACCATTATCTGTTTCGGTGATCGGGTTGTGAATTTAAATATGCCTGGATCCTCGTAACTTCTTTTCGCAACATTCTGATCTGCAACTGTAATAATTTCGCGATTTTCATTTATGATAACTATGTGGCTATACGACGAGTCTTTATAAGAAGGTAACAACGATTTGTATATTTTTTTAAAAATTTCTTTCAGGTTTGTTTAGTTTGTTTTACGGCATATCACCCTCAATGGGTTATTTAATGCTGACAGGATTTTTATTGCTGCTAATATTTTTTTTTTCAAAAATGTGTTGCTGTAATAATTTTTCTTCCAAAATCCATTGCTGGCAATAATGTTTTCCAAAAATGTATTGCTGGTATTAAAACCTAGTTTTACACCTTCACAGTTCCCCCGACCGCAGTTCACTTTGGGAACATCAGCAGTTAAGCGGTGGTTCCACTTTCTACAAAACCTCCTGATCAGAGACTTGCTGTTTGATGTATTTTATCGTCTTATCCAGGAAGCGGATATAGTTTATCATCTTACCCAGAACGGACTTTCAGAATAATTCGTTTGGATAATAGCTTTGTCTGTGTTTTGCTGGTGTGTATGATTGCGATAATACTGTTGATATTCAATGGTTCAAATCCACCTAGGGACGAAATATCCTACTGTCGACATTTAAACATTGGACACCAGATGATTGACTTCATCACTGGTATTCTAATAAAACCTTAACACTAGCTAAATATGCATCTAGCTTTGCCTTCAGTCGAAAGAAGAGTTGTAATTTTAACTTCAAAAAGGCATATCTATTTCATTGTAAATGGTAATGATAATATTAACCTTTTACTTATAAGAAAATATCTGGCATTCACTGACCGAGCAGGCAGTACAACTGCCGTTTAAAATTTATAAAATCATTATCTGTCTATATTTCTGAGATGAGGTATTATGTACATTATTTACATTATTCGGACTATTGTCCTCATCTTTGTCGCCATATATATTACAATGTTTCGGCCGTTGTACGCTCCGGATTTCTTTAGGTGGTTGGAATGTCGAATTTAACCCTTTATTTCACTCCCTGGGATAGACTGTTCTAGTTCCACGTGCCATGTTTAATGGATGTCAGTTATCAGTTATCTCCTGTTACTTTCCCTCTGATTGTACTCACAAATCATTCTGTTATTATTTTTTTCCGGGAGATAGTTTTCGCCAGTTCAGAAAATGCTACCAACTTTTCCAGTCCTGATTGACGATTCCTTCTTATCCTTTTGTTTTAATTATTGTGAAATATAAACTTCTTGATTATATCGACAATTTACTCTTCATGTTACAGCCAATATACATTTTAGTTGCTGTTGTTGTTGAAAGGGCTATAGTTTCTTTACCTTGGTACAGTACTTTGTGATTATGTACGGTGTTTGAAGGAGGACAATGTTCACTGTGACGTACACGCTTCAATCTCTCGAAACAATTTTAATCATTGATCTGAGAAAGAATTTCTATAGAGCTTAAAATTTTGAAATTCCTGAATGGGGTTTTGAGCCATACATGGAATCCATTAAATATTTTAATCTGACCTGGTTATTTAAGAACATGACACAGGAATCTTTGGCTAATGTATTGGTTTTGTGGTAGTATGCAGTGTTGAGCGAAACAACACCTAACGCAGCCTATTACATATTATTTTTTTTATCTTCTATATTAAATTTCATCTGACTGATTTTAGTATTTACAAGTTCTATATGCTTAATATTATCACATAGATTCAGGGTAATTTTTGTAGAGGGCCGTGTGGGTTTCAGTGTTGTTGAATTAGGAACACGTGCTGTTTATTCCTGCTAGAAGGTCCAACTACAAGAAAAATAGCGGACTCAAGTTGAATCCAAAGAAAGAGGTAAAGAAAACAAACAAGACCGATATATATATGTCAATAAATATATATGTCATAAATAAATATGTCAGCAAATATATATGTCAGCAAATATATATATTAAACAATAAATTTACAAGTGACATAGGCATCAACATTTAGGTTTGTGTGTGAACGTAAAGTGTTTGTATTTTGGTGAATGTTCGTACGTACATGTGTGTGTGTTTCATGGTGTTTCCCCAAAAGTGGGCAAAACGCGGATTTTGCGAGAGATTACATTTTTAAAAGTGTCCGCTGAAATGCAAAGTGAAAAAGAGAGCTAGGCAAAAAGCCGCCCAGTATTTATAGTGTAGGAGGAGCGACCTCTAGTGAACAATTAGGGAATTAAGGAGGAGCTAACTCCGACACTTTCATCTCTGTATTCTTTCCATTACCAGATAATAGGTTTTGCTTGGGATAAGCTTGTCTTGAGTTCTTGGAACAGTTTGCAGAATATTTTCTTTCTTGAAATAATTTTTATCCCAATTATGAATTCCTATGTCATTGGTATAGTATCCACCTTATTCTCAGTACACTGTTAACGGAAGGGAATGCAGGAACGTTGTTTCCTATCAGTAAACACGTCTTGAACGTTGTATGGAACGCTAAAATATTCAGTGCCCATCTTTTCATATCTGTGCTTGTATATGGACGGACTTTAGTCTCGGAAGAGATTAAATAGATCGTGGCCCTCTTTTCATCCGTGTCTTGCTACTGGATGAGCTTTGAAATGCTTCACTAATGGGGTCTATACGAGACATCTACAACTTTGTGGCGTTGTGTGCACAAAAATATCAAATACAATATTTATAAACCAATCATACTCAAGCAAACACTTACATCTTAAAACACACCAATAAATTCATAGAATACAAATCAGAAATCATGATTTAGGTAGATACCGCCCAAATATTGTGCGGACGTAGTAGAAGACATACCATGTGCCCTTTTAGGGCCAGTTAGGAATAAATAAATAATCTAATTATGGAACCGATTTTGTTACGAAAAAGTGTATAAAAACATACGAAACCCGGCCCCAAACGGGATACACACTGATGTCACCAATCTCCATGCAACTCTCGTTTGTGATCTTCATTACCTCATGCTAAAATCGCCCAGCGTTGACAAACATTAAACTACGGCAACACCACCAACTGTAAGAAACTATTTCTAAGTATTTCTTTTATCCACTTTACAATGAACACATGTTGACTTTTTTTATATAAACGAATATAACAATATTTCATTGTTTCTCAGATACGTACACAAAGACAATTTATATTTTATTTCAGAACATTATCAGCCCAAACACAAATGTCATTACTTTCCAATCTATCACTAACTGCTTGTATTCGTCTCGTTATATTAATTTAATATTTATTTGTTGAAACTACGTTGTTTTTTCTTCTGAATATTATTCTTTTAGTGAAGATCATGAGATTATTCTAAACGGCCGAATTACGAGCAACCCAGCAACAATATTTTGTTATTTTATATAATCCAGACACACCGAATTTTAACATTTAACGAAAAACTAAGTAAAGGATTCATACAGTGAACTTCTATCAGATCTAGACATTCAGTGGAGCTTGGAAAACTGTTTTTAATAGGTGGGAAATGAAGTTTCTATTGGCGCTGCTATGAGTTCAACATAGCATGATAAGATAGCATAGATAATATAATAATAGAAATAATATTCACAATTTGTGCAAGAAAATCTTTACAACATGGAATCGACCCTGAAAAGAAGAAGACTTTTTGTTTGAGGAAAGAAGATAATTGTGAAATAAGCGATCCAGCCTGTTGTCACTTGACCTCAAGCAAAATAGTCGTGAAATATTCTCGAAGGACATTGTAACAACGATGCTGACGCATTTATTTATTTTCATATTTGGGAAAGAAATTTTGCTGAAAGGCATTTTTATTCAAATTTAAGAGGATTAGCAAATTTATCTTCACGTTCGTTATTTTTTCCTTTTCCCTTACCCCGACCAAAAAAAAAAAAAAAGAAAAAATGAGATGCAGATGTTTAAGTCAAAATTTCTTGTTGAGTTTTTCTGACATTGACAGTTCGAAAACTGTCGAAGAAACAAAGAAAAGAAAACAATATCTTGAAATTGATCGTGAATGTTTTCTACTCAAAAGCTAAAACAAACACACATAAATATATGTAGACACGCACATGTGCATATATGTAGATACTTCTTTGAATTTGTGCATATGAAATCAAGAACATCTGTATCATTCATGCATATATGTGTGTGTGTGTTGCGTAATTCGGTGACGTTACAAAAAAACAATTTAGATTTAATGTTGTCAAGTTATAGCTTTTTATAAATTTCAAATTTTGACACGAGATAGTATTTTTTCCATATAACATGTTGATTTTTTTCTGACAAATTTCACTGATGCAACGTATGTGCGTGCGTGTGCGTGAGAGAGTATCTATCTATCTATCTATCTATCTATCTATATATATATATATATATATATATATATATATATATATATATATATATATATATATATATATATATATATATATATATATATATATATATATATGATTAAATGTAAAAAAAAAGTTTGACGCGATTCATCCTTCAGGATTTCGTCGGATTAAATTTGTAATGTTGGTAGGACTTTTGTAAGTAGCTAGAGAGTACCTTAATCGCAAGTTCATCTAAAGTAAATTGGCGTCCTGCAACATTGCCCCATTTCTGGCATATCATCTAATATAACAATATGGAATACCTACTTTCGAAAGGGATGGAAGGTAAAAGAAAAAATACTCTAAACAAATTCAGCTGTGAAAAAATCCTGACATGCGCAGTAGCCATACGAATAAGGTCCTGAAGGATGAAACGCGTTGCAAGTAAACATTTTACACTCTATCAATTTCGTCAATACTGTTCTTGATGTATAAAAATATATTTCATTATCTCATATGCTGGCCATCTTTTAGTTTCAACTAACACCTCATTCTTTCATTTAGGCCGAGTTTAAGATCATAAATTTAATATGTGGGTTGACTTTGTGTAGGATTTTCCTTTTAAGACGGATACCTTCCGCCCTTGCTTTACCACCAACTCGGGCATTTCTTCTGGCAGAGGCGTCGAATTGGGTAGGTTCTGCTGGCAAAGTTAAATTTTAAATCTCTAATTCCGACACTGAACACTATATATATATATAAATCGATTCTCCCCTTCTATAGAACCCAGTCCGTCCTGCTATTTAACCCATAGCTGGTGGAGAAGAGGAGGATTCACACCTTTCCCAAGGGTATTGGCACGTAAGTGAATGTAATTGGTTCAACCTGGATTCGAACTCGGCTCTGCGATTCCACAATCCAAGCCGATATCCATTACCCCTCCGTGCCTTTTTTGTCTCTCTCTCTCACTCTCTCTCTCTCTCTTTTTTTTATTTTTATTTATTTATTTATTTATGTGTATATATATATATATATATACATATGTGTGTGTGTATATATATATCTGTGTGTGTGTGTGCGTATATATATATATATATATATACATATATATATATATATATATATATATATATATATATATATATATATATATATATATAATGAATTCAGTTGATTTATCAAAACCTAATGAGAGGTGTACAAGCGAAACATTTTTTTCCTAACATATGTATGCTGAACTCTCCCTCATCTTGACTATTGTCTACATATTTCTTATTGGACATTTCTTTTCATAAATCTCAGTCAGTTATGAGCCAAATGCCATACAGGCTTTCGATACATGACTGACGATGCAGAATTTTTCCTGCAGTAGGTTGCCATTTCTTTCAGTGGTAGACCAGTTACCATCCAAGGCGAAAGAATCCGGTCTGTCCTGCTCTTTACCCATAGCTGGTGGAGAAGAGGAGGATTCATACCTTTCCCAAGGGTATTAGCTGGTAAGTGAACGTAATGGATTTCATTGGAATACGAACTCTTTCTCTCCGATTCCTCTATTTAAGACGCTATCGATTACTTCACTGTGCCATTGACTAAAAGTAATTTCCGTATTCAGGAAATACTTGTAATGATAATCGTAAGCGTAGCGCCCTAAATAACTTATATTTTAATATGTTCTAACTGGTGATGAAAAGTCGGTTACATATGACAATGTTCAACGCAAAAAAGCAGCAGATCGACAAGGATACATAGTCGGAGTAGTAAGATCATGTAGTAAGATCATCGGTGTATAATAAATGCAAATTTATACGTCCAACAGCTGCAACATGTCGATAAAGTTTTGTTAAAGAAGAGTCGTGCGGTCTTCAAAATTACATGGAGCAAGAATAAACCAGGAAAATATATTCTTAAGACTTATCAGTACTTTTTGGGTTATTTACAGCCGAAATTTAGTCTTTGGATTGTAAGTATAAAATTTTCGTTTTGCGAGAGAATATTGCAATCACAAACTTTAGAATAACAATGATTTTTTCCCAGATAAATGTCTTAGTATTCAACCCCAAGCTAGATAAAAGAGTTAAATTCATAAGGTTATCAAGACTTTTTGCGCTAACGGAATTTCGCGAACGCGAGGAAAATTCGAATTCGTTTTGATGGGGAAATCAATTTCTAAACAAAATTCAAGAGTAAATCAAAATCTTCGGAATTTTTCTAAAAACGTATCGAATTCCTGACTTAGAAGTCGGAACAAGAGAATCAAATGCAATTGTAGTTTATAATTTTAAGAATAAAGTTGATGGACAACAGCAGGAATTACATATAACTTTACTAAATTTTAAAAATTTACCTGTTGAAAGTTAAATTGATTTTTTTTTACATAGTTCAATAAATCCAAAATTTAATAATATCTCTGAGAATGTTGTTATATATATATATATATATATATATATATATATATATATATATATATATATAAGAACAGTAAGATATATAATCCGGTGTTCTTATTGATATTTTTTATTTTTATTTTTAAAAAACAGTGCTCAATATAAATTTACAGAGCGTAAATTTTATAAATTAACTTATTTAAAATATGTTATTTCGCTACACAGTAATAGCCATGTTTCAAAAATGGAAGCTAAAACATTTAAATTTAATTATATAATTAAATTAAAAGCATTAGTTCCGTTTCATCTTTAAGTGAATATTGGAAGAACTTATTTTTTAATGTTTTAGCTTCCATTTTGGAAACATAGTTTATTACTGTAGCATAAAACATATTTTAAATCAGTTAATTGTATATATATATATATATATATATATATATATATATATATATATATATATATATATATATTAAGATTCTTAGTTGTACAGAACATGAGTATTGGTGTAGAGACGTTAAGCTGAATATTATTAGGCATAATTTAAAAAAAATGATGAAAAATAAAATAAAAAGAGGAAATTAACTGGTTTCTCTCCCGCTCTTAAAAATATTTAATCGGGAGAATTGGGGTAAAACACAATAAATCCGATTACCGAATCATTGATGAGAGGATAGAGAAGAGAGAATAAAAAAAGTGGGGTGAAGTACTAGAGACCAATGATAGCAATCCCCAGCAGACAATCACACTGTTTACAGAGAAGTTCATATATATATATATATATATATATATATATATATATATATATATATAATTTAATAATTTAAAAGCGATCTGAATAATCATAATTAAGTGGATTTCAATAATTATAATTATATAATAATTTGAATGATCATAATTAACTTATCGAGTCTAGAAGAATCCTCAACTGAATGAAGAAAGTATGGCTTGTTACCACTCCGCCACCGAGACCCCTTGGTTCAGTGGGTATGACCCTTGCATCGTATCGTAACCGTCCGGGTTACATCATCGGTAGTGGATGCGCACTGCTGATAATTCCCAAAATATGACGAAACGGCCGTTCAGTAATTTCTGCATTCTGTTGAGAATTCTTCTAGACTCGGTGAATTAATTTTGATGTATATGTATGAATAGATAGATTCGTGTGTATGTGCGCGTGCTCGTATGTGCATGCATGTGTGTGTACAGAACTATAGTTTTAAGGTATGTTTCATTTATGGGTAAAAGTGCTGATTTTCATAGATAGTGGGTATGAAAAAGTAAAATTAGACAGTGAGGTCAACACCAAGCAGAGAAAATCTATTTCATGCTTGGGAACAATTTTCAGGCCATATGTCTTATGTTTTGGCATGATTATTTATATATGGTCCATTATGGGTAGCAATATCTATTATATCATCCTAACGGTTATTGGGTAGGTTGTTACACTTTATGATTCAAAGTATTCTATAGACTATTGAGTAGGAATATGTGTGGATCCAAATGCGGTTATTACCAACTTATATATATATCGAGGTAAAACATAACACACACGGTCTGGAAATTAGGGACTTGCATTCCAGCTTAGGCTTGAGCAAGCATCAGGACGTCGAACTCTTTGCTTTCGGGCAGAAAGGAACCCAGACGAGGCTATGCCTAAGTGCAGTCTCGTCTGGGGAGGTAAACAAACACGACCCTGTGTATGCGGGGTCTACGGGTAATTTTTGCCCGAGCCTACGGGCTCGCATCGACCCACATAAAAATCGGCCTTGTGCCACATCCTGCCATGTGAGGAGTTCGAGAAAATACCCGCCTGAAGATTGCGTTCAAGCATGAAACACATTGTTTCCGTTTGGTGCTGTTATTACTGTTCAATTTTTCATTGACATATATATATATATATATATATATATATATATATATATATATTTCGGGTGTGCCAGAAAATGTATACCCACTTTAAATATGTAAGTACTTGATAAAATACGTTTCATTTTGAATATTTAATAGAATCTACAGATATAATTTTATTGTTTTTTCAACACCTGTTTTCAAACTGACGTTCGCTCTGGTCCAGACACTGTTAAAAACGCGAAGCAATGGAATAGCAAACATCACATTGCGTTTTGTATATTTATGCATTCTTGTTCAAGGGCTGCTTTCAATTCAGTGACCGTTACAAGATTCATAGCATATATTTTGTCTTTTAAGTATCCTCATAAAAAGGTATTGTAGTGAATGTGGAGATTATTCTACGAAACCCCTTTGTCCAATCCACTCGTTTGGCAGGATCTCATCAAGGTAGGACTTAACATCGTGGTCGGAGATTGGATTGCTCCATCTTGCTGAAAATAAAACTCGTCATCTTCAAAATCCTCTGTAACGCTTAGCATGACAGTCTGTTACAGCAAGTTCAGATAAATGGAACCAGTCACAGAAGCATAGAAAAAGAATGGTTCAATTAATCCTCTTGATGATAAACTACACCACACTGTAACTTCCAGTAAATTAACAGGATGTTCATCCATAACATATGGATTCTCAATTCCTCAGTAGGTACAATTGTGGCTGTTAATTGGACGAATTAATTTGAATGTGGCCTCATCACTCCGCACAATCTTTGTTGGAATTTACACATCGTGCCAAGTACGAGTCGCTATACTCCATTTTTCGTTTTGGATCAACGTCATTAATAGCATGGGTTAAACAAAGAATGTAACATTTTCACGGATATCGCTTCAAAATTCGTTGGACAGACGGTTTTGAAATACCTACCTCACGACTCGCTGACCGCAAAGATTTTCTTGGACATTTGTGATATGTTTCCAGAACTCTTTCTTGCTTTGTGGGGATTGTCAATGTCCGAGGTCTTCCTGAATGTTTCTCGTGGACTATTTGAACAGTTCCATCGGCTTCAAAATTATCTCTAATTCGAGTGATAGTAGACACGTTGGTGGATCTTTTTGAAAATCACTCCTAAACTGTCTTTGAGCTTCAACTGTGTTTTAACACTCCCAGTGCCATTTTAAAATGAATTTCTTTTGTTCCCAGTGCCATTTAAAAAAAAATCAAATTTCTTGATATATGAAATATTTTAAATAAAAATCTAAATATTTTCATATTATCAGACAACATTGAGAGAAAGCGAATATTGTATCTCTTTGCGATCATTAGATTAAAAAGAAACGTTGGCCATTGGAAATAAAAATGAATAAGCTTTGATCATCAAATAGAGATTTGCGATTCTAACAAATTAAAGATACAGAATAAAAAGTAACATTGGCTGTAGATATTCATGCAAACGTTTTTATTGTTTCCAAATATGAAAACTCTCTATAAAACCATTACTTGTTAGTAATGACATGTTTGGTTCCTTCATTGAAATAGTTACGATTAAAAACAAAAGAGAAGTGAAGTATGTTTTGATATTTTGTTGCAGCAAGTAAAATAAATATTTAAAGTTATATGCAGTTTATTATTATGTTTGTTTCAGTGTTACTATACAAAAATACCAACCTTGAGCTAAATAGAGTATTCTTGCAGCATAATAATCCCTCATATAATACAAAGCCTATTATTCTCAATGATTAAAAAAACTAAAAAAAAAAAACATAGTAATGAAACAAACAAACTTCAGATATCAATCCAGTAGATGTTTATGCGAATAAAGAACAATATGCAAGAAAAGAAAATCTCTGGGAATAAAAATGCTCTAAAGTATCGTTTTAAAATCAATGGTTGAAAGACTGACAAATTTCCCCTGACACTAACATTTGATTCGACTATAAAGATAATTGTGTAAACCAAATATGTTTCGACAAGTCTATCTTTTCGATTCGTTTAGAATCAAAATTGATTTGTATTATGTTTCTTTATATTTTTATTGATTTTAAACAGTTGTTATAAATACCTTTAATACATTTAAATGTAAATCCATCTTAAAAGATTTACTAAGATTGTTTGGTTCAAACCAATTTTATTATGAAAACATTAATGTTCACAATAAAATTAAATATATTGTATAATTGTTTTCCTCATCCTGATCAAAGGATTCTTCTTCATGTCAATTTTTTTGTCTCGTTATTTACCGTTAATACAAGAGTATAATATTTTATTTCTGAATGCACTCTGCTAATGACAAAGTCAACTTAGATGGTCCCAAATGAAATAATGATAAAATGCACTTGCTATGTCTGCTTCTCGTTTAGTTCACTGTATTGTACAAGACAGATTTTTTTCTCCAGAATCTATCACACACATTTCTAAGTATACCATTCGTCCAGGCTTCGAAAATCGCTGTCACATATGATCTGACGCTGCTGCTATATATTTAGAGAGCCTTGATAAGATCCAAAGAAAAATCTGCCATGTTATACGACTTATATCTCTTTCTTAACGCCTTAATGAGCTTTACTCTGCGTTTTCCATAAACACTTTCGTTTTTATTGTTTGGATGAACTCTCCACTACGGTACCTAGATTTTATGAATTGGAGCGTTTTATTGCATTGGTAACACTGGTTTACTTGCTCTTCTTACCTGTGAAACTCATTTCCAGCTTCTTTCTTTTTCCAGACAAATTTGATCTTCAAAAATTTAAATGCAATGTCAAGCTTTATCTTCTGTCTTCTTGATTCCTCTTCTTTTGTTGTTCTCGCTTCTTCTTGTGCTTTTTCAAATTCCTTCAGACTCTGTAACTCATTATGTCTTAGTACCTTTATTGTCTTGCTTGGGGTGAAATGATTAAAAAACTTCTTGAGATTTTTTCAGTTCATATTGTCATATAAAGGGCGATTTTTTTTATTTAATATTTACTAATCTTCGCTGATTACAACACAATACCTCACAGACAAAATACAATAAAAAATCAATAGTCTAGTCTAGTTACCATGATGTTTTCTATTCTCTCTCTGACTTCCACAGGTCTTCCAGCCCGTTTCGCTCTGCTTTTTGTTCCCAAAGATTCAAATGCCTTGGATTGTAATATCTTCAGATACATTTCTTTTTCAGTTTTCTTTCGAATATTAGATATTTGTAGAGTTTTAATTTTTCGTTTTTATGCTTTATACTTTTTTGTTAAATTGAAGTCTATGGAGTCTGTGCGCTTGAGCAGCAAATCCCCTAATATGACATGATTTTCTTGACTTGTTCAAATCTCTTCAGGCAGACATGGCGTATATTTGTATAGATTTCAAAGTCCCAGAGGATTTTCTGTGTTTAGTTCACAGAATAATTCTTTTCTTTTTTTCAAACGACATTGGCCTTTAAAAATCATAGTCTTTTGAAGAGTTTGTAGTGCATCACTCTTCCTACCCAAGCATACCTATTTTCCGAATATTTCTGAGTTACAATCATTTATTATGCGTATGCCTTCCTTCATTCTTTTGCATTTACGATTCACATTTGTCTTATCCATCTCTGTCTTATATAGCTTGTTTCTTTTAAATATTAATCCCACTCATTTCAAGAGAAATGAATGAATTCAAAGCAAGTATTTATCCTGTATCCTTGTTGTTGTTTTTGTTGTTGTTGTTGTTCTTCTTCTTCTTCTTCATCATCATCATCTTCACCTTAAACACTATTATCATTATTATTATTATTATTATTATTATTATTATTATTATTATTATTCATGCTCTTCATTATTATTATTATTATTATTATTATTATTATTAATATTCATCTTAACCACCATCATCATTATTATTATTACCATTATTCATCTTAACCAGCATTATTATTATTATTCATTTTAACACCAACATTATTACTATTATTATTGTTATTCATCTTAACACCAACATTATTACTATTATTATTACTCTTATTCATCTTAACACCAACATTATTATTATTATTATTATTATTCATGCTCTTCATCATTATTATTATTATTATTATCAATATTTATCTTAACCACCCTCATCATTATTATTATTACCATTATTCATCTTAACCAGCATCATCATTATTATTATTATTATTCATCTTAGCCACCAACATTATTATTATTATTATTATTTTTATTCATCTTAAACACAATAATAATAATAATAATAATAATAATAATAATAATAATAATAATAATAATTATTATTATTATTATTCATCTTAACCAGCATCATTATTGTCATCGTCTTTACTATGTACCAAAGTATTATCAATTTATAGAAAAGAATATGAAAATAGAAAAATTTAATTAACAAGTTCTACAATGAAACTAAAAAATAAAAGCAAATGTCTAACATAAAATAACATGAATTACCATCACGGGACAAAGCAAAAAATCTTTACAATATGAAATGCAAAAAAAGTTTAGAAAATTATATAAAAATATAGAATATTTTAAGAAAAAAATAAAAGAAAAAAAATCACTTAAAAAGACGCAGACAAAAAAAATCTGAAAAGGCGCAGATTTCAATAAAAAACAAATATGCGTTGTTCAATTTTAGGGCTTGCAAATCTGGTGAGTGAAAATAGTAGCTTAAATTTCATTCAACACCAACCCAGCCATCTTTCTTTCTTACTTTCTGTACCAGTCTCTCTTGCTTCATTTTCAAAATTAAATTGATTCATGATTCCAACGGCGAAAAACTTCTCAAACATGTCTTTCACTGTCAAATAAGAGAGAAAAAATGTTTCGCTAAATTTCCCATTGCTTTTTCTGCCGCAGGTCTCATTTTTCTATAAATGCAATAGAAATGAGTTCAGCAAAATTATACATTGAATTACAAGTACCAAGGAAGTTGAGAATGACATATTGCATTTTAAAAAATAGCTAAAGCAGTATACGTTACTGGATCATTTGCTAAGACTGTTGTATAGGAAAGTGTGTTCAGTGTTTCGTGCTAAGTAAATATTCTAGATAGTATTCTGTATGTTTATAAGACGCGAATACCTCCTTGAATCAAATATTGCTGGCACATCTGGTCTGGTGTTGCTATGTGTCTATCGACACTTGGCAGAATCCAAGAAGAATATTCATCTGTTCTGAACTGAAATCTTTTTTTTAAAGTTATTTTTCCATCGCCGTAATGGAGATTCCCTCTGCCTGTTTTAATGCATTGCAATTTTTCTGACGTGCTCTGTTATTTATTACTTCGGCTCCATGTATGGTATTGGTAGATAAATCCCATCTTTCTATTTTTGAAAATACTAAGTTCTATGCTAATGATTTTCTTCCCCCGCACTTCTGGTTTATGGATATTTATTCTGACTTCTGTTTTTCCCGTCAATTCTGATCATTTAAGATTTAAATGCATCGTCAATTGTCAACTTCTGACCCCTTGAATCCTGGGCTTTTAATGTCTTAATGTTTCTACAGATTCTTTCACTCTTGCAACTCTTTACGTCTTAAGGTCTTTATCGCCTTACTTGGTGGGAAATGCTGTTGAAAACAAATTCCTAGTATTGGGTTACAATAATACAGTTTTGTATTTTTGGCTCTATTTATATATATATATATATATATATATATATATATATATATATATATATATATATATATATATGTTTTAAGTGTATATTTTCATTAAGATATGTTTGTTCATTGATTTAGATGTCCTGTCTAATTATTCTCGATAGGATCCTTTCATATTCGTGGATAAGCTTTTTTGTGTGATTTTAGACGCGAGGAAAACACCGTGTTGGCTCATATTGTATTTATTTTCGAATACTTTCAACATAGCATAATGTCATCATCAGGGTATTGTTAATTATAGAGTCAGTATTTAGTGTTTATGGATGTGAAGTACAAAAATTTTTGTGGTCATCCGAAAATTAACAGTGTTATATCTCGAGTCAGGAACGCTGTGTCATGGCTAAAATGAAAATGTTGCCTATGTTGGACACACGACAGAATATATTATCCATATTGGACATAAGATAACAACGTTTTCACGTATGTTAAATCTTCACCTGAATAATACTTCTAATATTTCTAAACATTTACAAAATACATATCCACACTCGCAATTATGCTATGCGAAAGTACTCGGAAAAATACTATCTGAGCCAACACGGTGTTTTCTTCTCGTCTTTTAATAACCACACAAAAATATGCAAGGATCCTATCGAGAATAAGTAGAAAAAAACATTAGTTAGGGAAACCTGTCTTGGTGTTAGAAATTCTACCACTGAGCTATCTTCACTCGGTAGCGTTACAAGGCTATATCTAGGGTATTGTTTTTACGAATGTAAAAAAAATGCCAATCCACCTTTCGTTTTACTGAAGAGCTTTGCATTTGCGCTGTTGGCTGTTGTTAATATAATTAGCTTATCATTCAACAGTGCTCAATTGAAATATATTATATCATTCGCAGACAGAACTGTTTCGCTGTCTCACATCCAAATGCCTCAAACCAGTATCGAAACCCAACTGATTTGGTGTCGGTCAGACAGTCTACCCCTGTGTAGAGTTACAAAGCTAAATATAGCGTACTTTTTACGAATGTCAACAAATGCCAATCAGCCAAATTGCTCCATTCATTTTACTGAAAAGCTTTGCATATATATATATATATATATATATATATATATATTGTGACGTCACCCCGGCCACTCTCTGCCCCCGTGCTATCCTGTGACGACCAATGTGACTTGCTATTGGTCGCGGCACCAGATGTGACGTTCTAACCCTTGACTGATTCGGATGGGAATCTGGTTAGATTCGGTATCAGCTTTGTCGTTCCCAGCTCACCTCCAACGTCTGGTTACCGAAGTAACTGCTTTGATTTCTAGTCTAGCCTACCCACGTTGTGATTTGATCTTAGGTAGACGAAATCAGTCAGTCGCCGGGCCGTAATGCGAGCCGAATTCGAGCAATGGTGACATCGCACAAGTATATGTAAAAGAAAATAAAGTAACAATTCGAAAAGTTCAAATGTGTTAAAAAAAGAATAACAAATATTTTTATTTCTGGTTGCTGAATACAGGACTGCGTCTTTCTCCCAAACCGCTAATATGGATACGTGACACTTTGCGTTTGTTAGGCGAGTCTTAATATCTTATGTTGTTCTTCAATAACTGTTTTTTTTTTTTTGGTGTCTTCAGGCGATATTCGTAAAACATGTTTTGGTGGTGTGAGTCTAAGTCGTTATTCAAAAATAAATTGTTTTTAGTTAGAAGTCTAAGTCGGAATGCGTGGGAACTTTCAGTCAGCTTCCTGCGAGGCTGGTCTCAGAGCTCACAGCTCAACTCTGTCTGCGTCTGCGTCTCCTCGGAACTCTGCGAACTCTCTTCCCAACTGCCACTGTCTACTCCGTTTATATGGACGCCGACCAAAACCGGGTGTGGGTCTGTCGTGGTTTGGGTTCCTCGGTAATTCTAAATCTACAATAAGGATTTTCTTTGTTTTCGGACAGGAAAATTTATCACTTTCCATTTTTGGAAGTCAATTACTTTCTGCTTTAGTGGGGTTCTTAAGGGAATCGTCCTCCCAAATTCTTCCTTTCTCATATTGGTATCTCACACCAATCCCCTCAGAGGGAGTCAACAGGTTTCGTTTTTTTCTCATAGTGGTATCTCACACCAAACCCTCAGAGTCGTCAACAGGCCTCCCCTTCTTTTCCTATGTTTGCCTTCGCCCACCGCCCACGCCACCATTCAGCCAATGAACGCTCAGCAGCGTGGGTGTGGCTAGTCTGGCCTCAGTCCACAATTATCGCTGAAAGGAAAAAAAATTATCTTCCTTTTTCTTTTCTTTCTTTTCCCCGACTGGGCCCCTACGACTCGTAGTGTGGTCCTTAATCTCTATCTTAACCGAATGTCATCTGGAATTTATCAACGAGATTTTCTCCAAGCGTCAAATGGGTGGCCAACTGAACGTCTTTGCACCCTGTCGCCAGCGATCTGTCCCGGCAAAAAACTTTTATCATGTCCAGGTCTGGATATAAAACAGATGTCTCTCCAAAACCAAATGATATCTCCGAAAGATAGTTAATGGTTTATTCTTTGCCTTTCTCTCCCTTCCTTCCCTTTATTATTTGGGGTGGCCTCAGCTGATGCCTTTCTCGGTCGCATCTTCGACCTGATTACGATTATCTTCTAGCATTTCCTTTTGTAGGCCACTTGACCAATTAGAAATTTTCATTATTGCCATGGGCAGATTGCTATCTTTTATTCGCCGCGTCATAGCATAAATTAGTTCCGACAGATCCGAGATCTTACGAATTACCTATCTTCCACGAAAAAAAATATTTTTATTTTTTTTTTTGCAAATGAAAATAAAATCTTTACCACTTTTCCTTGTTAAAAAAAAAACAAAACAACATCGCTCAGTATGTCTTTCGTGATAGCTTCTTCTCGCCTTAATTATTTCTCGCTTTTAATTTTCACGCGACCGCTAAATAGTGTCACACACACACACACACACACACACACACACACATATATATATATATATATATATATATATATATATATATATATATATATTACCTCGTAAACAATTACGATCACTTTTATACTAATTTAGTTTTCTTAACGATTTCTTACGCAATTATACAAATAGAGAATTACCCAAAATTGACATCATTTTTATAGACTAATAACATAGCTAATTCTCGGTCAAACAATCTCAATTTTTTTTAAAAAATGTGCCAAAACTAAGTTGACTGTGCGGACTATGAGAACTTAACGCTGGAAGCAAAAATCGCACCGCAGCTCATGACGTCAAACATAGTCACGCGAGTGTGAAAACGAGAAATATTATGTATGTAAAGACGTTGGTATAAAGCAATGGATTAAGTTATAAATTATAGTCATTTAAGAATATTTGTTGATATTTCATTGTTTATTTTGTTCAGGGTATGTTTCAACCCTTTTATGTATATAACTTCAAGAATTTTTAGTTTTTGTTTATTGCTTTCATACTTAAGTATAGTTGTGTTTTCAACGAGGATTTTCCGGAATTGTATATTCGGCCAGGCATATTGTTTTAAATGCCTAAAAATGTTAGAGCTATCATTCAAATGTAGTGTCAAGCGTTGTGAAAGAGAGTTTGTGACGTGACCAACATAATTATTTAATCCGTTGGAGATATAATCTCCAAAAGGTCACTTGAATTTGTAAACTATGTTGTTGTTTTTTTTTGCAAATCGTTAACCTTAGGAGAAGAATCATTGCGAATAATTGAGTTTGAGTTAATTTTAAGTTAAGTTTAATCTTAATTTTTTTGTTAAGATCTTTGTAGATATATTAGTATTTACTAATGTTTTTAGTATATTTTCCTCTTGTTTATAATTAGAATGCATTTGATTACGATATAGGAGATTAATATGCTTGTGATTAGTTGAAGCAGTAGTATACATATATATATATATATATATATATATATATATATATATATATATATATATATATATATTGAACTAGCGGATTAAGACTGTGAAATAAATATCAGATATCAACAATTACAACGTAGAATGCCTAACAATGTCAGAATATTCCTCAAATATTCATGTTATTTACATTCTTATTTTTAGTGAGGCTTCGTGAAAATTCTTTTGATCAAGGAATGCGTAAAATATTTTTGCAAGAAATGAAAATGTAAATATCTGAATTGCAGAAATATGATCCTTAATAAAACAGAAACGATGTTCATCTGATATTATTTATTGTTTCCTAACATAAACACTTGATATTCGATCCTAACCTTTCACTTTATTTAACTATTATATGACAATTTACAGAATGACCGCAGCGTGTTGCTAGGGTAATTAATTTCAATAATATGTGTAACCGAACACGCCCACACATGTTCCACATTCCGTTTATTTAAGATGCAGAGCAGATAAAAGTCATTCATTGCCGAGCAGTAGTGGCGGTTGTAAGTGTTTATGTTTGACAGTTAGGGGGAAATTAGTGAAATGAATCTGAACAAGAAAGTTAACGTCAATATTTTTTTTTCATATAATTACAGAGCGAGTGAAAATTTCGGCCTGAATTTCTAGGGTGTGGATTTTATTATTTACACGATTTACATTTGGATTGTTGTCTTCATCATTGTTGTTGTTATCGCAACATTTCGGTCGTTATGCCAACAGGTTTATGTCGTACACACTACCCCACCCATGAATTAAACTCACAATTACTATGTCTCCAAATTCATGAAACAACGATTTAATTAACTATTGTCCTATTGTCCGAGCAGTGTGTACATGAAATTACCAGAAAAAAAGCGGGAACAATAACTGAGCAATAGAAAGATAAGACCTCGACGAGATATATGTCTATATTTCTGAGATGAGGTATTATCTACATTATTTATATTATTCGGACTATTGTCCTCATCTTTGTCGCCATATTTATTACAACGTTTCGGCCTTTCAGTATCTGCCTATATTTCTGAGATGAAATATTATGTACACTATTTACATTATTCGGACTATTGTCCTCATCTTTGTCGCCATATTTATCACAACGTTTCGACCATTGTACGCTCCGGCCTTCTTCAGGTGGTTGGAATGTCTGAACCCTTTATTTCGCTCACTGGGGTAGACTCACACTCTTTGGGTCCTCTCGCTGGATCTAACCCAACGGCACAGTTGATAAAGGCGTTGTTTAGATCCAGTGACAGGACCCAAAGACTGTGAGTTCAATACCCGGTTAAGGTAGTGGAGAACTTTCAGAGGGAAAAAGCAGGAGTTAACTGATAACTGGCATCCATTAAATATGGCACGTGGAACTAGAACAGTCTACCCCAGAGAGCGAAATAAAGGTTTCAGTTCGACATTCCAACCACCTGAAGAAGGCCGTAGCTTACAACGTTCGAAACGCTGTAATAAATATGACGACAAAGATGAGGACAATAGTCCGAATAATCTAAATAATGTCGACGAGATTTCCCTGTAGATGGGCAGTGGAACATGCAACGTAGATTAAATGAATGGTTCGATTCGGAATTCCCTGAATGTTACCCGGATTGATATATGCTGATGAAGACAGGACATAACTGCCGAAATGTTGGGATGAAAACAACAATAATAATGAAATTACTGTTAATGTAAAAAGTATAAATAATCCTCGCGAAATGTTAACCCTACTAAAATTGCTTATGGTTAACGATGATGAAATCTAGTCTTTTTCAGAGGCGCTGTCGGGTAACAGAAAGGCGAGAATATGTGCACGAATGTAGAATATGTAGCCAACCGAAAAACAGAAACAATAGGCCACTCGCGAAATCCTTTGTCCTGAATATGACTACATCCGGCAGCAAGGCCTCTGATCAGGAGAATGGGAGTTTTGAGGAGCGTGCTATCACCGCTTAATTGCTGTTGTTCCCAGGTTAACACTGACCTGGGGTGGTAGCAACTGTTAGGTTAATAGCTATGGGCTAATATTAATCCCCAACAAAAACAAACACTCTGAAAATATAAAAAATACATTTTTATAGTAAAAACACCAGCAATAAATTTTTATATAAAACATTACGAACAATACATTTGTTTTAGATGAAGGCATACCTTTTTGTCCAAAATATGTTTAGTTGAGACCATAAAATTATTCAAAATATTTAGATTTGGCGTTAAATAACCCATGAAGGTTTTGATATGACACTAAACAAAATCAACAACAACCGAAAATACCTGCCACCTTCTGACATACATTGTATGTACAGTAGTCAAATCAGAGCAAAAATGGTGTATTGCTATCATTTCTGGCCTGGGTATACTCAATCCGCTCTTTCCAGGCTCGACAAAATTCAAAAGCTTTTTCGCGGACTTATGTGGGATGAATTATTTTCCACAGAGCCTTTCGCTATTACATCGCTATTCTTCTGTTAGATGTTCCATGAAAGAATATAAACAAATGAAAAATATTTTTAAAAGAGAAAGAACACTAAAAAATCGGAAATAAAGAAGACAGTCGATAACGATTGACATTGGATTTAAATTTTGGAAGGTCAAAAATGATTAGAAAGCAAAAGTCCGGAATAGAGTTCCACAAGCGAAACTGCTAAAATAGAAGTTACGATCACATCTAGACTTCATGAGTCGATGGTGTTATTGCTGGAAATATTCTTGGAACAGGGATGTGTCATCCTCATTACAAACGTCAAATGTTCCATACAGAATTCTTCTTCCCAGGAACTAGTACTTTGTAGATCAAACTTCCATGTAGATGCTTCTTCAAACACTTCTATTTTACTTGCATTATTTACATTATTCGGACTGTTATCCTCATCTTCATTGCCATATTCACAACGTTTCGGCCATTGTACGCTCCGGCTTTCTTCAGGTGATTGGATTTTCAAACGAACCCTTCATTTTCTCCACCAGGGTAGAGTGTCCTAGCTCCACGTGCCATGCCTCAGTGGGCGCTCCATATTTTTGACATTGTGTCACATGTAAACTATATTTAGAAAATCTCTATGGGTACTTCGGCGTGGTTAGAAAATTTGTCCCGCTAGAACAATTACGACTGAATAGTGAGATCTATTCTCACTCTGTGCTCCACCTCAACCCTATCAAAGAGGTCTATAAATGTAGAACTTTAATTTGTGAAGGGACTGTCTTGAAAAATAAATTTAATAAATTAATCAACTAATTTGGATGGAACGTAAGGAAAAGAGATCATTCTGTACTTTGGCGGAGAATGAGTTACTATTAAGAAATAATTAAATAAAATACTTCGTTTAATACATCCATTAATTTTATCCATTCGAACTAGAGGGTAAACGAACAATATGGCGGAAAGATTTTAGCTAAGAAAAGGTTTAGCTGTATGATAAGATTCATCTTTATAGAGCTGCGCGGTCAGGTGCACAGTAATAATAACACGGGTAAAAAAAAGATACAGGTAGAAACGGCACGGTAAATATGGCACAAGTAAAATGGCACAAGTAAAAATAGCACAATTGGGAAAAGAGGAAAGAATGGAACAAAGAGAAAACATACTGGAAAAAATGAGATGAACACTTACCTATTCATTAAATTCTGAAAAACAAATAATATATAAATATCGAAGCATTAAGTCTCTAATCAGACTACAGTTGACTCCGGGTTCAGTTGCCATTGGTTTTCTTGTCAGTGATTCAATTGCCGGAATTTTGGTTCAATTATTGAACAGAGCACACAACTAGAAAGGATGGCGCTTAATCCTGGATTAGAAATAGGTTCAGATGTCCTGGAACCGTCCTGCACACCAAATTGCACGAAGTGCATCAAAAGTATAAAGAGAAAATCAGTAGAAACAGATGACCAACCTAACCAGATTTATAACACTAATCAATAAATTTTTGCTTTGTGACATTTTTTTTCCTATTTTCCCACTTGTGCCATGTTTACCCGTGTCATTTTTACCTGTGCTATTTTTACCGTGCCATTTCTAATTGTGCCATTATTACCTAAATTCGCGCAGTCACGGTGGTTAAATAAAAATGTGTTATCCAAGTTAAAAAGGTTCTTGAGAACACTGGATGATAGTACATATATATATATATATATATATATATATATATATATATATATATATATATATATATATATATATATATCATCGGAGATAAATTCATTTATTTTTATTCATATTCGTAACTTAATTCACTCACAAATATCCTGAGTGTTACGAAAAAGAAAAAAAAAAAGCTGCATGAAAATACATAAAAAAATAACCTAGAGAAAATATCTTCATTTAAGAAAATCAAAGATAATAGAACTATTCTATGTGATACATCATGAAATTCGCAAATATATTATTTATATTGTAAGCATCCTACCCTCAATATTAACTTCGTTCGTCTAGACATTTTCTAATCAAAATACAACTGGCTTCTTAAAAAAGAACAAACGAAAAATGAAGAGATTCGAGAAACAAAGAAAACTGAACAGAGAAATACGGACGGAAAGAGGAAAAGTTGCCTAGCAAAATTAATTCAAGATACTCTGTTTCATGAATAAAGACATTATTCTTCAAGAACCGATGCCCCCCCCCCCACGACTCTGAAATAAAATTAATATAAGATTAAATAAAGGCAGAGCAGGACGCTTACCATGCATTTATAAATTGACAACTGATTTTAAGGAACCGAACTTAATTAAATTTAAATGTCCTTTTTTTAATAGAGACTGACAGACAGCGTGTGTCTGCCTGTTTTTTTTTCTGATTATATTTAAGTGTTCATTTCTTCAGCTATTTAAAAATATTCCAGTTTCTTTTTCTTTAAAAATATTCCGCTATTCTTATTTTAAAAAAAAAAAACATATCGGAATCAGCAATATTAGTTAATGATAGCAGATATTTTTAGTTTATTTTTCTTTCTCTTTATATATTTTGTTGATTTCAAGTGACCGGCGTGCCATATTTAATTTGAGGGAGAAAGTTGATCTCAGTGTAAAAAGTGAGAAAAATAAATGAAAGCCAATAAATTTCATTATTGACTGCTAAAAGTAAATTACAATTTGTTGCTGTTCTTTTATGTTAAACATTTTATTTAATTAAAAATTAGATTTACAAGGAAATGAAAAATGCATTATTTCCAATCAGTATAAACACTTATTCTTCAAGTTGACTTTTATCGATTATTATTTCTTTTGGATCCTTACATTTAGGTTACGTTATATATATATATATATATATATATATATATATATATATATATATATATATATTGCGTGTAAAGTTCTCCTGTTCTCAGAAGATGTGAACGTTTTCCATAACTTATGAGATCAGCGTGCTCAGGCAGGCGAACGTATACCCTTGAGTGTACACGCGAGAAATTCATTGAACACGTGATCAAGTCTCTTGTATTCCCATCACTTCGCTTTTACAATTAAAAATATTTCTGGGGGAGAGAGTCAATCAAAAAACCAGTGATTTCGTTCAAAACTATTCGAAACCGCCTCGGGATTTGTTTAAGTTTTTTTTTTTTCGTATAAATTAAATTTATTTTCATCTCATTCGGAATACTTTTCGAATTGATCTCCGATCTCTACCAGGGAATTTGTATGATGAATGTGTAAAATATTTGAATGACCCTGGTGTCTATCTCTGTTTCTGAGATGAGATATTATACACTATTTACATTATTCGCACTATTATCCTCACCTTTGTCACCATATTTATTACTATGTTTCGGCCGTTGTACGCTCCGGCCTTCTTCAGGTGGCTGAACTGTCGAACTGAACCCTTTATTTCGCTCACTGGGGTGAGCCACTTGCCATGTTTAATGGATGTCAATTATCAGTTATCTCCTGTCAATTTCACTCTCCAAGTTCTCCATTGAGTATTGAACTCACACATTTGGGGTCCTGTCACTGGATCCAACTATCGCCTTAATCCACTGTTCCATGTGTCCTTGAGAACATCTGCCTGTGATTTTCTGGGTATTATAAACCTAATGTCTTCAGCAAATATTTTTTTAAAGTGCTCATATTGCAATTTTTTGCTGTTATCATTGCATGATTTTTACCAACTCATATTGAAATGTTTGTTGTTATTATTGTCTGAATGACTCTGTGGGTAAAGATGTTTTAGAATTATATTACAATGTTTGGATTTGCTTGCTAATTTCTGTCTAAATTTTTGTGATGAAAAGTTATCGTTATTAGTTACACTAGTTGCATGCGGACTTTCTCCTCATAATTGTTGTTGTTATAAAATTTAGGCCGCTGTACATTCCAGCCTTAGTTAACTGTTATCGATCCGAGTAACAATAGGCAATTTCTAATTGAAACTTTCTTTCAGTACAATATTTTATCAAAGACAGAAGACAAGAAGATTACAAACAAGTGTTTATTTATTTCTAAGCTTTTCAAACCATGCAAGGTGGAAGTGCCACCAGCAGGCAATGGGTTACAGAGAATGGAAGCAAGAGTAAAGAGGCATGATAGAGGAAAGGATGAAGAGAAGGACGGGAAATAGATCAAGGTATCTGGAGATGTCGATTGACATTGCATTTGAATAGTTGGAAATTATAGCTATCAAGAAAGCAAGCAAGAGGAAGGGTGTTCCACGGATGGGTAGGGCGAGACATGAAGTTATTGGAGTAGAAGAGACGACAACATTTAACCGTTTCGACAGGAAAAGGGTGGAACTGAGATGCCTAACTAGTAGCACGTTTAAAATTATGCAGTTTGGGAACTACCAAAAGTAGCTCGTCGGAGCAGTTATCGTTAAAGTATTTGTAGAGAAGCCGGAGAAAGGCGACGACACGTTTGTTAGAGAGCGACTGTAAACGAGATGCTAGATCAGGACAAATCATATTGCATAATCGTCTCTGGATTTTTTGAGGACCTTAAGACGAACAGCAGGGGATCCAGACCATATATGACAGCAGTATTCCATACAAGAGCGAATGGTTGATTTATAGATTTGAAGGATAGACTCGGGCGAGAAAAGCTATCTGAAACGATACAGAGAACCAAATTCCCTTGCGGTAGATGAAGCTATTGATTAACTAATATTATATGTAAAATACAATTGTGGCTCAAGGCCGAAGGGAAGTGAGAAAGGTTGGTAGTCACTGCCTATCCTACACCTAGCTAAGCTGATTCACGACCCATTCTTTCTTATAACTGACACAATCATCATTAGATCGGATCTATCACCATTCGATCCAACGTATTCCACAATAATGCCTATTCTGAAACACTCATGATATAAAAATTTGGTAATTTCTTTCTTAGTGTTTTCTCTTTTTTTTTAACGAAAATAAATGAAATGAGTGAGATGGGATGAACCCAACTGTAATGACAAAAGTACGCAGGCTTTAAGAAAACTTTATTCTACTGAGAATAC
>CAHIKZ030001302.1:1260000-1267500 GCA_903632075.3 Acanthosepion pharaonis | reverse complement strand
AATCAGTCAGTCGCCGGGCCGTAATGCAAGCTGAGTCCGGACAAGGGTAACACCGCACAAGTTTAGGTAAAAGAAAATAAAGTATTAACTCGAAAATTTCAAATGTGTTAAAAAAGGATAGCAATATTTTATATCTGGTTGCTGAATACAGGACTGGTTCTTGGTGTATCTTCAGGCTATATTCGTAAAACTTGTTTTGGTAGTGTGAGTCTAAGTCGTTCTTCAAAAAATTGTTCTTGGTTTGAAGTTGAGTTCGGAATTGCGTGGAATCTTAGTCAGCTTTCTGCGAGGCGGTCTCACTCTGCAAACTGCAACTCAGCTCCAACTCAGCTGCCAACTGCGAACTTCACTGCGAACTGCCTTCTTACTCGTTGCGACTCTGCTTATATGGACCCCGAGCAAAACCAGGGTGGGTTTGTCGGGGTTTGGGGTTCCTTGATAATTATAAATCCACAATCCACTTCTTTGTTTTCGGTCGGGAAAATTTATTATTTTCGATTTTTTGGAAGTCTTTCCAGATTCTTCCTTTTTCATATGGGCATCTCACGCCGATCCTTTCAGGGGAGCGTCAACAGGTTTCGCCTCCTTCTTCACATGATTACCTCCGCCTAACGCTCACGCCACCATTCAGCCAATGGGCGCTCAGCGGCGTGGGTGTGACCATACTAGCCTCAGTTTAAAAATTCTTGCTCAAAGAAAAAAAAATATCTTCCTTTTTCTTTTTCTTCTTCACGACAACAACCCAATACGACCCGTAGTGTGTTCTCTTAATCTCAATTTTATCCTGAATGTCACCTGGGATTCATCACTCGGGACCTTCGCCGATTATCAAGTGGGTGGTCAATCCGGCGATATCGTACCTTGGTGCCAATTATTCGTTCTGATAAAATAATTTTGCTATCATGTCCAGCTTCGACATAAAGCAGGTGTCTTTTTCCAAATGATATGGGGGTGGTCCACCGGACATTTTGTTTTTCGGTCAGTTTTTATCTATCAGTTTCTGTTTCGTAGGCCACTCGACCAACCTGAAACTTTCATTTTTGCCATACTCGGTGCGCCGTCATAAATCAAACGCGACAGATGCGCGACCATACTTTCTTCGCTAATGAAAATAAAATCTTTCCACTTTTCTTTGTTAAAACAAAAAATAACATCGCTTAGTATCCTTTAAGTGATGGCTTCTTATCACCTAAATTTAATTCTCTCTTTTTCTTTTTTTTCTTTCTTTTTCGCAACCCTAAATAGTGTCACAACTGCATATTAAGATTTTTGTTTGTTTTTTTTCTGTATATTTTACTTCATATATATATATATATATATATATATATATATATATATATATATATATATATATATGAAGTGAAGCCATTGGTTTCACTTACTTAATACTTTTTTTCACTGTCGCCTGGTCATGTGTTACGTCACGAGCTGCGACACGATTTTCTCATTCCGCGTCTCCCTATATATATATATATATATATATATATATATATATATATATATATATATATATATCGTATATACGAGTTTGTCGTTACTTTGTTATTTTCTAGCAGCAAGGCCGGACTGTTATTTTGGTTTCTTCTCTATGTTGTTTGATTTATTGAAATTGTCATCTTTAATAATGGCTTATGTAAGCCGAAAGCTTAGATTGGATTTAAACATGTATCAATATGGTGATTTCCTTTCGTCTTTCAACGATAATGCGATTCAGCCTATCAGACAATATGAAAGGAAATTACTTAAAATAAATAGACAAAACCTGTCTATATCATTTAGCAAATATGCATTAATATATATATATATATATATATATATATATATATATATATATATCAGGTAAATATTTGATGTTTCTTTTGATATTGATTTTAAACATAAGTGACACAGTAATTCTACTTGTCTTCCTTGCTCATGTATTCTCTTCTTGGTATTCTCAGCATCCTTCTGTGGTTACCTAGCACAAGCGTTACAGTGAGAGTCATATGGTTAAATTCAATTTTGTGGTCAGCATCTTACAGCGTTCAGTAGAAAAAAAGACAAAGTTTTTACACTATTTATCTTCGGACAATTGTCGTCGTCTTTTGGTTTCTCAGGGATTTGGTCGTTGTGCTCTCCGGCCTTCCTCTACTGTATATCGATCTAAGTAACCTAAAGGGAATTATGTACCGTTGAGAAAGGGCAGTAGGGCTCAGCGGCCGAAACGTTATAATAATAGCGACAAAACCGAGGCAAATAGTCCAGATATAAATAGCGTAAATAACGAAAAATCCTCATCCTATAAATTCAGACGAAAATTAACGTTTCTTCTCTTTTATTTTTTAAAATCCAAACTATGTCAATTATATAATTTATCTTTTCTTTTTTTTTTGAATTTCCTGCCATTTCGTCTGCAAGATAATGTGGTCAACACATGCGTTCGTCTTAAGCTGCTTATTCTGAGATAATTCCTTTTTTCTTCTCTGCATACATACGTCGGCATTAAAGAGGTGTTTAGATAGTTAAGTAATTATCACTAGTCGTCTATTTTCGGGTCAAGAAAATAAAAGGCATAATTGATGTTGATTTTCGCAGCTTGTTGTTGCTTTGCACTTAACAGCCTAGGTAACTGAACGACAAATTTGAAAACGTTCTGTGTTGGTCTAAAAGGAGGAAAAGAATTTTCTTATTAATGGAACTATACATATATATATATATATATATATATATATATATATAATATCAATTGCTAATTAGTATTAGCAGGGATAATTCCAATGAGGGTATTAATCCAAAGAGTAAGTAAAAGAGCAATATAATTATGAGTAAAGACGATCCTTAAAATCCATTCGGATATAATTTATTTGATGAATATGCAAATATTCATCTCTTCATAGCAAAGTTTTCTTTCTCATAAATAGAGTGAATTTCTCGAGACGAAAGGAAAAAGTGAAAAGAAAAAAAGAAATGGAAAACATATTAAAAGAGGAAGAAAGAAAGAAAATCCTTACACTGTATTTTAACTTAACTTTCAGTCCTTAAAGAAAAAAAAAATCATTTCTAAGTTACCCTATCGGCTCATATTATTTCTTCCTTCTTTCCTGTCTTTTTCATATTCTTTTTCACTCTCTTCTTTTCTTTCCCCTCCACCACTCTTTTCTCTCTCTCTTTCATCTTTCAAATTTTTAAAACTTATATTGAATTTTTTCTTTCTTTCACTTTTAATATTAAAATTTAATATTTTAAACGATTTTATCCATTCTTAAATAAACCGAATAAAAAATAAGAATAACCTCAATTTAAATATCATTAATCACTTTTTTTAAACTTGGTGTAAGTCTTCATACTAAAAGTCATTAATCATTTTGTCCTCTATTTATCGATGTACTGATAAAGTATGCCTAAGATTAGAGGGGGTGCTGAGAAATTTCGTCTAAACATCTATATAATTTATGCACCCAATCATATAATACGTGATCAAATGCATCGGTATTTAATCCTTCAGTATTTGAATATATATTTTATATAGTAAGCATACGAATACATTTAATATAAATTAGTAAGTTCATCAACCCCGATAGCAAATATCTGTGTGTAATCTTTCCCAAGCTGAAAAAGAGGACCTATTTTATTACGAAGGTATTTTCGGATAGGCAATAATTCGAATAGATATGTTATTCAGAAAGTAACAATCTACTATCAAGAGAATATAGCTTCCTTGAAAGTCAAATCATTAACTCGGAGTAGGTTGATAGCTTTCATGTCTTAATTTAAATATAATACGTATAAGATTACTTTCTTTCAACTAGAGATGCACCTTATAATTTTTTTTACATTATTGTCAATGCAGTGTTTCTGTTTATACTTAAAGATTTGGTAGAATATCTTCACATCTTCCTTTCCTTTGTACTGCGAAGCAATGTTTGAAATGTACTTTTCAGGTGTACAAGTCACAAGATGTAATAGATATCATGGCATTATTATATAATATATTATAAAAATTCTAGCTTCAAAATTAACAATTGTAGGATATTTCAGAGTAAATAACTATAAATCCCCTAACATAAATATATTTTTTCTTCACATCTCTGAGTTCACAATACCTACAAATACTTCTTTTGGAATGAGGTAACTTTGGATGTAATATATATATATATATATATATATATATATATATATATATTGTTAAGCCTAGAGAGCCCGATAAACCTACCAAGGTTTCACCTAAAGCGGATCGTCAGGGAAAGCCGACCATCCCTGACGATCCGCTTAGGTGAAACCTTGATAGGTTTGTCTGGCTCTCTAGGTTTAACAAGATCTGCTCTTCTCATTGTATTGAGCACTTTATTTAGTTGTTTTGCGTACTCGCATCGGGTTTTTTTTCTATGGGCCTCGAACTCGTATGCTGGACGATTATTTTCGGTTAACGTGCATGTTCTTGTTTTTTTTTTTTTATATACCTTTTTTTCCCTTTGGTATTGGCTTGTTTATTTGCAAATCAATAAACCGAGGGTTTTCCGAGCAGTATAGTTTCTTATACTTATACGATTTCTATTATTATTAATATTATTATTAATATATATATATATATATATATATATATATATATATATATATATATATATATATATATATATATATATAATAGGTGGCCACTCGTATTCGAGAATACTCGTCTACTAGGAGAATCTATCCAATCCCTATTGCAGATGCTCGTTCAGGCGCATTGTAATTGTTCAACACCTACAGAACCCTCCTATGATTAATACTGCAAATATGCAGTGCAGACGTTAGTTACTGTTTCTGGGAGAGAGAGTGTTATCTAGCGTGATCAAGGTAGCTGAGCTAGCACAAATCTCAAGACATCGGTAATTTTCAATCGGAACGCCTGGGTCGATCCCGGTATGGTTTTCAAGAAGTTTCCAAATGTGCCGTACGCTGGGATCGTCTTCCTCCAGAACGATAACATCAGGAATTTTTTTTCGTACAAATCAACCGGGGTGAATTTCGATCACGGGTTTCACACACACGCACGCACACACACACACACACACACATATATATATATATATATATATATATATATATATATATATATATATATATATATATATTTTGTATTTAGGCAGCAATCCTTCTTTCAGGGACATTTCATTGAATACGACAGACAAAGGCTTTCGTACCCTTAGCCATTTTCAAAGATTAAATATTTTAAATCTTAAATCAGAAATAGTTTGTTGCATGTATGTATTTATAGAATGTTTTCATTTCTCAAAGCACTCAAGATATTGTGTCCATGTTCATAGTTAATATTATTAAGTGTTTTTTTTTTAATTATTAATTAGGCTTCCATTATTTTTAGCCTTTATTTGCATGTAGATGATGCTATTATGTTTGGGTTATCAACAAGTATTTTACGAATAGTGTTCGGAGGTCTCCATGAAGATTTAAATGAGATCTAATTGACCTATGGTCAGAAAGGTGAAGAGTGAGTCTGCATGTTGTACTGTGGACTATAAAATTATGATGGAAGCCTTATTAATAATAAAAAAACGCTACACTTAATAATATCAAGTGTTATCAAGTAATAATTGTAAATTCTTTATTTCGAGGTTTAATTCCGTAAAACTGAAAATATTGTAAGTTAAAGCGCGGTAAAAGGGCTACCACTGCATCGATTTTTTTATATTTTTAAAATCACTTTACTTTCGACAGTAATATAATACGAGTCGCCATCTTCTAAACTTACTTAACTCTAACGTGACATTATAAAATTATGTATTATTTAAGATATGAAAAACGGAAAAACCTAGCCATCGTTTTACAGAAATTGGAACCGAAAAAAAAATTCCTTTCAGTTCCAATCATGATTTTCCTTGTGTTTTATTTTGGGTGATAAAAGAAATTAAGTATATGTTGGTATGTCACAAAAATTGAACATAATAAATATTTATTTGTATATCTAGAACAGTCAAGAACATAAAAGTAGTGACACCTTTCATCCGGAAAGTACTAACCATTTTTTGGTGGCTAATACGCCCGATTACCAACGCCTAAACGTATTACATTAAATGCCTTTGTGTTAGTAAGAAAGTTAATATTACTGCACAAAATACTAAAATTGATTTATGACTAGAATCTCGTATCCGTGTACGTCTTTCTGCTAAGTTTGCTAGCAATACGTCACATATTCCAAGATTTGAATCAGACTGCAGTATGCTTTTTCAGACACATCTTAACGACTTGAGATCCGTCTTTCTAGACCTACATTGTAAAAAAGTCACCTCCCTTGCAAACCAATCAGGATGCGATACGGATCCGGATTTTACGCTCTGAATCCTAACATTCTAATTAGGCTGCCATGTGCACGTTACACTTAATTAATCTCTACACAATTAGAATTTGAAATCGGAGAGCCAGGTTCGAATTTTAGTTCTTTACTATCGATCATAAGCGAATACTATTGGGCAATGTATGAATCAATCTCTTCATCTTCCCCTATCTATGTATTAAATAGTATGTCAGACTTTGCTGTTAGGCCTAGAAGAACAAGTGTGAATTAAAAACCAGAGGAGGGTCATTTTGGAAAACTTGTGGCACCCTATATACACCATTTCTCTGTATTTGTTTGCTCCGAATAGTGTAGTTGTTTTTATGGAAGACTTCACCACTCTATTCAAAATCATATGTGGTTGATGGGGTTTAAGAAATAAAATGCTAAATCCTCATACATCGAAGACGACAGAAGAGTATACCATATATATGGATGTATATGGAAAGAGAGAGAGAGAATGTTTGTGTGTGTGTGTGTGTGTGCGTGTGGACATAGGAATCAACACTGCATGCTGACTGTCAATATCACGTCTCAAAGGCAATAGTCAGTCCATGAGAGAAATTAAAAAAAATGATTGGGAAATACCTTTATTTCTAAACGTTGATGAAATACCGTTTAAAAAGTGTTTATATATTTGCAACATTCAAATCCATGAAAATGGATTTTGATCTTTCGGGATTTCAATTTGCGGGATATTAAATTTCAGGATTTCCACATTCGGATTTTTAGATTATAATCCAAGCCTATATATATATATATATATATATATATATATATATATATATATATATATATATATATATATATTCAGTAATATGGATATTATTTTGTAACCCTGGGTTTCTCACTTTTGCAATTAGACTGGATTATTTTTAAAAGTGGATCTATTTATGTTTATTTGTGTTTGATTATTTGTGTGTGGTGCAGGGGGCTTAACTTTTGTGTTTCTTTGGGCTAACATTCTCACATATATAGGTACACATACATACAGTAGTATGTATTTTAGTTCGTACAAACACACGTATATAAATAAACTGAGGTTAGGCGCTTATACGCATCAATGCGTTCGAGCATACATATTTACGCAATTGTCATTATATTTCGGTGTCCAACCTGTAGCCTTACATGTGTAGCGATATTCTCTCAACAGTTGGGTGTGATCTAGACGATTTTCATATCTACCGTCT
>CAHIKZ030001302.1:1227500-1255000 GCA_903632075.3 Acanthosepion pharaonis | reverse complement strand
TTTGCTGATGTCTCTAAAGCTTCTCTTATTGTGTCCCACTTCGAGTTTTTATTTCTATTTTGTCCCTCGTATCTTCTTTTCAAACTGTCTATATATTTTTCCTTCAAGTTCGGGTCGTTCAAGAGTCACTAGTATCGTAATTTGTGTGTTGCGTTAGGCTTCTTCAGTTTCCATAGTTTCGTTCATAGTTTATATATAACAGGGAGGTAATCGCTTCCACAACCGTCACTTGGGTAGGTTTTTCAGTGAACTACTGTATTACTTTTTCTTTCATCCCTCCTTGTACAGAGATTAAAAGCTCACCTCCCTTAGCACATTGGTGGCTTGTCTCCTGGAAGTGGCATCAAGAGTGAGATAGACCAAGGTTCAATGGAACAGTCCTGCCGTCAGTCTCCTTACTCCGACCATGTTCACTTCAAATGATCCACCCCAATCTGACTAAACATAACTCTTTGTTTAGCTAGTATAAAGTCTGTAGTTGGAGTCGCGCAGGGCGAGGATCGCTCATGATCTGCAGTGTCTCCGCAGGGTTAGGGTTAGTAATGTATGTTATTTACAGACGACCCGGTTTTCAACTCGCGACCGTGAATACAGTCTAAGATATTAGTCGTCTATTCAGCATGTTTTGATGGGCACTCGTGCGATGTATCCTGGCTAGTGAGCAAATCTTTGAAAGCAGTGTGTACTCCTGTCTTCGCAGATCCGGCGGCAGACTTTGTGTGCTGGACTTTGTGTGCTATAAAGGATAATTCTATTCGTCTTATTCAGGTTTATGTGCGTAATGACTATGCTGAGCGGTGGGATTTGTTTAGGCGGATCGAGCCTTTTTTGACGATATCTCGTCGGGTAGTTTTAGCGGGGCATTGGAAAGCCGTCCTTGACCCCGATATAGATCGTATAGGGAAAAGATTCGGTACTAACAACACAGATGTGAAGAAATTTCGGGACTTTATCGACAAGTTGGATCTTATCGATAAGTATCGTAATGAGCACTCCCAAGCTGTAGTCTGGACTTGGGCTGATAGGGGCAGCGCGGCTTCGGTGGAGCTTTCTAATTACCTTGACCGTGTCCTAGTTAAGAAAGTCGATGTAGGTCTCTTACTCTGTCTAAGTTCTCATTCGATAGTTTACACGGATCATAGGCTCGTCCGGATTCATGTAAACTTAGATAAGTCTAAGGTTAAGATGGCTGACTACTGGAAATCGAATGTGTCATTGTTTGCTGAGCGAGATTTTCAGGACCAGCAGCTACTAATGCTACAGCGGAAAATAACAGGGGCTGTGGTTGGCAATATATGGTGGGATAAAGTATCGTCGTTTGTTGTTGATTATAGTCGTCGAATTGGGGCGCCTCGGGGTGGTGTAATGGTTATCAAGCTTGTCTCGCTAAAACGATTACGACTGAGTAGTGAGTTAAATCCTCACTGGGTTGCTCCTATTTTCGGCCTTGTGCCATATCTAAGCTAAGCTTGGAATATCACTAGTCGTCGAATCAATCTACAGGGCGACTGAAAAGTAACTCCCTATTTTATGTATGATGGACTGTCACGCCTAACTATAATTTTGACAAAACAGGAGAGTCCGTCGTACATAAAATAGGGATTTACTTTTCAATAACCCTGTGGTTAAATTAGCAGCGCAAACGGCATGTGTTGAAAAAAACAGATCAAGCGATTAGATCTCGTGATAGTGAGGAAGTAGCCTTAGCTAGGGCAAAGTTGGCCTCCTTGCTAATACAGAAGGATCAAGATCTGCTAGTTAAGGCTAGGTTAAAAAGAATGTCTTTCGTGACAACGAATATAACCGCTGAATTGCAGAGGAAGTTAAAAATGCATCCAATAGACACAACACATTGTGTGATAAGAGGACCCTAACAACAAACGCAGGCATATGTGAGGGTTTTCGTGGATACTTTCAGGATCTGTTCAACAGGGAGTCTATTTGGACAACTTTCCCAGCCTAGAGGTGTCTGGGTGCAAGGGTCCCATCAAAGAGTCGGAAATATGGGACGGGCTGAAATTGGTTCGCTGGGACAAAACTCCAAGATTAGATGGTCTTCCTTACGAAATGTACTTGGCGCAGTGGTCCGTTCTTCTTCCTCTGCTGAAACTGATTTACGACAGCTAGAGGAATAAAGGGTCTAAACTTCAAAGCTTGATCAACGGTCTGAACATATTGCTATGCAAATGCAAAAATAGTGTGGATGGAATTGATAATTTTAGGCTTTTGCCAATTTTCAATACAGATTTGTAGATTTCAGCCAGGATCTTACCCAACCACTTGCAGGCTGTCTTCTCTAGTCTGATTGGCTACGAACAGACTTTACTGCTGTGAAAGGCAGGATATTTCAGGATAATTTTCATGTTGCATGCTTGATCATCGAGCACATCGACTGTGAGGCCGCGCTGCTCAATTTAGATCATTCCAAACGATTTAATAAGGTTGACCATCGATTTCTGATGGCTGTTTTGGGTCGTACTTTCGAAACTGGATCAGACTTGTGTATACTACCCTCGGTTCTCTGGGGAAAGTGACGAAGTACGGTTTCGTTCCTTTCTACAAGGTTGTCCGCTTTTGCTTTTGCTGCAGGCTTTTGCTTTGGAATTTTTCCTTTGCAATTAAATGCGATGCCGCGCCTAAGCAGAATTCCATTGCTTGGTTCTACCACCTCGGCCAGGAACTCTGTCTATGCCGATGACGTTTTGCTTCTTGTGTCGAGCAGAAATGAGACTGTGAAATCGGCAAATGGATCAGAGGGTACGTGACAGAGTCCTAGATTAACCCTGATAAATGTTGGCTTGCTGCTGGTCTCGTGGAAGGGAGTTTTTCTTCACGGACCTTTCCCCTGGGTGGACAGTCCGGTCAAAATACTTGGCGTCTGGTTTGGTCCCAGTTTCTTCTTGGAGATGAATTGGTCGGAGGTTCTGGAGAAGGCCGTGGTCGTAGTTCGCCTGTGGTCTCGGAGGAATCATTCCTTAAATGAGAGAGAGAGGAAGTGTAAGCTTCGTACATCCACCCGATTCTCCTTTACCGACATTCCATGCTTCGGCACCCGTATAACGTGTGTTTTAATGAGTGTTTGGTAAAATAGTTCTTGTTAATTACCAAGTCCGGCATTAATTTGCTCCAGGTAACTGATTTTCCTACCACAATTAAAGATTGCGTGTATTTTTGTTTTTTTATCAAATGTCTAGTTTTTTGTATATAAATTGTATTAATTTTAAATATTCATTGGGGTTTCATTTTTATTTTATTTTACCAATTCCTCTAGAGATAAACTGTACATATGGGAAGAAGTAAGGACTACATAAGTATTATGGCTGTAGTAAAATGATATGTAAAAATGTGGTGTTTTGGTGTATGGAATACTGTGGTATGTTTCGGTCAGTCGTCGTGGCGCGCTAAGTTTAAGATAAGACAGTTCGAAGACCAGCGTTCCTCTATTCCATTTTTGGCCTTGTGCCGTATTTTTGTATTAAATATTACTTTCTCTGTCGTACCTAGAGTGTATGAATTTAAGCACAGCACTACACTGTCAGCAAGGTCACATTATTGTAAAGTTTATTTGACTAACTGAAATCGTAAGTTATGTAAAACAGCTTCTAACGCGCTTTGCGCTTTGCGTTTGTGGAATTCTGTACCGGCTTCTAGTTTCAGAGTGAACTTTGATCTTCAAAAATCTAAATGCAATGTCAATCGGCATTTTGTCTTCTAAATTCCTGTTCTTTTATTGTTCTCTCTTCTTAATAGTGCTTTTTCTCATATTCTCTTATGTCTTAAAGTCTTTATTGCGTTGCTTGGAGAGAAATAATTTAAAAAAAAAAAAACTTCAAATAAATACTCTCTAACCATTAGTAAATTGGGCGAATCGTAAATAATGACTAAGCTCTCAGTAAGTCACGTAGACGTGGGCATTGGTAAAACTTTTTTTTTTATCTGTGTTGTTGTGGGGTCGTTGTTTTAGGTTGAGGTGTCGTGTGTTGATGCAAAACCAAAAAAAAAAAAAACACACAAAAAAAACACAAGTGTAGAATTAGTTGAAACAAAAACTCAAACAAGAAAATGAATAAAATGAGGTGGGATTTCTAATTCTCTCAGGAACTTTTAGTATAAAGAATGTTCAATGACTGTTCCTGACAGAGAGTGCAATTTTAAGGAATGTTACTTTGATCTTCCCTGTAAAAAGGATGAAATAGATGTGGTTGAACTTGTTACTGTTTGTGAGTGAAAGTGAGTAAGTTGTCTTTTCTAAGTCAAGTTTGTGTCCTCCGAGCCCCGGATTTCGTATGCTAACTCATCTGCAACACAGTATGAAAGAAGGCTTGACTCTTGGGATGAGCATGCTTCCTTTATTTTTTACGCAAGCCCAAAAGCTGAATGGTTGTCGCTATTGCTAATAGGATTTTCATCGCATGCGCGGCTGTCGAAAATAGAGGTAGCGTCTGATACATCTGTAATGAATGCTTCGCTACTGTAGACATGGGAATTATTATTATTATTATTATTATCATTATTATTATTATTATTATTATTATTATTATTATTATCATTATTATTATTATTATTATTATTAAGTAATAATATTTCTATTCTTTATTAAATGAAATATTTTCGATCATTTTATGTAAATTTACCGAGTGCTTTGAGCTATTTATCTATTATATGAACAGAAAAACACCCATTATTTAAAAATTAAATCATACCTATTCATAAAAATAGTTTCAAATTTTGAATAAGGCTTCCTAATATTATTTTTCTTATTGCTTACCGTTTAATTAAATATGGCATTTCAATCAAAAACATGATAAAATTGTTCTATTGAAAATGGCAGTTATGAATTTTGCGCTGAAAATCAGCTGAATGCCTGCAGAAAAATATATTGATGTGTGAAAAAATTTCCAGATAACAAACAAACCCCCCAAATCCAAAGGGAAACATTTACTTCAGTTGGTGTAAGGCTAGCCACTGAAGTCATCAAGAAAAGGGTGAAGAGAAATCTACTCAAAAGCATGGAAAAGAAGATGGATACTTGGGATAGATTTGAGGATTTTTCAGTTTGGATTATTTTTTTTTACGGCATATCTACCTCGATATATAGGATAGGTTTGTATAAATAGCATATGTATTTTTTGTAAGAAACAAACTTGCAGGTCAGGTTTAATTGACGTATTTTTATAAAGAGTTTTTTTTTTTTGTCGAGAGTCAAATGCATTGCTGGTAATATTTTATTTTTTTATTTTTCAAAAATGTATTGTTGGTATTTTTATTATAAAAAATCTATTTTTATAATTTCACTATAGTTTGAGGTTAGCTATTTGACTATAGCTGAGATATTAACAGGTGCTACCATCCCGGGTCAGGGTAGATCTGGGAACAACAGCAATTAAGATGCGGTTCAACGCTCGTTAAGACTTCTTATCTCACGATCAGAGTCTTCGTGGCCGAATGAAGTTGATCGTCATACCAAGGACGTTTGTTGAAATGGGACATAGGGGTTACAACTATATCAATATTCGATTACGACAGCCGCTCTTAAGTGCACTCAAACGAAAACAGCTTGGCAGTGGTGAGAATATATTGGAGATGAAGCTTGCGGTAGATCAATTTGGTTGGACATGAAATCTCACACTGAGAAAACTGTGGCCAACTAACAGAACGATAGAGTTTACGGCACTTCAGCGGGAAAATTCTCAGAATAATAACTGGTTTCACAGTTTGGCTTGAAAATCAAAATTTACCGGCAAATGTTGGAATGAGATATATTTCCCTGGTTGTCAGTCACATTTGGAAGTCGGCATATATTTGATGCAGACAGAAATATTTCCGTAGATTTTTAACAAATTAATTTGGCCTCAATAACGCCCTGGTTGATCTTATCAACTTTGCCATGTGGCCCATATTAGATGTTACCCGTATCTCATATTCACATGTGTCAGACATGGAAGAAATTGTAGTACAAGCCATTCACTTCAATTCAGAATAGATTAATGGTGAAATTAAATGCTGTCCATTTTGAATTGTAAATACAGTAGAATCCCTCATATCCGGAATCCCTCATATCCGATGTGCCTCATATCTGGAATCGATTTTCATTTGTATATCTAAATTATTTGCGTGATATGTAACTGCTTTGAAAGTTCCGTTTTTCAGGAAATTTACTTTGGATAATTGCTTATGCTTATTTCACTCAAATGACTTGTATTGGTGCAAAAGATGATGAGAATAAGAGGAAAGGATGACAACGAGACACATCCGCAACGAGATAGCGATGAGATGCATGATTGCGATGAAAGCTGGACTGAAATTGAAAAAGCTATTGAAAAGTTTGTCAATTTTATGGAAAGAAAGCCAGCATTCAGTTATGACGTTTTCAATAACGCACGCAGTTAAAATGTGCCTTTCGTTTAAAAATTTGAAGAAGAAAAACAAAATGCGAGTTGAGAATGACATTAGAAGAGAAAGAATCATCATGCAACAGCGATTAAAAAAATATATTTGTTACAATATTTTTTTTTGCGTACGTGGCATATTTAATTTACTTAATTTTCATTATTTATTTCTTTTTCCTTATAATTAATTCTGTTATGTTTAACTCAGTATTAGCTTATTTCGTTTACTATAAAACATTGAAAATAAATGTTAAACCTGATTTTATTTTTTTTTTATTTTTATCTAAATATAACGCCTCATATCCAAACTTTGTAACCAATTCCTTATATCCGGAAGGCCTCCTTAGTCCGGTTGTCAGGAATTCTAATATGTCTATGTAAAATATTATCGATAAATACAAAAGCTGTACATGTTATTTTTACTTTTAACATGTAGAGATCACGATGTCAGTTGCAGTTGGGTTCAACTGGCCTGATGATTAATTAAATTATATATATATATATATATATATATATATATATATATATATATATATATATATATATATATATATATATATATATATATATATTAAGCATTACGCCCCAAGCAAGGCGTGAAGCCACTAGGATGCAGGGGTTGCGGAAGATTTGGAGCGAGAGCAGATAGGGAGTGATAGGAGAAAGGATGAGGAGAAGGATAGTGGGTAGATCAAGGTAACTGGAGATGTCGATTGACATTACATTTGAATAGTTGGAGATTATAGCTTTCAGGGAAACAGTAATTGGGGAGGGTGTTCCACTGGCGAGAGGTGCGAGGTATGAAGCTATTGGAGTAGAAGAGACGGCTACATTTAAAAGTTTCTACAATGTAAGGGTGGGAGCCGAATGCCAGCCTGGTAGGGCGCTTGAATTCATGGAGTCTGGAAACCAGTGAAAGCAGCGCGTCAGAGCAGTTACCATGGAAGTATTTGTAGAAAAGACAGAGAGAGGCGACGGCGCGTCTGTGAGAGAGTGACTGCAGACGAGACGCTAGATCAGGGCCAATTAGATTACATATCCGTCTCTGGATCTTGTCAAAAACTCCGAGGTAAGCAGAAGGTGCTCCAGCCCATATATGGCAGCAATACTCCATGCAAGGGCGAATGGTTGTTTTGTATATTTGAAGTATCGATTCAGGGAAGAAAAATTTCCTGGCGTGGCACAGAGAGCCAACTTTCCTTGCGGTGGAAGAAGCAATTGACTGAATGTATTTGTTCCATCTCAGGTCAGCAGTCAGCGTGAGACCGAGCAGGCGCAGGGAGTTGCTCTCAGGAAGTTGACTATCAGACATTTTAATGGGGGGGGGGAAGGATCTCTATGGTGGTTAATAGTACGTACCTCCAGACATTTAAATAAAAGAATGTACTAGGATAAATGGCCCCAAACAGGATAAAAACAGTTTTATCGTTAAAACGTTTATGTTATGATTAAGAAGAAGCACCAAAGTATTTTATTAATAATTTATTATCATTTTTAATCCTTTCTCATAATTTCTAAATTTCGGTTGAAAATCTTGTTTTTCTGCGTCAGTGGTTGGGTCAAAGGTTAGTATAGGACATTTTTGCGTTTTTTGGGGTTAAAAACACTTTGATTGGAAATTATTGCGAAAATCAAATAATCGAAGGATGTTAATTAAATTTTCACTGAATGACTTTTTTTTTTTTAGAAAATCTTGGTGAAAATATTTTTTGCATCGGTTACATACACTTATTTAATTTTACAAAATTTCGAATTAAATTTTAGCCTATTCATAAAAATATTATTTCAAAACAGGACTCCTTGGAGAATTTATATCGTCAATTTTTTGTGAAACATAAATCAGCTCTGAATTGTAAAATAAAAAAATGGAATAAAATGAAGACACAATTTAGTTAGAAAAGCTTTTATAAACATAATATATTAAGGACACCATTGTATTATGAACAATTCTTTTCAATGAAATTAAAGAACTTTGTTTATTTTTTAATTCTAATTAGAAACATTAAGCTTTAAATCATTTCATAATCTGTATTAATTTCATCCCTTTACATGATTGAAATTTAAAGGGATTAAATATTTTAACTGTTATATAAGAAATAGTTTGTTGCATATATGTATTTATATAATATTTATAATTTTCAAAACACGGTCAAGATAGTGTGTCCGTGTTCATACATAATATTATTAAGCGTTGTTCTTTTTTTTCTGTTTTCATCAGTAAGGCTTCCATTATTCTTTGCCTTTTTTTTGCATATAGATGATGCTATTATATTTGTGTTGTCAACAAGTATGTTACGAATAGTGTCCGGTAGGTCTACATGAAGATTTAAATAAGATCTAATTGAGCTATGGTCAGAAAGGTGTAGAATGAGTCTGAGTGTCACCCATGTTGTAGTGTGGCCTATGTAATTATTTACGTATTTTGATTGATTAAGAATACAATTCCTTAATGGGCATTTAAAAAAGGCTAAAATAATGGAAGCCATATTAATACAAAAGGAAAAGAAACAGCACTTAATAATATTAACTATGAACATGGACACGATATCTTGACCGTGTTTTAAAAAATAAAGATTATATAAATACATATATGAAACAAACTATTTCTTATTTAACAGCTGAAATATATAATCCTTTAAAATAGCTAAATGTATAGCCGAAAGCTCTCGGATAAAAAGAACATTCAGACAATTCTTATATAATTTATCATCTGAAAAGAAAAGAAAATTATTAGATCGCATGAGAAATTGTAGAAAAAAAAATAAAACACCTTGTCTGCCGTATTCAATGAAATGTCCATGGAAGAAGGTTTACTGCCTAAATACACACATACACACATAAACATACACACACACGCACACACACACGCGCACACACACACACACACACACACACATATATATATATATATATATATATAGTGCGAAGCTCGTCTGTAAAAATGAATGGAGCACTTCGGTTGTTTGTCGTTTGTTTACATTTGTAAAAACAGTACGCTAGATTTGGCTGACTCATTCAATTGAGTGAAGATAGGTCTGTGGTAGAGACTCTCACTGACACCAAATCGATTGGGTTTCAATCCAGGCTTCAGGCATTCGGTTGTCTAGTCGCACTGAAGAGCTGTGATACAGAGAAACAGTAATGTCTGCGTATGATATATAATCTTCCTAAATTTTCGCTTGAGGATGAAACAGGGCTTGATACTTTAAATCAATTTAATTTTAATAATGTTATTTGAGGTTTCGGCTCTCGTTTTTAAAACATGAGAACTCTTATGTAGCGAAGGAATCATATTCTTTTAAAAAAATATATAATTTAAGCTCTACTTCTGTATGGAGCACTGTTTTTTTTTTTTTAAATAAAAACAAAAATACTAAAGATCTCCGGATTATTTACCTAACGTGTTCTTTCCTATATTCCTACATATCTGCATATATATATATATATATATATATATATATATATATATATATATTTATAAAAGACATTTTTTATTTATGTTTAACGTTGTTATTATTGTTTAATAAAAATGTCTTTAATAAATAAATTGTCGGACTCGTCCATTTCTAACATATATATATATATAAAACACAATTATTCTCCCCTCTGAATATTATCATATTTTATAAGAGACTGCGAATATTTGCAAGCACTCACTTAGTGTACCATAAATAGTTGATTCCATATTTAGGTTTGAATAATTCGTGAAATTTTGAGAAGTTTCGATCTATTATATTTATATTTATAAATATTTATAAAAATTGCTAGAATTGAAAAAATTCACATCCTTATGAAAATTATGAAATAATATTGCTTTATGGCAACTGTATTTTTTTTTTTTGTAAACTTGACATTTAATGCAAACACACTTTGAAAATGAAATATTATTAACCTGATAGCATTCTAAACTATGGTGAAGATTGCTGAAGAAGACAATAATCTCAGAATGAATATAGTTGATGCGTACAAAAAGGTGATGGATACACTTTCCAAGCATTTGAATCTTCTTAGATAGACAATTTTTGGCATTATCAAGAAGTACAACGAGATTCATTGTGTTGAGAATAAATTAAGGCCTGACAGAAAACAGTTACTTTCTGAGAGAATGGTAAGGAAGATTCTTAGAGATGTCTCGATGAATCCTCACGTAACAACAAAGGACATTGTCAATGATGTAAAGACATTATAATTGAATGTATCGACGAAGACCCTAGATACTTTCATCGAGCAGGACTTCGAGCTTGTCGTCCAAGGAAGACTCCTTTCCTTAAGGTTAAACACTTAAAGTGCAGATTATCTTATGGTAGAAGCCATCTAGAACATGGGAGTAAATATTAGAACTAAAAGTATTTGGTCACATAAACTTCCGTTATTTATGGAGGAAAGTGAATGAAGGTAACAAAACAAAAATCACCCTCCCTCCAATTATGTACGGTGGTGGGAGGATTCTACTCAGGGGATGTTTTGCTACTTCAGGACCAGAACTAGTGGAAGTATAGCGTATAATGGCTAAAAAGCAGAATTTGGCTGTTCTTAAAATGATATAAATCATAGTGCACGAAAGCTGTATTTGGGGCTTCGGGGAACGTTCTCACATGATAATAACCCGAAACACACGTCACGAATTGTTACAAAATACTTTGATATCAGCAACATTAAGGTATTGGCGTACACCCAACAAATTCCTGGCCTAAGCCTCATTGAAAATTTATGAGCATATTCGAAGAATAAAGTAAGAGAAAGAAGTCCTTCGAATTTTGAGGAATCTATTGCCTAGGAAAAGTGAAACAAAATAACTATCAACGTGATCTTGAAACGGACTATCAAAAACGATTAAAGGCAATAATCCAGAATAAATGTTAGATAATTGATTACTGAGTCAAGAGTGTTAATAATTTTGTCCTATGTTAAATGTTTTTGATGTTTTTGCATTATTGTTTGGCATTAAAATAAAAAGTTTCTTCTGGGCATCATTACACATTCTTTCAAATCTATTAATTCATCATTTGTGAAAAAATGCGCGCGAAGTTTCCATGAACATTTGAAGAAACACGGTTTTATTTGTAAAGGAGTCGTGAATAATTCTGTGCAAAACTGTATATGATGACATAGTAGACATTTTCCATATGTAAAAGACAACATCAGTAAAATCATGTTCGCTTCAATTTGTGTTAGACTTTTTTTCCCTTGTGCCTCAGATTGTCATAAATGGAGAGAGGCAGAAAAAACAAAATACAGAAGCAAACACATTTCAGAAGAAAAAAAATCGATTCCTTATTAATTTTAATGTCAAAGCTAGGTTTACTCGCTTTTTTCCATTTCAGACAGTTTTGTCGCAGTTGCAAAACATATAGAAGTAGGATTTTATTGCTACCTATTGAATTATGTTGGGCCTAGAACTTTCCAATATAATCTCGTTTCAGATTTTATGTAATAACTGGTTTCATATTCTTTTTAGTTACTTTTGTAACGACACTAGAATGACAATTTCAGCGCTCATCTTCATAGCATTTGAAATATCCAGCAGCTCTTATTACTTGTTCCTTCATTAATGGATATTTCTTTCACAAGCAGTTTTTAAATTACGTCATCTCTATTATGATATTATTTTATCTTCCACTTCCTGTGTCTGGAATATATATATATATATATATATATATATATATATATATATATATATATATATTTTTATACCTAATCTCAAAATTGATTTATTTAAAATATGATTTTCGCTACATAGTTCTAACCATGTTTCAAAAATGGAAGCTAAAAGCTACGAATTTAATTTTGTAATTAAATTAAAGACATTTGTTCCATTTCATCCTCCAGCGAATTTTGGAGTAACTTTTAAAATTACTAGGTTTTAAAGACACAGCTAAAATCATAATTCACGTTTCCAAGGTTACAGATAAATACACTTCAACGAGACAAGGGGTGTCTGCGTGTCCATTATGTCTGTATTTTGATGTATCCGTTATTAGTTACGTTTTGGTAGGGGGTAGGGATGTATTCTTCAATGAAATCTGACATCCATTGAATGCATGTCGTCTGTATTTTTTAAAAATTTATTGTTAACGGCAAAAATTGTTACGGCATTTTTTCTCTTTGTATATTTAAAGATTTTTGTGGGTGTTTAGGTTAGAATACGTTTTATTCAACTACGATTTGAAATATTTTCATTTTTAATTTTTAGTATACTATATATATATATATATATATTTTATTTTTTAAGGACAATTAAATGTATTAGAATCCCTTACAGTATGTAGAATTATTTTTACATCAAGTATAAGTATGTATATTATTAGGTTACAAATATTTTTTTAATTTTTTTTATTTAAATATTATTTAAGTAAAATAGTTACTTAATTTCACTGATTTACTAAACTTTTATTTTTTATATAAACCTAGTAATATATTGTTTCTCATGTAAGTACAAAGGACATGGGTCATTCAAAAGCTTACATCTTCTGGCATTTCATATTAATTTCATTTTACTGTGGCTGTTTTATTGGATTCTTTTAAGTGCGTGTACTACTAAGGGGGGTCTTTAGGTTAGAAAACGTTTTATTTGATTACAATTTAAAAGAAGTTTAGGTTAGAATTCATTTTATTTAACTACAATTTTAATTACAACTTTAAAATATTTCCATTGTTAGTTTTAATAGGCTATATTTCTTTATAATAGAATGAAATATATTAGAATTACTCATAGTAAGTAAAATTATTTTTCCATATCAAGTATATGTATATTACGTTTTTAAACTTTTATATTTAAATATTAAGTAATATTTATGGCATTTACGGCAAAAATAGCTAATTCATTTCTCTGATTTAGTAAACTTTATTTATTTATTTATTTATTTTATATGTGTAAACTTAGTAATATATAGTTTCACATGTATGTACAAAGGACATGGGTCATTCAATATTAATGCTCTGTAAATTTACATTGAGCACTATTTTATAAAAATAAATATCTATAAGAACACCGGATTATATATCTTACTGTTCTTTCTTATATATATATATATATATATATATATATATATATATATATATATATATATATATATATATATATATATATATATATCTTTGACAACCGGACTAAGAAGGTCTTCTTGATATGGGGAATTGGTTACAAAGTCCGGATGTAAGGGGTTATATTTAGATTAAAAATAAAAGAACTGAAATCACGTTTAACACTTATTTTATGTTTTCACACGTGTATTGGGCACATTTTAATACTATTTTTACCTGGTCTGATTCAACTCTGACCATTAAAATTTTATGTATATATATATATATATATATATATATATATATATGAAGAAAAATACAGAAAAAAACAAAAAAATCTGAATATGCAATTATGTAGTATTAATGTTAATATAAAGTCGACGTCGGACGTTTCGGTCTATTTAAGACCATCTTCATGGACATTTTCATTTAAACATAATTAACATTAGAACTTATAAAAATTTAACACAAAAGATGATGGACATAAGAGCCCAACTAATCCAAACAGATAACTGAAATTTTATACTGATCAGCGTTCCGTTTAAATATGATCACGTAGTCGTCACGTGGGCGATGTTGTTAAAACGTATTCGAAGATGATTTCCAAATATTAAAATATCAAAAAGTCGATTGAAAAATTTTGTATAAACAGTTCAAGAAATCTCTTCCGTTGATGTCGGAATACGTAGTGATCAATATGTTCTTATATCTTATGTCCATGAAGATGGTCTTAAATAGACCGAAACGTCCGTCGTCGACTTTATATTAACATTAATACTACATAATTGCATATTCAGTTCAAGAAATCTCTTCCGTTGATGTCGGAATACGTAGTGATCAATAGGTTCTCATATCTTATGTCCATGAAGATGGTCTTAAATAGACCGAAACGTCCGACGTCGACTTTATATTAACATTATACTAATAATTGCATATTCAGTTCAAAGAAATATGTCGGAATACGTAGTGATCAATAGGTTCATATTCAGAAGATTATCTTAAATAGACCGAAACGTCCGACGTCGACTTTATATTAACATTAATACTATAATTGCATATTCAGATTTTTTGTTTGTTTTTTCTGTATTTTCTATATATATATATATATATATATATATATATATATATATATATATATACAAATTTAATAAGAACGAAAAGAATATAAATTCAAACGTTGTTTTGTCCGTATGTGAAAATTTTATATAATTTAAAACTAAGTATATTTATATATAACATTTATATATAATGTTTCAAATTTGCTATATTGTTGAGCACTACACACACACATATATATCCGTGTGTGTACGTGCGTGCGAGACTGTTTCGGCCGATGCTTCTGTCTGCGAAATAATCAGTATTTCTCGCCGTATTTCTTGTTTTAAATCATAATAATGATCATAATATTTTTAACATTGTTTTTTATTACAGTTTTTAATTTTTTTTTAACTTAACATTATTTTCTATCAACCAGATGAGTCATGAGTTTTTAAAATGGGCTTTTCTCTCATTTTCTCATGCAAATATTATAAGCACCTTGGAAATTAGCATTTGAAATATATATGCAAATAGGTAACCTACAAAGAAAACTAAAAATTAGGTTCTTGTGACGCACTGCCATAGATATGGACACTAATAGATAATGAAACTAAATTATATCGCCAGAACCTGCATGAATCATTTGATAACAATTCTAAAACTGCCAGTCGTTCGATATTATCCAGAACGTATCCAATTATTAAATATTAAAATGGATATCACACGGAAAGCACTGGAGACTGCGTCCATTCAAAATAAAACCATTAGGCCTACACTTTTTAAAACTTTCTGCTAATATTAATTACACTGAAAATCTGAAATATACTTTTGTATAGTGGTTTTACCATTAGATGTGGACTCAAATTTGAGGTTATCGTAGAACAGGGTCATGCAATGATATGCTTACAATATTTGCGCGCAACATTTGACAATATACATCATTGTGAATGTGATATTTACGCAGTACACAAGTTCAATTTATTACGTCTCACTATCGACTGAGTCACCCTATAAAAGAGAGACAGTAATTTCACGTATGTGCTGTAAATTCCTTTCTGATATTTTACCAAAGAGTAGCCAGTTTGCACATCTGATATATTACAACTGGCCGTATACATTACATACAGACATATGCATACCCTTATCTTAATTTTATTAATATAAAAACAGTTAAGTCTTTTACTTTGATAATGTCTTTTGTTTAAATAGTCTGCTTCTTTCTTTCTCTTTTTTTGCCAACACCCACCGCATCTGCCGTATAAATATCTCAAGACATTTACTTCTTTTGAAGTCCATGTTAATTTATTTTATACTTAATTTCGATGTTCCTACTTACGACAGCACACAGGCTTTCTTTAATCTTAACAAACTTTTCCCCTTTTATCACGCTCTTTCGCCCGGACATTTCTGATATCCTTTCAACATCTGCTATATTTGAAACGTCCATCATATTAAAAGATATTTTCTCAAGTCATCGTCGCTTTATTTTCGCTTTCTAAACGCTTCTATTTCGATTTACCTTCAACTGACAAAACTATAAATTTCCAACTCTGTTCCTTTTCATATATTTACTAGCATCCATCCATCCACTCTCCCTTTCAACTGTCCTGCCCAGTGCTGCTTTTTCTGTTCAGCGTTTCATCTCTCCGCCTCTTAAATAACCTCATCTCCACCCTCTAATCCTTTCCTTGTCTTTTGATATTGCATACACGTTTCATTCCTTCTCAGTATCTATTCGACCCCGTGCGGGGTTGAACTCATAAGCAACCGTCTTCTCCGCCTTTGATCTATTCGGCCGGCCATCGTTCTGATCTTCTCATTCGCCATTCTATGGTTGGTTCTGGTCGAATCCCTTCAAGTTGTCCCTTGAGACGAGATATCACGTTGTAATCTCGAATCTGAGTGGATGAAAGAAAGACAATATCGTCCTAAATGACAAGGTCAGATCGAGTTCGTGACTTGGTCGACATGACGTTTTTTTTTTCTTCCTGTTTTGAATACAGCGTAATTTGTGCTTTCGATTTGAGAAGCTATTAAATGCGGAGAAAAGACTTTTCTAGCGATGAAGAAATTCTTATAGAAAGATATGAGCTATTTTAGAAAGTGTATTTCTTACAGGAGAATGATATAACATTTACGGATGCAAAACAAAATAAACATTACACAAGAAGAGACAAAACAATGGACAGGCAATCGACCATGCTTGGTTCAAAAGCATTTTATTTTAAATATGTAAAAAAAAAAAACACGTTCACTGCTAGGGTTAGGCATCGAACAGAAATTTTTATTTAAATCGTTGTTTTGAGAGACAAACCCGAAACATTGTAACGAATTATCTCAATCAGCAAAATAACTCGTTTTAACCCATGAATGTTTCACAGTTTTTCTATTTTAATATTCTGATGAAATATTTTTAGTTAATGATTGAAGAAGCTTATGGCGATTTCTACGTCAATAAAATATCCGTAGAAATGTCACTATTTCATCACTAAAGATTTGATCTTAACAATTTTAAGAAAATATTGCAATAACAATCATGAATGTGAATGCTGGTCTTTAATAATTTAAGTGATTACAAATGAAAAGAATTGAAATTGGCTACTTTTCCATTTCACTAAAACAGCCATTAAATGTTTCCTATCTTCCCTTCTTTGTTATTTTGTTGTTGTTTGTTTGTTTGTTTCTTTCTTTCTTTTTCACACTGAAACAAAGTGCATTATTTATGAGGTATTGGCAGGTGACGTTAAACCTTTTTATCTTCCCTCCCTTTCTCTCTCCCTTTCTTTCTTTCTTTCTTTCTTTCTTTCTTTCTTTCTTTATCTTTTTTCTTTATTTCTCTCCCACCTTTCTTTCTTTTCTTTTTCTTTCTTTTCTTTCTTTCCTTTCTTTCTTTTCTTTCTTTGTCCCTTTCTTTTCTTTTTCTTCTTTTCTTTCTTTTTTTTTCTTTCTTTCTCCCTTTTTTTCTCCCTTTCTCTCTCTCCCTTTCTTTCTTTCGTTCTTTCTTTCTTTCTTTCTTTCTTTCTTATACTGAAACAATGTCATGATTTTTCTTCTCTTTCCATGCCATCAAAACGGAATAGTCCATTATTTATGAGGTATTGGCAGGAGACATTATACACTTTTACCGTCAATTCTTTCTTTCTTTCTTTCTTTCTTTCTTTCTTTCTTTAAAATCCAGTATTGTTTTCCGCCTTTTCCACGCGATCAAAATCCCCGTCTTACGAAATTTCTCTTAATAATAATTAGTTCAGCAGGTAATTTTATTTATTGTAACTGGATTTTTGGCGATTGCCTTATTCAGTTTCTGTCGTTCGATACTGTGTTTCTGAAAAAATTACACTATTATTGCGGTTGCCATCGCTCTCAGCCTTTTGGCTAGGATCAGGGTCTAGTACCTGCCCTTGGGCGGATAAAGTAATTTTCATCTCTCAGCTGAGTCTCAGTTTTAGGACAGTGCGCATTTGAAATTATTGTGGAAAGGTGCTCGGTCTCGGGAAACATCTGCCTACGGTAGTCTTCCTCCATCATTACATTAAGAAGTGGGATGGATTGTAGCAATACCAATGCCAGCGGAACTGACAGGACTGGGATGTTTTCAGACCTGCCCGGGCGCACGCACTCGGGCTCCACACATTAAACTGAACTTATGTCACACCCTGTCAGCGTGGGACGGCAAGAAAATACAATCGTTAATCGGCCTTTTGGCTAAGATCAAAGTGTTTTACCTGTTTTTTTTTTTCAGCTTAATCTGATTCTCTCTCTCTCCCTCCAGTTCTATATTTATTTATTTCATTTTCTCAAAGAAAACCAGTAGTGTCTATTCCCCTCTTTCCCTGAGATTAAAATGGAGTAGTCCGTTATTCATGAGGTATTGACAATTGCCGTGCGACCTAACGAAAGGAAGGACAAGCGCAATTATAATAGAATAATAATACTTTGATAACACATTTGACTGGATGCAACATCTTGTTAAAAATCATGATAAAATTAAATAAGTTTACACAATATAAAATTAATATATTCTAAAAGACATTTAATGTAAACGAAAGAGTTAATACGATTCAACAAATAACTGTAATTATAAGCATAAACTAAATACAAAAGCACAGGGATTAAAATATAAAAAAAAGGCTTGCCAGCAAAAAACTTCATGTCCAATCTGTAGACAGAAGTAACGATGTCAATGTAGAGAAAATAAAATGGCATCAGTGGCTGAAGCGTGCCGGTTTAAAAGTAGATACAGAAACTTTTGTAATGGCAACACGGGATCAAAGATTATTCACGAATTCCAAGGCAAGCATGATACATAATTGTGCAGACCCGTTATGTAGATTATTTGATTCACATATTGAAGCTGTTGTCAACGTAATGCCTAGTTGTCCAATCCTGATAGAGAAGGCATGTAATTTCAACGTGATAAAATTGTGCAGTTTATTCAATGAAGACATGTCAATATTATAGTGTGTCACATACTAAAAATGCCATGGTGATGAAATTACTATTCTATCGAAATCTACCTTTCGTAATTGGAGATACATAAATGGGAACATACGAGACACAGGGAGTAAAATTACAAAGACGAAAACGCATAATCTCATAGATATTGAAGTGCAATTAGATTAAAACGTATTTGCTAAGAATATGAAAAACATAAGTGAATATAAGTATCGTGAAGGTGAAATACACAGATTCTGGCACGATAAATCTATTGTTACAAGAATAATAATTGGAGCTCAGGAGACGCTCAAAAAGGTAAAGAAAAGATTATTAAAACATCAATGGTAGGCCCTGTTTGCAGGAGATTCATTAAAAACACTGGGTACAAGTACTGAACACCTCAGGGGAGCATTATCAATGGCGAGAAAATATAAGTACATTTTGCGCAGGCAGAATGCATATATACACTACTATGCCTTTCTCTATGTCGCCGATATTGTCCCACAAAGGGAATCTTCTGAAACGATAATAATAATAATGTCGGGTTGGAGTCAGGCAGGGTATATTCGTATCTCATGAGAAAGAAGAACTCTTTAGTCTTTGCCGGTAGCCCCCCTAGGGATGGTGTAACAATAAAGAACTCACCTATTTTTTTGAGCGAAATAGAAACAAATTGTTTTTCAATTAATGACGTAAATGAGACTGGAACGGATGGCCCGGCAGGTGTGCTACTGATTTGCAGAAATTTGCCCATTTTTTGAAAGTCTTAGATTTCCCAATGAGATTTTATGCATTTCAACAAAGCCTGTTTGAATGACACAGCACGAAGAATCAGAAAGAGTCAGAGGACACCTAAAATGCGGGACGTAGCTGGATACCCTATGCGTGCAAAGCAGTTAATAATACCCATTAAACTGTGCAAAAATACAAATACTACTACTACTCAAAAATACTACTACTAATAATAATCGTCGTCCGTCTCGAGGGACGCATCCGTCCGTCTCGAGGGACGCATCCGTCCGTCTCGAGAGACGATGGAGTAGCGCGGTACGCTACGAGCCTGGGCAGGATATATGGAGAACTAGGGCTGCTCAGACGTCTACTTCCCCCTGACGGCCTTGCTAACAGAAACAATACAATACCAACGCGGCCGCAGGCGTTGCCGGAAGGTAGCACAAAGTGCCGTCCATCCGCCTTCGGGGCTCCACTCCGGGTTTGAATTTAGAGTTGTCCTTCTCCTAGACCAGTTGCCATTCAAGGCTATAGAACCCGGTCTCTCCTGCTATTTACCCATAGCTGGGGCGAGAAGAGCGTTCACACCTTTCCCAAGAGTATTAGCCCGTAAGTGAATGTAATGGATCCAACTGGAATTTGAACTCGTCTCTCCGATTCCATAATCCAAGCCGCTATCCATTACTCCACCGTGTCGTCTACTACTACTACTACTACTACTACTACTACTACTACTAATAATAATAATAATAATAATAATAATAATCATCGGAATAAACCCTAGTATTCTATCACTTCCGAAGTCTTCTTGGCATGACTCTGCGAATATTCTGTGAAAGACTCTATCTGTTTGAGAGCGAACGACTTGGTGAAAAGCAGATACAATACAAAATCCCCGACGAAAAATAGAGAACCGTGTGAAGAAAAGATAATAGTACATATATAATTAATAAAATGATTGTGATTAGAATAATCTATTTAATAAATAATAGATTATTATATTGTCAGATTTTACTTGTAGATGAATCAGTAGGACGGTGTACATATTCATAACTAATTACTCTATCTGTGTTCAAATGGCCGCTTCCTTTATTACGATAATTCACCGTTTGTTTGGTAAATATTAAAACCTGATATGAGATATTTGTTTGTAAATTCGGTCCTATTCCGTACCATGCATGTCATAAATAGTCATTATTTAAAAATAAAATAAAATAAAAATACCTATTCGTAAAAAAAAAAGGCTTCCTCATTCTTTTGTTTTATTACTTAAAATTTAATTAAATATGGGATCTCAAACAAAACAATAAAATGGTCGCTGTGAAAATGGCTGGTATGGAAAATTTTAGAAGATAATGCAGTTTTTTGTTTGTTGAAGAGCTGTTTTTAATTCGGCAAAAAGTTTCAAGAGGAGCAACTAACCTCACCACTTCCTCTACCATAAGGAAGCAAATCACTTTGTACCAAAAGTGTCAATGTAGCCGGCAAGGACAGGGTGAAATGAAATCCACAGGAAGCAAGAGGAAAACGACAAAAGAGGTAGATATTTGGGATAGGTCGCTAAAATCTATTGTGAAAGATGATTTAGAGTTAAAACTATATAAGATTCAAAGACAACAACTGCTCTCAAGTGCCTCTAATCCAAAAGGGTATTGCGTGCTAATACCCTTGCGAAAGGTATGAATCCTCTTCTCCCCCCTCCACCAGCTATGGGTAAATAGCAGGACAGACCGGGTTCTATAGCCTTGAATGGGAAATGGTCTACCGCAGAAAGAAATGGCAACCTACTCCGTGAATAAATCTGCCTCGTCAGTTATATATCGAAAGATACATGATCAGCCAAGCGTGTATCACATATGGCACATAAATGATTGAATCCTCATTAGGTATGTTGAGATTTTCCCATATTGGATTGTTCCTATAATTTTACATGCAACAATACGAGACCTGATGTTTTTAGTTATTGTGTTGTGGTTATTGTTTAATTTGTTGTTATTTTTGTTGTTGTTTTTTTTTAAATAAATGACTCCTAGCAAGGCGGGTGGGCTACTTGCACGCAAGGGGTTACCGAGAATGAAAGTAAGAGTAAAGAAGAGTGTTTAGGGAAAGGATAAAGGAAAGGACAGGTATCAAGATCAAGGCATCAGAAAATGTCGATTGACATTACATTTGAATATTTGAAGTTTAGAGCTATCAGGGAAGCAAGTGATAGGAAGGGAGTTCCAATGACGCGAGGTGCGAGATAAGAAACTCTTGGAGTAGAAGAGATGGCTAGATTTAGCCGTTTCGACAATGAAAGGGTGGCACCAAGATGCCAACCTAGTAGCACGTTTAAAAATTCTTACAACTTTGGAGTAATGGATAGCGGCTCGGATTGAGGAATCGGAGAGCCGACTTCAAATTCCAGTCGAATCCATTATATTCACTTATGTTCTAAAACCTTTGGGAAAGGTATGACTCCTCTACTTCTCCCAGCTATGGGTAAGTAGCAGGACAGACCAGATTCTATAGCCTTGAATGTCTACCGCAGAAAGAAATGGCAACCTACTGCGGGAAAAATCGGTCTCGTCAGTCATGTATCGAAAGATACATGATCGTCTAAGCATGTATCACGTATGGCAGATAATTAAGATGGAAGGAAATAGTGGATAGATCATCGTGCCACAAACCAAAGTCCTCGTTTGGTCGGACAAGACGATTTTCAGCGTGTAAAATTTGCTCAACCCCCAAAACGATAGCGAGTATATGACTTCACCAGGAACATTCTTAAAGGTGTCAGAACACATTTCAAGCGACACGAGCCAACTGATTTGTGCAGTTGACCGACACATTTGGAAAGTTTTTATGTTATGGATATAATCGTGTCGATTTTTGTGTATATGTATGTGCAAACGGAAGATTATCAGGAAATAACAGCATTAATTACCGTAAAGTTAATAATTATTCGTAATTTTCACATCAACATTTGCCATCAACAAGCATCTTCGTAAGACTATCAAGCACCTAAAATTCAATAAAATATTAGATAGCTTAGAATATTATTCTATTTTTTAAGATTGCTGAGTATTTTTAAAAATACATAAAAAAGGTGTTCATGTTTTATTCGTCATGTAATTGCTACAGTTATGTTTCACTTCGTATATTTCCCAAACATGTCTCTATCGAGAGTGTTGGTAACACCTCATAACAACAGCTACCCTGTGTTAGCATGCTTTTCTGCATTATTTTAAATTAAAGCAAGTAATATTTTTTTCAAAACAGATTAATTAAATGTAAATCATTCTCAAATATATTTTCAGAAGTATATTTCATTTTCTAAATATTTTTTAATAAAGAGAATTATGTTGTGTCGACAGATTTGTCAATGTGGACTATTTTAGCGTTTTTACTGATAAAAAAGACAAAACTCATTCCAATCAATGTAACTTCAGTTTGAAATACAGTGAATTATTATTCTTATTGAAAATATTAAATTTCATCTATTAGCTCGAAATTAAAATAAAATGGAAGCTTCTAGAATGATTTTTCATTATTAAAAATGTATTTGAAACTTTAAACTTTAAAAACAGAGAATGCCTTTTTTTGTATGAGAATGAATTTGTATTATATATTGTTTAATACTTTTATCCATTTCATCAAAATATGATGGAATTATTAAGTTAGTTTTATTATTTGAATTAGTAATACAATTTAAGCGTGAATAATATAGTTTGTTTTTTATTTATTAATACGATTACTCAGTGGTCGAATACAAAATAGAATGTTTGTTTTTTAAATCAATATTTTTTATTATCCAAGTGGCGCTTACACGACCGATAATATTAAGTTAGATTTTGTTTTGCGTTAAAGAGTATTTATATTTAATCTCAAAATAAAAAGGTACATCAATGTAAATTTACATTTTTCATTAATAAATCATAAGTTAGTGAGTAACTGATGATTAAATAAGTATTCTGTGAGTATGTTTATTAATATAGTTACTACCAAAAACGTTATTCTAATCTCTGTTTCCGTTACAGACTTTCACCTAGACATCTCTCTCTTTCCTTTTCACCCCTAATCTCTTCTTTTCTAAACACCTTTCAGATTGCCTTGTATTTCTATCTTTCTCCCTCTCATTATTTATTCCTTGATTATGTATCCATTATTCTGGGCAGTCGTAGAATAGCGCTGCTTTGCTTGAGCGCCAAAATGAAGAATACAAATGAGGTGGACCAGTGACCGAACGAACAAGTCAATCTGATAAAAATGGCTCCAGAGATATCGTTCCGGAAGTGCAGAAAGAGAAGCGCTAGAAATTTCCCGCCCTCACCTTATCCTCAAACCGAGGCTTTGGGAAACGAACTGAAGCGCACATTATATACAATTGGCTTCGTAATGTGTATAGTATGTGAGAGGGATTCCAGAACTACCGCTGAACTGTGACCAAAACCTGCAATAAAATATGGCAGTGGAAAAGACAAGCGTGACATAAAAGGCGGGAAAAAGGGAGCTATTTAATCAAAACACCTTGATTTGATGGCAAGCCACAATTAATGGAGATATACTGACCAACATTGACACAATATTTTTCCCCATTTCCTTTTATGTAAGCGAATTACGAAATGGACCGAGGAGAAACAGAGAATAGCAAATATAAATATAACAAGGAAAAAAAAAAAGAAATACAGAAAATGAAGAGAAAAGCATAGAAAAGAAGTCATACTAATTTATCAGTAGGGACCACTACTAAGTCGCTGAAACATCGCATACCATGATGAAAAAATATGCACCAAGCGTGATAAAAAATCCTTTGAAGCACGTTCGAAACTTTGGTTAAAAATCTTATTTTTCTTGCGTCATCCAGGGGACCAAATATCAGTATAGGAAATTTTAGCGTCTTTTTTGTGGTAAAGAACAAGCTGATTTGGAAATTCTTGCAAAAATCAATTGTGTCTGATTTTAATGAAACTTCAAGAATTTTTTATAAAATCTTGGTAAAAATACTTTTACTTACTTTTATGAAATTTCGAGAAATTAAATTTTCATTCCTTTAATATTAATATTAGTTAATAGTAGGATTGTTTGGAGAATTAAAATCAATTTTTTATTTTTTTGTAAAACTGAAACACCATTTACGGAATATCTGTTCCGATTCATAAAATAAAAAAAAATGCAGTAAAACTAAGACATTATCTAATTAGAAAAGCTTTTAATTGCTTTTATAAATAAGATATATTAAGGACACTTTTGTCTTAAGAAAAAAAATATTTTCGATGAATAATGAATTTTTACAAGAATTCATTTTATCTTTTACAAATTGTAATTAAAATAATTTATTAAGATTTAAAATTCTGCACTATTTACATTATTCGGACTATTGCCCTCTTCTTTGTTACCATATTTATCACAAGGTTTCCGCTGCGGTCTTCTTCAGGTGGTTGGAATATCGAACTGAAACCTTTATTTCGCTCGCTGGGGTAGACTGTTCTAGTTCCACGTGCCATGTTTAATGGATGTGAGTTATCAATTATCTCCTGTTAATTCACCTCTCCAAGTTCTCCATTGCCTTAACCAGGTATTGAACTCACACTCTTTGGGTCGTGTCACTGGATCTAACCAACACCTTTATCCACTCTGCCATGTGTCCTTAGGGAAAGCCACTTTAGAAAACCATTAAACATCCATCTGTCATCAAGTTGTCATCAAGCTGTCTACTTCTTACCACCTTATATAAAGCTACGCAGTGTGAAAATGCATTTCTGCGATATGTTAAACTTACAGTAAATAATATTTGTTTCAAATCAGATTAATTATGCTTTAAATCAGATCATATGTCTAAAAATGAAAACTCAGAAAAATATATTTTATTTTCGGAAGAATTTTTTAATAAAGAGAATTACATTACGATAAAAATGGCGCTGAAACCAGATTTTTTTTAGCAAAATTCTCGTCCAAGTCTATTTAAATTTGTTTTGAAATAGAGCAAAGCATTTTGCTTATTAGAAATATTAACTTTAATCTATTAACTAGAAATTAAAATGCAAGTAAAAACTTCAAGAAAGATTTTTTTTTTATTTTTGAAAATTCATTTTAATCGTCAGATATCGCAAACGTGGGTAGCACCTGTTTTGCCCTGTTCTGTTTCTCTCTATTGTAAGCCTTGATTTCAAGTATAAAAATATAAATTAACACTATTTGGTTAGAATAAAACAAAAAAATGTGTATGCTTTTTAAAGTAGAAAGTATATTCGTGTAAATCCGAACTTATTTCTAACAAATTATTAACATAATAGATTTCGCTGTCACCTATCAGAGATAAGGTCAACAATTGTCAAATGACGATATTCATAGCTACCTTGAATACTGATCATCAGGACTTCTAAGAAAAAATGTTATCTTCTCCGCAGCTCAGAATTTAATGAAAGATAATCATTATGATTACCTGAAAAAAAATTAACTTTACTCAGAAGAATGATAAGCACACATCCGAAGTCATCCGAAATCTTTTGTTTAAATCTGAAAACTTCGTTCATTTATTTGCTGCTTCAGACGGGAATTTGAATGTAAATTTAGAAAGATTTTTTTAATCATCGGATGTTCCTTTTTAAAATTGATGTCAGTGTGTTGTTTCATTTTGACGAGATATATTTCATGTGAATATATCTCTATCGCTTGGTCTATGGATCAATATATCCAAGAATCATAACACCTGATCATGTGCCCCCCCCCACCAAAGTCCGATATTCGAAGTTAAGCAGCTTCGATCTTGGTCAGTTTTTTGATGGGTGAACGCTTGAGAATAACGTTTGGATTTGCGGATGGTGAAGTTGATAATGGCTCGGAATGAGAAATGAGGAACGAGTTCCCATTCAGATACGGGTTTGTTACCTCCCATGTACTTGCCCTGGGTATGACGATAAACGATAGGCCTTTTTTGTGTGATTGGAGGTTTTAAGGACCTTAAAACGAACACTTTATTGTTATTGTAACCAGGATCACATTGACATGGGGGGGGGTTAGTAGATAGAGTGCAAGCTATGGATAAATAGCCCCAAAACAAAAACAAGATAATGAAAGTATAAAAATACATTTTTATCGTAAAATTACCAACAATACATAATTATAGTAGAATTCTCAACAATATATTCTATAGCAAAATTACACAAGATACATTCTGTCTGAAGCTGAAGGCATACAATTGATATCAAAATATTTAGATTTCGGCATTAGATGTGTTAATATACCGCTAAACAAATTCAACCACAACGACGTTCATTTACGCACAAATATCTTTGAGAAACTTATGAATTCACTTCATTATCCTTCAGCAGCAGGGTTAATAGGCAGAGTTTTATCAGAAAATTATCTACAAATTATTATAATTTCGAAAATCAGATTGATAAAATATTCACTCTTCAAAAAAAAGAATTATTCTTACAATCTCTAAAAATGTTTATGTTTTAAATAACAAAACAGTAGATAAGTTGTAAAAAATATTCACTCAAATTACATATATTAAAAAGAAGATGACTGTGTGATACTTTTTCACTCGATATTCATCCAACTGAATTTGATCAAACTTGGCACATACTTTGTAAAATTTAACAGATAGTTTCTCAGCGTAGAAAATCGATAATTTTTAAAAATTCAATAATTGATAAATCCGATCAGATTCGATAAAATCAACTTTTTTCTTTCGATTTCGTTCATACTCGGGCTATAGGTTACTTATACAATGACGAGCTAAAAGAAAACTTCCTCATTTTCAAGCAATCTAATACATACTTCACTCAATTGTAGCAAACAATAAGTTTATTGTTTAACTTGAAAATTGTGTCCACCCATATAATGAAAACCCTCATAAATAGCGAAAAATGGCGATATTTACTGGTTTCTTTC
>CAHIKZ030001302.1:1215000-1225000 GCA_903632075.3 Acanthosepion pharaonis | reverse complement strand
AGGGATTGAACTCACAATTACTATGTCAGTCAATTTACAAACAAACACTTTAATCCACTAAGTTACTACCCCGTAGAACTAACACAAAAGAAATAAGAACCAAGATATCCCGAGACATAGACAGTGGAACGAGAACAGTATACCCCCGTATATTAAATAATGGGTTCAGTTCAGAATTCCCTGTAGGATAACGGGATTGATATAGATGTGATGAAGGCCGATGGACACAACGACCGAAATGTGAGAGCAACGAAAATGCTGAAAAGAATCCGAATATAAACAGTGCAAATAATGATAATTCCTCAAACAGTAACTGAGAGAGATATATATGTTATATTGTTATTACTGGGAAATTACTCACAGGTTTACGAAAATTAACATGTGGCCGAGTGGCTAGAACGTTCGCATTCTGACCATGAGACTCGGCTTCGAATCAGGAAGGAGACTGAAGGGGTCTATCCCAGCGTACGGAACATTTGAAAAGTGCTTGAAAACCATAACATGGGTTGAACCAAGAACTTGTGAGTGAAATGGGGTAGACGGAACCCTTGTTTCACAAGTCACCCTGATTTTGAGTCATCGAGAGCTTGAACTGTAACTAAGGTCTGCTCAGCGTATTTGCAGTATAAACGCCATGGGCTGTGTGGGTCCAGAATAAACACAAATGCCTCTGAGCGAGCGCCTGCTATAGCGATTATCTAGCAATACTCAGAAGTTTGTGAAAATATTATTGTCCAACTTTCAACAGTACTTTCGGATATAATTTTATTCGTTTCCTCCCTGCATTATGTTAACTATTAATTACACAAATCGTGACCATATAATTTCTTATTTATTAATTCAAATATAAAAATAAGGCGTTTATAAGTTTAGTTGGATACTAATCTTTGATAGTATCGGAATTGGTCGAAATTCTTTAGTATGGATTGTTAAAAATATTTTCTTATTTAAATGTCAAAAAGCTACTTTCCAAGCAGATAAGCACTACTGAATGTTTTAAGTTCAGTGTAACAAAATCCATTCCAAAGAGTTATTACTGGGTACGATGATAAGCTACATCGAATAGCAAGGACTCTAATCGAGAGATTGAAGGTTTTGAGAAGCGTGGAATAATCCCTTATTGTTGTGGTTCTCAGTTCCATACAGGCCTGGAATGGTAGAACATATTAGGGCTCCTGATGTGGGCATATTGTGACCCCACCACATTTTGAAAGTATAAAAAATAATTTTTCTGGTAAAGATGCCAGCAAAACTTTTTTTTTATATAAATCAATTACATATTCATTTTAATTATTTACCAACAATATTTTTAATGCATAATTACCAACAATAAATCTAATAGCGAAAAGACTAACAATACATTTATCTGTAGTCGAACTCATAAAACTCTGTTCAAAATATTCAAATTTTGCCATTAAATAACCTATAGAGGTGGATACAACGCTATATAAAAGCAACCAACCAACATAAAAGAACTGCTTTAGGACATGAATACATATTTGTACCTTACAATTTCTTAAAGAAATCAAATTGTATTCCAAAATATAATATCATCAAAACTACAACATATAGAACGCATATATATATATAACTGCCTCTAGCAATGTCCAGATAAACATGTGTATGCACAAAAGCTGAGTATCATCTACCACTGATTCAGTTGTGAAAGCGGAATAAATGACACATTAAATGACACATAAGTATTGTATATGCCATTATACAAATCAATCAATCAACCCTAAATAGTTAACACATTTGGCCTCATACCAGACTAGGCTGGTCGAATATCTTTAAGAACAATTTAAGTTATTTCTTATTCTTCTTTCATATTCAAACATCTAAATATAGACGTTCGTGAATGTGAAATATAAGACACCTGTTACTGTCACTGTCCATCCATCTTCCTTTTTGCATATATGCATTCATATATTATTAAAAGCAACAGATATTTTGTGCCGATTAATCTTACTGATCGCAGTTTTAATCTCAAACAAGAAGATTCCGTCAGAAAGTGACCAAATTTCCAGACCCAAGCTTTCGATGTACTTAAGTTATCATCAGGGTAAATAGATACAATGGCTATTTTCGTAGAACAAGTCAATGTTGGGACATAGACGTTCTTAAAATTTCTGACGGAATTCCCTACTTGTTTGAGAAGGATTATTTATGATTTTGAATAACTGATCATTAAATTAAATGACACAAAACGGTTCTTGTTTTTAATATTTGTCTTAAAGTACATTTACTCGCTAAATACACAGGTCATATATATATATATATATATATATATATATATATATATATATATATATATATATATAAAAAAAACATAGGAAGAAATCAAAACTATCTCATTCAAATACGTATTTCGGTCCACAGGACTTGCTATTCGAATGTCCTATGTAATATATGGTCTCTTATAATAAATTTTGAGCTCTTTTGTGGATCAGTTTTAATATTTTCAGGATTCACTTGGATATGTACCAACAGATTTTTTATATATATATATATATATATATATATATATATATATATATATATATATATATATATATATATATATAAAAATATATATATAAAAAAAATTAAGGAGGATTTGAGATAATTAAGTAATTCATCGAGTTTAGAAAAATCTCAACAGAATGCAGAAAACACTGGACGTCCCATGCTTGGGACTCATCAGCACACCCACTACCGAGAATTGAAACCCGCACAATTACATCGACCGGCAAACCTCATATCAACTGTACTAACAGGCCTCGGTGACAAAGAATTAGCGAACTAGACTCGATATTGCGCCGCTTATTCACATATTCCGTGGTGGAACTCATCCAAGTTTCCTTTAACCATAGGACTGTGCTTCCGTGAGCCACGACTACTATCACCAAGCCGCTCCATAAAGAGCATTAGAAGCCGGTTCAAGTAAGGATATACAAATGATAGAAATTAAGGAAGTTTTTAGATAATTAAGTAATTCATCGAGTCTAGAAGAAATCTCAACAGAATGCAGAAAGCAACTGGACGGGCATTTCGTCCTATATTTGGGACTAATCAGCAAATATAGAACGAAACGGCAGTCCAGTTGTTTCTGCATTCTATTGAGATTTCTTCTAGACCTCGATGAATTACTTAATATATATATATATATATATATATATATATATATAGATAGATAGATAGATAGATAGATATATATATATATATATATATATAAAAAACAATTCAGTGTGAAAATTATTTAATGTATTTTCTGTTTATACGTTATTTTTGTAGATACAATAATATAAAGTAAATGTTCTGTTTTTAATTAAACAGTATTAATTACATTTGCCTGTCTGAATGTTCGAGAAATTTCGTCGAAAATAAGCGTTCCGACAGCAAAGTCCAAATTATTGTTTCAAAACAATCTTCGATGATTTTTCTCGATCGAAATGCTTACAAGACGAATCTTGACGTAAATAATAACAAAATACAATGAAATGTATTAAGTTCGACATTTATTGAATATATTTACTGTTCATACGTTACTTTTATAGATAAAATTTATTTAAATAAATTTTCTGTCTTTACTTTAACAGTATTAATTGCATTTACCGGCTTTAAAATATAGTATTTCTATCAGATAGACAGTTTAACACACACACACACACACACACACACACACACACACACACACACACACACACATATATATATATATATATATATATATATATATATATATATATATATATATAACTAGACTCGTTTCGAAAAAACTTTCGAATTTTTGATTTGCTAATCAAATCAATCTCGAGGGAAAAAAGGTTTTAAAAAAGAAAGAGCTACAAACATGAACTTCTGCCGACAAAAAAATCGCACAGATGCAGGTCTGAAGCCCAAAGAAAAAACCCCGATACGAGTAACAACTAACTAACAAAAGAGCTCAATACAACCGTAGAGCAGACCTAGATACACCTAGTGAGCCAGACAAACCTACCTAGGTTTGTCTGGCTCACTAGGTGTATCTATCTATCTATCTATCTATCTATCTATATATATATATATATATATATATATATATATATATATATATAAGATATACATAAGATAGATAGTTTATAGATAAGTTAGTTTAACATATATATATATATATATATATATATATATATATAGAAAATGATTAGCCTTTTTCTACTTTCTCATTATTTCTCCCTCTCTCTCTCCCTCTCTCTCTCTATATATATATATATATATATATATCTGTGTGTGTGTGTGTATGTGCGAGCGTGTGTATGTTTGTGCGTGTATGTATATATGTACATAAGTATGTATGAAGAGGCAAGGTGGAGTAATTCATAGCTGCTCGGATTAAGGAAACAGCGACCCGAGTTCGAAATCCAGTCGGATCCTTTACTTTCATTTCCGTGCTAATACCTTTGCGAAAGGTATGAATGCTCTTCTCTTCCCACGATCCCAGTTATGGAGTGGGAGCAGAAGAATATTAATACCAGTAAATAGCAGGACTGTCTTGAGTAGCAACTGGTCTATGAGAAGTAACACTCTGAATTCTGGTGGCACAACTTGATGCACATAGAGGAGCTTTGAGGCCTGGCAATCTGTCTAGCGGAAGGTCATTCTGAAATATAAACTGTAACCTTTCACGTCGCTTATCTCTTGGCAGCCTTGGCACTAGAATGTCAATGCACAAACCTTTCTCACTTAAATAAATTTCAGACACTAGATAAATCTTCTACTCTCACGAAAGGACTCATCGGTATGTGTCGATGGAATACTCATGCATTCGCTCACGACGCGATAATCCATTTACCCATGCATATATATATATATATATATATATATATATATATATATAATATATTGTAAAAAATATTTTCGTTTTCTTGCCAGAGAGTAAATATCCTTGCTTGCACTGTGTTTGGCGCAATGGAAATCATGCTTTTTTTTCATGGTATCATATAAAAGAGGTCGTTTAACACCTGAAAGAAGAAATGCATCTCTTGGGATTGAATTTCTTCAGATTTTGGCGACATCCTGCGGCAACTACTGTAATATTTCTGGTGACATAGCCCTTAGCATTGCCAATATAATTGCTGGCTTGTGTTAATGGAACATCAAAAATGATGTGAAATTGAATACAAAAGGAATCAATGAAATGGAAAAGAGTAAGCCATAATGCTGAAAACGGGAGACACGCCTTGTACAATAGAAAAGAATCTAGGTATTTCATGTCAAGGTGGAATAAGGGTATTTAATGCTATTTCCCTTCAGTACGTATTCCGACATGGTTATCCAGCTACTTTTCCTTTTACCTTACATTGATAAGAATGATCATGGATTGATTTCCTGTGCTTTTTCCATTACGTTTGGAATTGCTAGTTTTCCTTCTCACTTGTCGATCATCAGGGATATAGAGCACAGTTTAACTTGCTATTTAACTGATCGATACGTATAATGATTTTAAAGTTATATTTAATAGGAAATAACATCAGATAAAAAAATCCAAATATATATATATATTCTCTATACGGACTATGTTAATTTGTCTGAAAGAAAAATGGGAAATTATTAGATTTAAAGACAGGATTAATGTCTGAAACCAAAGGAATGAAGTTACAGTTAATTGTAGATATATTTGACTATTTAACTTGCAATATAAGTAATAATATTATGAATGATAATATAATGGTATTGTAAATTAGTAATATTATTAATATTTATTATTTGTTTATATTTATTTTTTGCTACCTGAACACCGAAGTTAATTTCAACCTACCCTTATTCATTAGCGATTTATTTTGATATAAAGAGTTACTTATCTATTACGGGTGTGACATTGAATGGTTGTGATCGTTTGTGCATTCATTTTACATGGACTCAGAATCAGTTATAGTTATCTATACATACATGTTCTTACGGATATATGTACGTATGTGTGTTTGTTTGTTTTTGTATATCTGTTTATATATGTGTGTTGATATACCGCTAAACAAAATCAATCACAACGGCGTTCATTTACGCGCAAATATCTTTGGGAAACTTATGAATTCACTTCTTCGACCTTCAGTTACGGGGTTATTAGTCAGACTTGAAATTTATCTAAAAATTATTATTCTCTGGAAAATATGGTTAATATTCACTCGTAAAAAAAAAAAGAATTATTCGTACAATCTCCCAAAATGTGTTTCTGCTTTAAATAACATATAAAAGGTAGATAAGCCGTGAAAAACATTATTCAATCAATCTGAACATAAAAATAATTATAGCAGAACACACACACACACAAACACACACACACACACACACACACACACACACACATATATATATATATATATATATATATATATATATATATATATATATATATATATATATATATATGATTATTTTATTGGAAGATGATGTGAGTATATGCAGTAGTTTATCTATGGGTTCTCTGTATGGCTTATATGTTCCTTTTTATAGATCGAATGTGACATCAAAAAAATCTACTTCTTTTTAGTTGATTTTTATGTCTATGTGGACCACCATATTTTGAAAATCTTTATGATTGATTTTTTATTTTTGTCTGTGTTTTGTTTGTTACAGTTTCTTAATATTATAAGACCTCGTCCCTGTACTTAGCAAAATAATCCATAGACATCATAAGAACTCTACAGAGACGGTGGACATATAACCTTAAGAAACGGTTAGCTTTACTAAAACGACGATGACAAGAAGCCTTACCCATTACTTAAACGATAATAGTTCAATCTTAGTGCATTTAAAGGAACATTCATTCCCAGATTTACAGTTTAAACGGATATTAGTCTGAAATACAACAATACACCATCAAGATAATAATAAGAAAAAATTAAAAATTCTAGAAGCTCTTTATATAAGATAGTTGTAGAGAAAAATAAATAAAATCAACTATTGGTATAATAGCAATGTTCTTAAATATTTATAGCAGCAAAGTCTTTAAGAATTCTAAATTAGATTTGTTAAAAAATATCGTTAAAATTCGTTTAAACGCAAGAAATATATTTAACAAATCACACACGTTACCTTCCTTGGATAACGGGTAAATATTTTGAATCTTACGGTCACCATGCATAAAAATATACTCCAAAAAATCACATGAGTTACCTCTCTTGCATAACGAGTAAATATTTTGGACCTTACGGTGATCATGCACAAAATTATTATTAGATTTTGGTCTTCACGCAAACATATACACAGACACTCAAACCTTAAACATGATCTGGCAAGGGATTGAAAGTACTTGGAGAAAATAAAAATTATTTGAAAGAAAAATTTGGAATTTTTCTTGATCAATTTTCTACAACTACCAAGAAATTACTCCGTGGATTTGAAAGGATTAAAATGAAAATAAATAGACTAAATTATTTACTGAAACATGCTTGAATAAAAATATGATGCATATACATATATGTCTCGTTTTATGTCATAGAAGTTTTACACATTATCTTTTTTTTTTCTCATCCCTCTCTTTCTCTCTTTCTTTCACACTTTCTTTGATTCATTTCGCCCGACGCCCCTTTTTTCCTTTGAGAGCGGATCTTTGCCACCCATTCTCATTAAGGGATGGTTGGTTATCTGGGTGTCGATTTACAACAGCTGCTCACTTCACAAAGTAAACTAAGACAAGCCGTGTAGATTCTTGACCTATACATCTTTTGTTGAAATTACGAAAACTTCCTTCTATTAAAATGTTTGCAGCTTCGAGGGAGAGGCAGAAAAAACGTAGAATGAACGTAAATGTACATACATTACATACGCATGCACTCGCCTACACACTAAAATATATGTATGCATGTGTGTGTGTACGTGCTTGCGAGTGCGCACGCGCGTGTGTGTGTTGCGTATGTGTGTGCACGCGTGCGTGTTAGGTGTACGTTTTTGTGTCTGAGTGTGTGTTGACTGTGTGTGTCTGAGTAACGCCTGCCTTAATTCTTGGCCAATAAAAAGTCTCTACTCGTAAGTTCTTATATTTTGCCTTTCGTTTGATTTTAATATCTTATGTTTAACGCTCACAGACACAAAAACCTTCTATGTCGCTGTCATACACACTTTCACACATTTAGAAGCAGGCACAAACACCCACCCACAAGAACACCCTCCCACCCACTCATACATCCGCGCGCACGCACGCACACACACACACACACACACACACACGCACACACACATATATATATATATATTATTGTACAATGGGGAAGATATCGCTCTCTAATACATTCATAATTTATAATGACCTTAAATCTCTTAAGATTTCGGTTGTTTTATTTTCTTCTACGATAACAAAAGATTTCTTTTTTGATGTTTAATATGTGCAGAAATTGCTCAAATGATTGTTCGTTCGGGGTGTTTTCATCTAATCGATTAGACATTTTTAGCGATTTGAGTTTTGATAGATATAATGCTTTATTATTGAATTCAAAATATACACTGATGCACTATTCATATTTGATGTTGTCGCAAAGGGACGAGATCTAGGGAATATGGTGTTTGTCGGAACTGGGAAATGTTGAGCTTGGCCAAAGATTGTACAAAAAGACATGGCCACTTGTAGAAGCTCTGTGATGTAGTGAGACGACAACACACTAAACATTTTCCTTCCAAGTATTTGTATACAAAATGGAAGTGATCAAGAACGTTACAAGTTAGTATGAATGTTCGACAAAGTTCAAAATTTCACTCAAATTCCGTACTTAACATATGTTACCATAGCAAAAGTCATGATAATTTTGACCAGACCTCATGTTTTTTGCAATTATCCAATATATGATATATTATTGTAATATATATATATATATATATATATATATATATATATATATATATATATATATATATATATTACTATTAACTTAAAGATCCAGGTCCATAGTTAGATTTGCTCTCACTTAGTGTATTGGGCACTTTGCTTAGTTATTTTTGCTTTACTTGTGTTTTTTTTTTTCTTTGGACTCTGAACTTTGGACGATTGTTTTCGCCTGAATTAGATGTTTTTAGTTCTTTCTTTTTATTCCTTTATTTTTCCTTGGGGTATTGGTTTGTTCATTTACAAGCCAAAAACACCTAAGGTTTTTCCGAGACGTGTATAATATATATATATATATATATATATATATATATATATATATATAAATATATATATATTAAATTATTTTCTTCTACCGGGGCGAATACTCGAGAAAGCTTATTGAAGAAAGATATGCACTTTACGGCAGTATACGAACCTCCATCCCTACGTATATTTTCTCCATATATATATATATATATATATATATATTAGGACCTTGAATAAGTTCTCGCTGTTTTGCAACAGATGGTTTTCACAGAAATGTGTGGGTGCAGTTTCAGATGGCAACGTATCTATAAGGAAGTACTATAAGCATGTCTGAAATTCAGTGTCATTTCGCAGAAGTGTAAACAGCTTTGTTTTTCATGCCGTTAAACATGTCAGATTTCGTGCCAAAGAAAGTCTATTTGCGGGGAATTTTACTTCACTATTTTATTCAAAAGAAATATGCAGCTGAGCTCTAAGAATTCTTGATGAGACTTAGGGCAACCATGCTTTGTCGAAAACAAAATTCAGAGATTATTTTAGACGCTTCAAAAATAATGACTGTTATATTGAAGGTAAAGTACGCTCTAGCGCATCGAAAAAGTGTGAAGACGAAGAATTCGAGAGTTTACTTCATGAAGACTCGTGTCAGGCGTCAATTGAATTGCAGAATCATTCGAAGTTGGTCACACAACAATTTCGTAACGTTTGAAAGCATTAGGAATGATTCAAAAGCGAGGATATTGGATGCCGTACGAGATGAAGCCGAGAGACGTCAAACGGTGTCTTGTCACGTGTGAACAGCTGCTTCAACGGCAGAAAAGGGAAGGTTTTTTTGCATCATATAGTGACCGGGAATGAAAAGTGGTTACACTATGATAAAATTAAGCGTAGAATCCCGGTCTTACATCAACATCGGCG
>CAHIKZ030001302.1:1197500-1210000 GCA_903632075.3 Acanthosepion pharaonis | reverse complement strand
ACTTGATATAGTAAATATCAGTAAATATCATACAGAGGAGGAGGAGGAGGATTAAAGAAAACTAGGAGTATCATTAAGAAAGATTTAACAATAATTACATAGAAGTAGTTAAAAAAACTAAATTACAAAAACATAAGTTAAAGAGTGCACAATCTGCATCTGTCTTCCTCCGCGGACTTTTGTGTTCTATTTTTTTGGATTCTTTTTCATGGCGTCAGTTAGTGTAGAGTGATATGTCTCCAAACACATTGCAAAGAGTTTCGTCTGTCGACGCCTCTACCTCATTTATTATCATATTTTTACCCAATTATAAAGTAGTAAGTTTATTTTAAATTTTAACTATAACATTTGGAAAAAATAAAATAATGCATTAAATATTTGCGTATAGTTTCAAATTGAAATTTATTTTCACCTCCCCTCACACAGTTATAAAGCTGTCTGAATTTGTTTCAGTCGTAAAAAAAAGAACTCTAATAGTGAAACAACTATTAAAAGGTTTATTTCATTAATTCAAATTTAGTGCTGGAAAACGTTCATTTTATTGTGATCGATGATTTCAAGAGAAGGGGAGGGGATTTGCTTATTTTATTACCGCAGAAGGAATTCTTTATATAAATGTAACAGTTGTGATTCATTATTTTAGCTGAAATTAGATTTTCTTGTCAATCTGAACAACTTATTCCTGTAAAGAGGTTTAAGCCCCCCCACCTCCCTCATATTTATATTTAATCCTAGATTATTCTATATCCGTGGTAATCGGTGAGCCGAATTCAATTTTCGCTAAAGTTCTTCGAAAAATCATTCAATCATCTTTTTTATCACCTACTGATTATATAACATAGAAACTGGGATTTCTAGCCTTGGCTGACAGCCAGTCTAGATGTAAGCTATATCCGAGTTCAACCATAAGCACAGTAAGGGCAGGCCTTGTATTGTAGTTTGGCCTGAACATTCTTTACACGTGATCGACACCTACTATTGGAAACTGATTTGCCACTGGAACTTGGATGTCAGGGAAGTGAATCTGAACCTTTGCTGCTTCTTACTATAAGAAAAAATATGTATGCATAAGCCGTTTCTTGAAAGGAGCCATGGTCGTTTCTTGAGATGGATAAACGTATATTACGTAATCAGCCTTCTGGTAAACGAAACTATTTGTGGAAATTTTAAATTTTCTAGATGCTTCAAATTCGCATAAAAGATCCAGTGGTTATTGTTAATCCCTTTTTACCGAAAAAGACATACGGGTATAATAAATACGGTAAAAATATTTAACCATTAGCACAAACTGTTTTTAATTTTAGCAACATGATTTTAAAGAGTTCATTTTCGTTAATAGTTTCAAAATATTAGATGGCATTTGTAAAATGTCTCAGTTACCAGAATTCTATAGGAATTACTATTACTTAGAAAGGCTTGCTTAGTAAAATGCATTAACCCTTCCATTAATACTAGATTAGCACTAAGAAAGAAAATTGACGAAAAACAATAGAATCCCTCAGCAAATATAATGATTTTAAAGTTTAAACTGAGCTCCAAATCTCAAGTCAGTTACTATGTTTATACTGTGGATATTTACTTAGCCGCACGTATCGAATATAGATAATCTACTTCTTAATCCCAATTTAGTACAAAGTTGAATATAGAAGTGTTTGAATATCATAGCTTTAATCTGGGCTTGAACACTGTAGCGAAGGAAATGGGGAATTACATCGTCAAAGCAAGCGACATCGTGTCGCGTGTATTCTACGAAGGAAAATGTGGTGAAAAAGAAAGTTACTTGCCGAAAAAAAGAGGGCACGTATTCTGCATGATATGCTGAAGACGAAATATTCATATTGATATTTATTGTGTTTTTATACACAATTGTGGCACAAGGACGAAAAAGAGGAGTGTTACTTACGCTGGTAATCACTAACTATCTTATACCTAGCTAATCCGAATTACAACCCATTCATTAAATGGAATATTCATATTTGAAACAAGTAATCGCAGGAGTCGCCATAAATGTATTCTGGATAGGCTAACATTGTGCATCCTGTCCCAGTTGTCGACGAATGAAAAAAAATGCTCGGTCGTTAAAAACAATTGATGTTCTCGAGTCGGGGATTGAAGACGAAATTAGTGTATTTGGCTACGGCGGTCGTCGGTGAGTGAATTATTTTCTGACTGGTTACGGGCGTTGTAATTTGTGACATAGTACCTGCAAATCGAGATTTCGACATTTCTTTCTGCCCCTAATATTCTTCGGCTTGTTCAGGAGTTTGACAGTCCCTAAGTCTTTGCATATTTTCAACAATGGAATCGCCCTGGTTGCAGTTTGATCTCTGTTTTCATTTGAACGGGACATTCTTTTCCACGTGGCAGCTTTGATTATTTGATTTCAATCTGGTCCTCTGTAGCTGATGATTTCTTTTTGCATTGCTGCCGTATGAGATAGGCAACAATAAAATACAGAATAACTCAAAATTGATCGCTGGAATTAAGTATTGCATTAATATTTAAGTTTAGCTTTTAAAGGTTCAAAAATCATTCTTTTGCCGACAATTTCTTTAAAGAGATTTTGATGTACGTAGGCCTTTACTTTTCGTACAAACTATTTTTTTTAAATTCCAGGGTGTTTTTCACTGGATCCGCACATCCTTTCATGCAGCTAGTTTATTTGAATTTGTAAAAGGAAACGTACATATTATATATATAATATTTTATAAAAAAATTATAACAAAAATATGTTATAAAATTACTACAAACATAGCCATTTTGTTTCAACACCCTCGGTGTCTTATCAAGTGATGATGTTGAAGATAAAATAAATGGTTTTAAAAGTTTCAAATTAATTAACGATCCTTCTGAAGGGGAAAACATTGTTACAAAAGCTAGAATGACTAATCAAAACCCAAGTATAGGAAAATTCAAAAGCTTGACAACGAAATCATGTCATAATAGCTATTCAGATCTTTAAAATACGGGTAATATTAAAAAGAAACATCATCACTTGATAAGACACCGTGGGTGTTGAAACAAAATGGCTATTTTTGTAGTGATTTTATAACATAATTATGTTATATTTTTTTTTTATAAAAAATAATTATATCTGGTCTACTTTGTATTGATCACTCTTTTAAGAATATTAATTGTTGGTTATTGGAATTCATTCCGTATACACCAATTATAAACTTGGAGTATATATATATATATATATATATATATATATATATATATATATATATGTGTGTGTGTGTGTGTGTATATATATATATGTATGTATGTATATATATATTTATAATACATACTTTTGTATATGAAGTTAGGGAATTTGGTAACGGAAAATTCGTTAATTTTGACAGGGTAGGAAAATCCCGTAACTATGAGATAAAAGTCAATTGAAAATTGATTTTAGGGTCAATCTGTAGTGGGAATTAGGGGGCTAAGCACCCTCCCCTATACTGTTGAAATAAAACTGAGACTATATATATTTTGCTTCTTTAAAATTAAATAACTATCTAAAACTTAGTTTATTTACTACTTCTTTTTATTAAAATCATAACTTGAAAAAAGATACATCAAATCAACGTAGATAATTCGATTCTTTTAAATATACGAAACGTTAACGTCTGTTTTGCATTGTCGGATTTCAATGAAATTTTCAGGAATTATTTACAAATGAATAGGATTATTTGAGAAAAGTCTATTTTTTACACGAACTTGGTTGAAATATATTATTCTACAGCAGTTATCACCCCGGCACTTGTTTCGTGTAATTAAATGTTGGTACGCTTAATGTTTATACTAGTTAAAAGGAAAAAATTCGTTGGAAATTTAAATAATCTATTTCACATTGCAAATCACGATCCCAGTTACCGAAAATCTGTTTCTGAATCCTAAAATAAATAAAAATGTAATAAAACTAAGACATTATATAATTAGAAAGATCTTTATTGTTTTCAAGAATAAGATATATAATGGACACTATTGTTTAACAAAAGAATATTTTCGATAAATAATGAATTTTTTACTAGAATTTTCATTTTTTTTTAAATAATTAGAATAATGTATAAATTTTCAAATTCTTCAAAATTCTGTCTTAATTTGAATCAGTTAAATGATATTGTCATCAAGTAAAAACAATATTTACTAATCAAAAAATGAAAAGCTTATTACTATTTACGAACAAAAATATGTTAAAAAGAATTTTGAGTATTTTTGGATTATCAGAAAATGAGAGAGTTAACTATAACTAATTTTAAATCCAATGTACATAAAAATGAATAAAATATTTGTTTACAGAGAATATTTTACTAAATTTTAATGATTACTGAATTATTAAAAATTATATGAAACAGGCACTCACTTATATTTCTCAAGTAATTTTTATAGATATATCCACCATAGATAAAATAAGATAAACTTCCGTCTGTCAATAAAGAAGTCAGCCGATCAACACCTTAAATAAACATGCACTGATTTGTTAAGAATGCATTTCTGAAATATTTCACACTTAAAGTATGTAATATTTGCTTAAAATCAAATTGAATCAAGCATTCCTCAAAAGAAATTCCAGAAAAAGGATATTTTGTTTTTGAAAGAAATTTCAATAAGGAGAATTACTTCGTTGACAGGGATGACTAAAAAAGGTGCTAAAATCCGCGACTTTAGGAATTTCAAAACGAAAACGCATTTCAGTCTATTTAAATTAAATTTCAAATGCAGAACAAATAATTTTTATCATAGAAAATCTTAAATTTAATATTACAACAGGAAATGAGATTTTGCATTAAAAAAAAAAATGATTCTTAGGTTTCGCGTTTCCGTGGAGGTACCTATATATATATATATATATATATATATATATATATATATATATATATATATATATATATATATTATTAATAGAAACCTTATAAGTATAAGAAACTATACTGTTCGGAACAACTTCGGTGTCTTGATTCGCAAATAAACAAGCCAATACCTAAGGCAAAAAAGTATAAAAAAAAAGAACCAAGAACATGTACGTTAACCGAAAATAAGACGATCCGCTTTTATATATATATATATATATATATATATATATATATATATATAAATTGAATTAGGGAAAAATTCGACAAGTCCTGAGAAACAAAACACGTCACAAGTAAACTTATTACACACACACACACACAGACACAGATATATGCGCGCGCGTGTCTGTACTGAGCGTAACAGAAAAATTATCCAAATCGTGCAAATGCAAATTTGTCCATTTTTAGGTTAAGATATACTATATATATATACAATATATATATATATATATATATACTATATATACAATATATATATATATATATATATATATATATATATATATATATATGAGAGAGAGAGGAAAAGACTAAGAGAAAGAGGATATTTTTAGTGTAATTTTCAGTTTTTGCTGGGAAAAATATTTTTAATTTAATTTTTGAAAATTAAGACCGTCGTCTGATTGAACACTATTATAGAATTAAAAAAAAAACATAAATACGAGTAAAAGTGAAAAATATATCTGTCTTCACATCTCTCTTCCCTGTAATAAGACAAGTCAACAAGATACATAATGCATTCAGTTCGAGCTCCATATATTTTTCTTTGCTGGCAACGTGTAACGTTCCTTAACAAAATTTGCATAACTTGAAAGGATGAAGATAAATCTTTTTAGTACAGCCTGCTTCACAGATTATTTGCTCGCCTGCCAGCTGACGAAATCTCAGTGTTTGGAAATTATGTTAACTTTTAACATTAAAGCGTCTCTTTATTACAGTTTACAACTTCCTCTTTTTCTTTTACATTAAGATGAAGATTAATTCTGATTTCAACGGTATTACTTCCACAAAAAATGTATGACTGGAAGTTTTCAACATATTTACGAGATGCTTTCCGTAAGAGAACATAACATGTCTTATCTCTAGTTAATGTATTAAATTATTAAACGGACATAAAAGCAATCATAAACACATCACGGACACACAGTACGAGACAGAAAAAAATGTACGCACCCATAGTAAGTCGAATTTTGTGTTTTTACTAAGACAAGTGAGTAATAGAATTCGTTTATTAATACAGGGTATTAATACAATTGTACATATTTACATTATACAATTCAAAAAATGATTTAATATTTTGTTGGGTAACCTTTGCTTTAATAACGGCTTTAATTCTTTATGGCATGCTATAGACTAAATTCCTTAGTAAGTCAACTTCTATCGCCAGATATTTTTCAGCATTTCTTTAATTCCCGAGAAAGATCATCTTTTGTTTTAACTTTCCTATTATGGGAATACTTGTCCATTATCGCCCAAAGGTTTTCAATTGTTTTTGACACTTGTATCAATACTCTATATTAATAAACGAATTACATTACTCACTCGTCTTTGTAAAAATATTAAAAAATCGATTTTTGCTATGTGCGTCCATGTTTTTTGCCTCGTACTGTATTTTTAAGCATTTCCCCGCAAGCAAGGCAATAATGTCCACTAAGACGTAAGTAGTTACTGAGATTGAAAGAAACAGAAGAAATTTAAAAAACAGAAAATAAACACGTAATTCAATGAAACAGATAATAACGATGAATAGATTTTCACTTGAAAAGGGGACTATTAGCATAGATGGTTTCGTTTATTTTGTTTTACGGCATATCAAATTCAATGGGTTATTTCACGCTGAAAAGATTTTTAAGATAGGATGAAAGGATCTTAGGAACAGAATATGTATTCTTTGTAAAAATCAGCTTGTATATAATGTTTCATTGAGGTGTTTTTCTAAAGAGGATTTTTCTTGAGAGTCAAATCCATTGCTATTACTTTTTTTCAAAAATGCATTGCTGGTATTTTTACTATGAAAATCTATTTATATACTTTCATACTATTTTTGATCCCTTGAAGTGACATCAATATAATTCAGAATGTTCTTAGAAGATTTCTAGACACTCTGAACCATTAATCTTCAGGAACTGTTTACGGCTATCGGATATTTGTAAGTTCAGGTACTTGCATCCGAATATATTATCATCTATAGTCTTCATTATACAATAAGATCAATATAGATATTCATTTTAATAATTACAAATGCCCTGGTTCAGCAATTACTAAAGTGACGGTTAACAATTTTGTAGTTATATGTAGTGAAAGAGATGATCAGCTACATTGAAAGAGTTCATGCGTGTGATCTGCCGAAGAAAAATTACCAAAAAGTAGTAAGCAAAAATCTACTTTAAGGACCAGAACCTATGCTAATGTTCTTCTCTCCCCTGAATGGTGTGACCAACCAGAAAAAAAAATTGTTTTTCATTTATGTGAACAGATTCGATTTTCTGAGCTTGGTGGACGAACACGCGTTTTTGCTGGTGAGAAGTGAAGTTTGGATATGTAACCCCATTTTGTCGTTTTTTACGTTGCCTGTTGGACTGTTACGACGGACTATCGTTTGAACTGTGACTTGGCTACAAGTGTTGCGGTCGAGAGACAGAAGAAATCTGTTGCAGGCGTTTATCGCTATTAAGTTGACAGTTTTTTTTTTCTTTTCAACTTCATTATAATTTAGTGTCGAATCAGATGTACCCGCTATCCTCTGAATTTTACAGTAGTTTACAACTCAGCTGATGCATTTAAACATTTTCTGGGGTGATACTTGAACAGGGAAATTTGCAATTGAATTTGATGAATAATGTAATCGATGAGATATCTGAGGGCAGAATTTTAATTTTTTTTTTCAAAATTTTAAAATTTCCCTTTAGTATTCTTTTGTTTAGCAGCGGATTTTACAAGTGTATGAGCGTTTTTGGTATTCAGCTACTATTTTCTGAAAATGCCTAACTCGCATCTTGTGCTTCATCCTGTTGCATATTTCGTCAATACGTTTGCTATTTTAGTATTGCTGAGTGCAAGCCGTTTGAATTATTTCACAAGTGCAATCTTCTGGATTGTAAATATCTCTTTAATTTACTAGGAACCATAACGTCATTGGCTCATGTTTAGCCATAAATTACGCCGATGGATTGTGGTTTATTTAATCCACTATATATGAAACCGAATGATAAATAAACTTCATTATATTGACAAATAATAGGTTTTAATTTCGTTGCAGAGGTTCTTGGTTGAAACAACATTCGATGCAGAAGTATCATCTTGTAATTCGGTTCGCTTAATTAAAATCTTGTCCATTTTAATTGAACACTATGTAACAAAAAGAAAATACGTTCAACAGGAGCTTGGCGTTCTCACTACTTCGGGCACAATTCAATGATTGCTGAGTCATTCACGAAATTAACTTTGGATGATTTCGCCATATATCGGTGTTCATCGACAAGTTTTTGTCAAATCGCCACACCTATGGACACGTGCGTGACGTCATTTCACACACCTCCACCCACTACTATGTATACGTTTATTATTATAACAATAATGAACTTGTATAATCAATTTAAAGGGGTTTTAATATTTAGTCTGTGTATTTATTGTGCTTTGAATTATTTCGAAAATAATTTAGTTTTTGACCTTTACAAATCTACAATATTCTCGTCGCACACCGGTTGAAAATCTTTGACCAACTGCTTAAGATTATTATTATTATTATTAGAACACTTAGAGACGAGCGAGATTTAAGAAAAGACGCAGTGTATAAGACTATTTCGACAGCATGTCTGTCTTCTTCAAATTATATTTAAAAATTGAACGCAATTATAAAAAATATTTAAAAAGTACAAACAACCGTAGCGAATCTTGAGAAAAAAGTTTAGTAATCAACATGGCTAAATGAATGTAACCCAGCCACCGTAAATGGAATGCAACTGAAAGGTGAGTAACATGATGGGGACCGTGCTCATCTTTAAATTTTCTCTTACTTGATTATTTAGTATGAGACGACATGCATACAGTTAAAATATTTGTCAAACATTTTTAAACATTGTGCATTTTTCTTTTTGCAATCATCGGAAGAGATCACTCACTCAATTTGCTTATTATTATTAAACCAGTAACAGGATTATTATCGATATCATTATTATTATATTTCATTTGATTTCTGGTGTACACTCATTGCTTTCCGGGTCACAATCAGAGACTTAAGGTCAGAAATAACATTATGACATTTTTCACAGAGCAGTTTTGAAAAAAAATCACACATACTTTACAGTAATAAAGCACTGAGTAAGGTGTGGGTCGTACTTGTGAGTACAGTTTTTTGTATATTTTTAAGGTATGGGCCACCAGAAATCCTTTCAATCAGTTTATTGGAATTTTTCCCAACAAATGCGACGGCTCCAAGTACAACAAGATTGTTGATGTTCTCGTATGCCACGTTTTTGAGATTTCGATTTCAAGGTTCCTGTATTTTGATAGCTTTCTATTATTATTATTATTATTATTATTATTATTATTATTATTATGTTAATTTCTGATATATATTTGTTTATTGTTCTTGTTCGTATTTCCTTCATAGATTTTTTCTCTTCTTTTCCTTAATGTTGTTATTTGTCAGTGGTATCGTTCTGTAGATGAACATATAATAGAAGAAACAAAGGCTTTTTTTCGTAGGTTAAAAAATTTAGAATACTTTAGACTTTGATCTTATCGCTGTTTTCATAATGTCATTAAATCAGTAGCTGGATTATTACCATCATTATTATTGTGATTATTTTATTTCTTTTGATTTCTGGTGTGTACACATTTCTTTCTGCGTACCACCCAGGTCAGAAATGGAATCAGGATATATTTCATTGACCAGTTAAAACAAACACACACACATAATTTACATAGATAAAGCCCCTCGTAAGGTGTAGGCTGTATACGTTAGAACATCTTTTTGTATTTCTTTAAGGCATGAGCTTCCAGGAATCCATTCAATGAGTCTACTGGAATCATTTCCAACCAATTCGAGCGCTCCACTTACAACAGGGATTGTTGATATCCCATGTGAAACTTTTCTTATGTTTCGCTTTCAAGGTCATTGCATTTTGATAGCTTTTTGAAAATCTTTAAGTATACAGTCTGCAGGGACTGCCACATCAATAATAAGGCATTTTCTTTGTTTTCGGTCTCTAATAACAATGTCTGGTCAGTTGGCATTCATTGTTCTGTCAGTTTGTATTGTGTAGTCCCATAAAATTGTAACAGGTTCTATCTCTGTAACCGGGTCTGGGTGGTGTTCATACAAATTTCTTTCAGTTTCCTTCCCGTAGAAGTTGCAGATTTTCCATTGCAGATATTGCCCCACTCTATCATGTCTGTTTTAATATTCAGTGGATGTCAATACCGTGCAACCTAATGCAAGATGTCACTTGTTTCTAGATATTTATCATATAAATTGCATTTGGGACTAACACAATATTTTAGTATGTGTGGTTGATAATTTCTAGTTAACAAGCATTAGCCCTGTACAGCAAGGATATAACCTTTGATTTTAGCTTTTAACCCTGCGCTAGATAGCCATTAGCCCTGTACAGCAAGGATATAACCTTTGATTTTAGCTTTTAACCCTGCGCTAGATAGCCACTGATGAGTATGGGGTTTGTTTACATTAGCTTGTTTGGTAAGGACAGAGTATTGTCCATGAGGCGGTTTATCTTGCCATCGTTACTTTAACTGGACCGTTGCTTTTGCTTTCTTTTATTAAGTATTTTGCAGCTTCACTTGTTTATCTCGCTTTACCTGTATTTCTGCGCCCATTTGAAACTCCATTTTGAACATGTTGGCTTCCTTTATTACGAAATAAAGACGCTTACTACTTTCATGTTCTTCATCACCCAGTCTTTTGTAGTTTCCAGGAATATTTGACGTCCAGTTTTTGTAGTTTAGTAGGATAGTTCTAGTTGAACTAATCCTCTGCCTCCCCCGGATATTGGCGCATACAGACGTTCAACATCAGCTTTTGGATGATGCATGCGGTAGCATGTGTGATGCTTTCTCGTTTTGGCGTCCATTCGCTAATGTCAGCTATGGTCCAGTTAAAGCTGTATTGCACCACAGGGACAACCAATGCGTTTATTGCTGATATTCTGTTTTTGGATTCAGCTTGATATTCAGTACCAGATGTACACGCATGTAGTACTCTATATTAACTTCTCCTTCATTTGTGTATGTTGTTTACCATCTCCTTCGCTAAATCCTAGGTACTTATAGGCTTCATTTTGGTCTTCCCGAATCTTTGTGACAAATCCTAAATCTATTGAGGGTGTTTATGTAATTCTCCCTTTCTTGAATGTTATTTTTGCGCAATTATCTAATCCATATCTATATCGTCACAGAATCATTTTAAAATACTGAGGAGGCTCTTCACTTCATTTTCGTCTTTGGCAAAGCGTTAGAGATCATTTATGTAGATTAGGTGATTGAATATTTTTGTCTAGTTTGTAACCATAGCTACTGTTTAGCTCATGCGTAAGTGGGGTTAAAGATAAGCAAAACAAAAGGGTCTCTTTGAAAGATTCCACGTCGGATAATCAGGTTAAAGATTGCAGCGCCTCTGGTGTGATTTAGGTATAGTGCGTTGTTGCCCATTCCATTGCTGTGGAAATATACTATCAGGTGAGACTTTGTACATTTTCAATGTCTTAAGGTTCCAAGAGTGTGGAACACTATCAAAGGCTTTACGGTAATCGATCCACGCTGCACTATTTCTATGATTTCTATATTGTCTTCTGCAATTTTCCAGGATCATTTTGTTTATCAGTAGTTGATCTTCGCAGGCATTTGAACCTCACATGCATTCATTCTGTTCCAGTGGAAGAATGTTGTTTGCTTCGAAAGAAAGAGTAATTTCAGTTCATCAGGGCAGACGTGATCAACTTATACGTGGTGCTGAGACATGTTATTCACCTATAATATTTCGGATCATATGTTTAACTCGTTTTTTTTTTCATGAGGTATGTAGTAGATTCAGTGATCAAATCCGGGATTTCATTGGGATTATTTACAAGCTTTGATAGAGATTTTGCAAGGGTTTTATGGATTGATGAGAGAAACAGAATTTGGGGACCCTGTCATTTCCTGGGGATTTCCATATTTGCGATTTCGTTAGAGCTTGTATTTCATCATTTGCGATTATATTTTACCACTCTTGCAGAGGTTTATCCAAAATTCCTTTGTTCTTCACATTGGATCCATTCTTTATTTGGATTATATTCCTTTGGGATGCTCTAACATGTATAGGTGCTTTTCCATTTTCTCTGTAAAATTTCTTGAGGTCCCTTTGGAATATTTTATTTTGGCGATAGAACCTACAACATTTTTCGTATTGTCTTGTTCCCTGTGCCTTTTAACTGAAGTCTCTGTTTCAGCATTTCTTTTTTGATTGATGGAATTTCAATTCGGGATTTAATATTATATATCTGCTTGATCTTCCTGCGCTTGCGTGTTGAGATATTTCGGTTTCCGGTGAGCTCATCTAATGTAAAAAGCTAACAGCTGAATTCCTTTATTTCTCGTATCAGTTTTGCGTTCCAAGCTGACTCTCTATGTCTGTTATTTCTTTTTCATAGTCTAGACCCC
>CAHIKZ030001302.1:1185000-1195000 GCA_903632075.3 Acanthosepion pharaonis | reverse complement strand
TTATACTTTCATAATGCTTTTTACCTCAATTTCGGAGTTAACTATTTGTTTATAGCTGGGACCCTAACAGGTGCTACCACTCTGGGTCAGGGTGGATCTGGGAATAGCATCACTTAAGAGGTGGTTTTCTCGCTCCTCAAAGCCTCCTGATCAGTCCTTGCTGTTGGACGTAGTTATCATCTGGAGGCGGATGTAATTTATCGTCATACACAGGACGGGTTAGTTTTGTCCATAATGCCATTAAACGTATAAATTATTATTATTATTGTTATTACCATCATCATTATTATTATTATTTTTATTATTATTTCCTTTGATTTCTGGCATTACTTTCCGGGTCCTTTACAGGAACCTAAGGTTAGAAAATGGTATCATGACACTTTCCTCTGAAATATATATATATATATATATATATATATATATATATATATATATATATATATATTACATAGAAAAAGCCCTTCGTTAAGTGTGGGCTCTCCTTTTCAGAACAATTTTTTTTATCTCTTTGAGGCATGGACTTCCAGGAATCCCTTCAATTTATCTACTGGAATCTTTTCCTACCAATCCTAGGGCTTTAACTACAACAGGGATTGTTGATGTTCCCATGTGACACATTTTTTAGATTATTATTATTATTATTATTATTATAGTCATTATAATACATGAAAATTTTTCATTTTAATAGTGCTGGTGTCCTCTATGTGATAGACAAATTTATAGCCGTCCTACATTAGAATCTTTCTTCTCGGCTGACCGAATATTATATAAGATTCTCAAACCATCCACATATTTTTTATTCGCTAGACGACCAGAATAGCCACTCATTCCTTAGTTTCTCTTTTCTCTCTATTGTTCTTTGCATTCTTTCCAAAGTTCTCAAGAGGCACGACCCATGGAGTCTCAGAGCAATAAAAAAAAACACACACACACACAAATGAAAAGAAAAGAAGACATAAATTATACCGGAGATTTATTACTTCACAAATTAAAAACGAAACAAAAGAAATGAAGCGGAGCTGAAAGTAACGTAGGCCGTTGCCATCCGTTGCCATTTTGTCTGGTTGTGATCAAGACAATTGTTAGAACATTCTTCACTGCGTCAAAGCGTCGATCTTTGTAGAAAGTTTGGATCATATGTTCAGGGATGATAAAGCTGCACCCTTTTCTGTTTCTCTGTACTCTTTTTTTTGTATGTGTGGTGGGGACGGACACTAAATAGACTGCTAGCATTCAAGTTCAGAATATTTCACATATATCTTTATTTTTGACATTAGCTCCTTTGATAATGATTCATTTAAAAGCTCACTAGGAAGACGTTGGTTATCTTGCTGGACGTCATAATGGCTTTATCACAATTTCTGTAACAAAGTATAAAAACGAACAAGTACATTCAAGGAGGAAGATTTTGTTGATAGTGACTCTTAAGAAGCAGCCTTTACTGCAAAAGAAAACCATATTTCAACATTTTGTTTATTGTCTTCTAACATTAAAATGTCTGTTTCACAAATGACTTACGATGATTCTTTAAGGCTTGTTTTCGTTTAATATTAAAATGTATCATATACAAGGCACAAGATCAACTCGTGGTAGAGAATTATAGATTGAGGTGTGCCTGATATGCATGTAAGAGGAGATAGATGGAAGTGAAAATTATAAGGAGACATATATCGACACTTGATATGAAGTAGTTAATTTTGTAGTGTTTAGTGAAGCATCCCCACGCGAGTTAGTGCCACAGAATAGCAGTTCTCATGTATAAGAGATCTGAACGTAACTTCCTCGTTAAACATGTAAAACAGTAAATATGGATGTAACTTGGCGTATCTTACCAGTAAAATCTGATTTTGTTTGATTGTTTAGCGGCACATTAACTCCTCATGGATCATTTAATGCTGAATTTTAATTTTCTTTTACATACATGTATTGCTAGTAATTTTCTTTTCCTTTTTTTTTTTTCAAAACATATTGCTTGTAATTTTTTTTTCAAAAATATATTACTCATAATTTTTTATTATGAAAATATATTACTGGTATTTTTACTATAAAAATCTATTTCTATACTTTAATAATGATTTGACCTCAGTTTGGGAGTTAACTATTTAACCCTAGCTGGGTTCGTAAAAGATGCTACCATCCCGATTCAGCGTGGACCTTGGAACAACAGCAATTAAGAGGTGGTTCCACAGTCCTCAAAACATCCTGGTCAGAGGCCTTGCTGTCGGAGGTAATCTACCGTCATACACAAGCCGATGTAAAACCTGAACTGGTAGAACTAAAAAGTGTGGCTCCTCTGAGAAAATAAAGGAAAAATTAGTGGAACATAAGCTATCTATGACAAGAATACCTAAATTATTTTGAATTCTGTTAAGTGAAATTAGGGTTGATCCAGATAGGACATTCCAGCAATATTCCATATTTCAAATAAAACACTGTGTAAATATTTCAAATATAAACAGATATTGTAACATAATATTCACATGGTATGTTTATATTAAAAAAATAAATATATCCTCAAACTTTTAATAATATCATTTGATTATAACCAATTTGATTATGAAAATATCAAAGTGAATAAAATAACTGATACACATACGTAAAAAAGAAACCCTGTAAATTCATTCATTACCTTTTTACTGTGCATAAAATTCTTGGATTTAATAAAGAGCTTATTGATTTTCTTATTTTGTAGATTTTGGACACTTTAAATTAATAGCCACAAAAAGGTACAATAAAAGTAATTTGGGTATCAGTGTTTAAATATTTCAGGGCTGTTTCAGTGACGCAACATCTATCAGTATTGAAAATGAATTTGTTGAACGGACTTCAAAATCCCGTTGAAGCTGAAAAGTTTATTTTGTACTGATGATATAAATTTGTCTTTTTCCACTTACAGGTAAAATCGTATAGTAGACTGAGTTATTTAGCATTTGTGGTGCAGCTAGTTTAGAAAATCTCTGAATTTCAAGCAGTGAAAAAGACAGCAGAAACGATACTACTATTTGTTGCAAGAATAGTCATAGGAAAGGAAAATGCAAAGTGTCAAGTTCGCCGAGACAATAAGGAAGAACATAGACTTAAAATAAACCTAAATCATTCCTGTTTACTTTTCGTTATTTACCTTCTGAGTTCATTAAAATAATTTTTGTTTCAAAAAGGATTTTGATTTGAAATAGCGGTGAGTTTTGTTTGATAGCTTAGTTTCCTTTATTCTTAAGGAAATGGATGATCACGGCTCTTGCGAAAATCACTTTCCAAACCATCTCTCTTATTTGCAGCTGTAAACAACATTAGGCGAATTTAGTTAGTTTACGGCCACATCTCGTTGAAACACCAGTTTTTGTCCGATCACCGAAGTTAAGCTACGTCGAGATTGGTCAGTACCTCAATGGGTAATCGTTTAAGAATACCAGGTGCTATAAACTTAGATATGCAGGCGATGCAATGGATAATGGCTCGAGGTGGGTAATCTGAGAAGTTGGGATCGTTTCATTCACTTACGCAAATCATGGTCCTCAAAGCGTGTCACATCAGGCCCTGACAATAGCCATTTGGCCAGCAGGGTAGATAATAGCCCTTTCCTGTATCTGGGGAAGGCCTACGTCTAACAAGGAATTTTCTCATGGTGAGAAGAATTTATGGCTTCAAACCTTGTTGTGATATCTAATGTCAAAGTTTGTATAAGACACCCAGTGAGGATCAGACTCTCTGCTCAATAGTAATGGGAAATGTTGGTTGATCTTATGACCTGTCAAAAGGTCTTAGCTTAACCCATTACCTGCCATGAACCCCATTTGGGGATCTGTTAAAATTAACATGTTATTCCCTGTATTTACATTGATTTGCAGAGGTATATTTTACAATACTAAGCCTTTAATTTTTTATTATTAGCCGTAAGAAAACACTTTCTGTCGTAATTTTACATTTGACGAGTAGAAAAATAATGACTATTTTGAAAAGTATTTTTTAATTATTTCTAATCAATATTATTTTTTACTTTTTACACACACACACACACACACATATATATATATATATATATATATATATATATATATATATATATATATATATATATATATTTGATATTTTAGTTTCTATGAAAACGACAATTGTAACTACTGAAATTAAAGATAAGGAATAAATAAACTCCTAATACAACCGTCTGGGCCAAAAATGCTCATAAAAAGATTTGGCAGTTAATGTGTTAATGTCGAATGTTTTCTTGCAGGCGGGGGTTGAGTAAATTACAATGATTGGTCTAACCAAGTTTCAAGCCAACGAATAGCCATCTTCCGCTTTTCGATATCGATGATGTTTCGAAAAGAAATACACAAAACGAATTAAATACATCTGTGCAGTGTCCCCTTAGAATGTGAGCGCTATTTGCTTTCAGTAGTAATTATTCATTTGCGTCTGCTTTTTATATTTGTGTTTGTAGCATTCCTGCCTGTTGCTGTTTTGTATTTCTCTTGGCGTCGATACTCACCGTGATACGTGTATTTTCATGACCCATTTTTGTCTTTGTGTACCTCTATCTTTTATACATTTGCTAAGAATTATCTGTTAGGTAATTCCCACTTTCGTCTGCTTCTCTTGATTTTGGTAGGAACTGCGAGTTAAATTACTCAAGCCTTAATCTCTCTTCTGCTAAAATCACCGAAGCCTTCAATTCTCTTCTGAAAAAGGATGGTTATACAAAAAGACAGATTAGAACATTAGTCCGAATGTAAATAATCACTACTCAGGAGTTGTGTACAGGCAATTTAGCTTGTTAACTATCACCCCTACGTCAAGGCACATTTTATTGTTCGGGTTTCTCTAGCTATGTTTCTGAATTAAGTTTTGTGCTTCTGTTGCCTCAATCTAACAAACACTTTTTGGACGATGCATTTAAAAACAATCATCTTTTAGTGCGCTTTTGTAGCTACTCCCATCGTCCATTCTCACGTGTATGTGTTCTTACTCTCTTGCCAATACATCCATATGTACATTCTGTTTCCTCTGAAAAAGGCAAACAGGTTTCTCTTATTACCAAACTAACAACAATCTCTTCGAAGTAAGAAAAACAACGCGACACATTACGGCATCGTTCGATAAAGGAATACATTAACAAAGATTCTAAGCAAACGACACTTAGAAGATAAAAGTATGGGGTGTCGTGAACATGATTAAACAAGGATTTCGGAGAAGGACGCTAGTTTGAACATGTGGCAAACAAAGTAACAGAGGAAGTAAGTATAGTTTAAAGTGGTAAAACAGAAGAAAAGTTAGCTTTATGCAAATAGTTTTATCCATATGGCAGGATAAATGTCGATATGTTTCTATTATATTTGTAAATGGATCATAGGATGTTTTTGTTTGTTTTTTCTTTCAAAGAATGTTGTCTGTTTTATTCAAAATGGGGACAGCACAATTTATCGCGGGAATATTTTGGAAAATAAGCAAGTGTGAATAAAATACAGGTAGTGAATAATGCGCGTTCATTTTATTATAAGATAAAAGTTGGAACTGAATTGTGTGTGTGTGCGCGTGTGTGTGCAGAATGTTAAGAGATACGAGGAAAGATTGCCTTCGCATTGAGACATCTGAGTAATATGAGTTTAATTAATATTGGCGGGAAGGCATAAAAAGAGAACAATATGGAGATATTTTAATTCCCAAACAAAAGAAAGCGACAAAGTAAGAAACGGCGGAGTTCATTTGTAAAAGTTCTTTAGTAGCAGGCGCTGAGATACAACCATCCATCCAGGAATAAGACTCCACATCTGCAAAGCAACCTTGTAATAGTCCCTTGCATATACGTACCTACAACGGCCAACTAATCTACGAGTATTGTTTTGTGCTATGAAATATTTAGTTTCTCATTTGACATAGACTACATACCAGTCATTTCATTTTGTTTCTACACAACGTGTTGGCATATTTTATATCAATAAGAGACTTATGGATTGTGTGTGATATCCATTCTCTTATATGGCAGGGAGTGATGAACACTCTTCCCACTGATGAGGAGGAAACTGAAAGTAACAGAAATGTTGTTCGGCAGAAGAATACTGAGAATTCCATGAACGGAGCTACGAAGCAAAGAGAAAGATTTAAAGAAAATAGAAACAAAAAGAATACTTACACTCAGAATCGGGAAGAGAGAGCTGAAATTCCTTGGAGGCATAATGAGGAAAGGGAGCTTGTAAAAGTTAATTCTCACAGGATATATTGAGAGAAAGGGAGCTAGGGGAAGGCAGGCGACGTCCTACCTGGTGTGCTTTTGCGAATAGATGACGGAATGGAAGAGCGGCGCTTTAGTTAAAAAGTGAAAAGAATACCGGATAGAAAGAGTTGGAGAACCATGAGTGCCCACGTCCTGAAAGGGTCGCAGCACATGAAATAATAATAATAATAATAATGATAATAATAATAATAGTAATAATAATAGTAATAATAAGAAGAAGAACAACAACAAGGTGGAGAAGAAGAAAAGTAGAATATAGTAATGGTTTACAGCCATGATGACAACGTTCCACAATCTTTATCCGACCAAAACTTCACGCACACACGCGCTATATATATATATATATATATATATATATATATATATATATATATATATATATTATCTCAAATAAGAGAAAGGACGAATGGAGTAAAAATCCACAGTTTGCAGCATTTAGTTTTTAAAAAAGTACTCAATACAAAGTAGAGCAAAATATTATAATCATATTTTTATGATAAGAGAATATAATAAAGACATTTGAATTGCTACACGAAAGCTTTTATGTTTCAATATTATGACAGTACTTCCTTTGATGAGGAAGTACAATCATAGTATTGAAACATGAAAGGAGTTTGAACCGGGCGATAGGTAAAGCTATATGAGGGAATGCTGAACACTTATCGCCTTGACCTATTTCTAAAAAAAACGTATACTTATTTTTGTCCACTGTATTACTGATTTGAGAAAATGGTTCATGCAGAACGGTTCAAGATTCCATTGTAAAGGCTAAACACAGTCTAAGCACATAGAAACATATTTTTAATGTCCTACGATCAGACATTCAATAATCTGTCTTGTGTTACTCCGGGTTTTTGCTTTGATTTTTTCAACTTCTTTCCGGTGAAATATGAGTTTATTCTTACGAAATAACACTAATAACTAAATCAATTATTATTATTGGATTGTATCTCTATGTTCACACAGGTGCTTCATGGTTGTCTACCCAAGTCCCAGGCACATTCTTCACCGCTCTTGCCGATCCCATAAAACAACCATGGTCTGGTGAATTTCGTCCCTTGGTTAAAAATCTAATTTCCCTTCACTTGGTTTTGCGATGGCTAATTCATATTTCACAGCTATCGGTCATAGCCATATTTTTTTTACACCACATCCACCGTCAGACAGAATCTCTGAATTCTTAAAGTGAATAGTTACCATTATATCGGCACGCAGATTATTGTCACCGTCTTTGCTGTTATCACAACATTTCAGCCCTGGCGCTGCAATGCTTTCATCAAGTGATTGCCAATCCGGATATTTTCTAACTAAACACTTTATTCAATTAACGGAGGTAGATTATTCTCGTCCCACTGTCAAATCGTACGTATATCTCTTCTAGTTCTTATTTGGTATTACTCAGATATCTTTCACTGCATTACCACCGAGCCGAACTACACATGACTAGCGTAGATATTAAACTCGCAAATACTGTGTCAACAAATTCAGGGATCAACTCTTTAATCCACTAAGTAAATAGTTTAATATCAGCAAATAGAACTATTCTCTTTGACCTTAGTTTGATGAACTATTGACCTAAAGATTTTAGGAAATTTATATATCTTAAGTATTAGGACAGCTTTAAATGAATTTAATAAATGCACAAAAATAGAAATGGCGTATGACAATGATATATATTCTCGCCAGATTTATTCAAGCAATCCTGAGAGAATAAGACATCGTACAAGGCTTCATTATTGGCTACTACAATGATAATAACATTACATTTGCAGATGACACAGGTTTGATAGCAGTCAGAGAATGAAAATTTCAGCATTTCGTACAGAAAATAGTAAAGGAAAAAGATTTAAAAAAGGAGTAAACATCAATTTTAAAATGATTGAATGCCATCTGCCATTAAAAATATATATACACATTTTCAAAGGGTTATAGCATATAAGAGAAAAAAAAGGATTCGACTGAAATTCGAACTTATCTCTTCGATTCCTCAAGCCGAGCCACTATCCATTATTCCACCGTGCCTCCTTAGAAAGGTATGAGTACTCTTCTCCCCCACCCAGTTATGAGGAAATAGCTGGACAGACTAGGTAATATGGCCTTGGATAGAAACTGATCTAGGAGAAGGACTGAATTCAAGAACTGAAGAGATTCGTTTTGGTGACCTTTGTGGCGCATTGGTGCACCAGGTCTCTGTATTCGGTTCTTCGGAAAGTGTAGTTGTTTCTGCATAAAACCTTCACCACCGTAATCAAATCATATGTGTAGGTTGTCTGGGTCTTGGTACCAAGGTGCTGAGTGGCCTGGCACTGATATGTTTTACGGAGAAACTCTGGCGTGGAGTTATCGCATCCTTCCGCTCCCATTTAGGTGCGTCTCAATTGTCCGCGTCTAACAACGACGGAGAGTACCAGATATATATATATATATATATATATATATATATATATATATATATATATATATATATATATATATATATATATATATATCGTTAGGGGAGGTTATGCGTTGCTTATCCTCTCTCCCGTCAGTATCATATCAGAAATGAAGTTGAAATTTCTACGGCATTATATATATATATATATATATATATATATATATATATATATATGTGTGTGCATATATATATATATATATATATATATATATATATATATATATATATGTGTGTGTCTGTATGTATATACATGTGTGTATATAAATGTGTGTATATATGTGTATATATATATATATATATATATATATATATATATATATGTATGTATATATATATGTATATATATATATATATATATGTGTATATATATGTATATATATATGTATAAATATATGTATATATATATATATATATATATATATATATATATATATATATATATATATATATATATATGATGCCGTAGAAATTTCAAGTTTATTTCTGATATGATGCTGACAGGAATGAGGGAGAAGATATTTAGCGCATAACCTCCCTAACGATCTTGTTTAAATGGATGACACAAAAAAGATTTGGGAGAGATAGCAAAAAGCAAATATTACTAACAGTTAAATATGGCAGGAAGTTGGGAAGAACCAAGAAGGACTGCAACCTTTATGAAAAAGGCACATGGGTTAAGAACAATATTAGGCAATTGCTTCACAGAACAGGGATTAGGAAAGATAGCAAAAAGATACATTTTATTAAGAGTGAGTTAAAATGGATAGGGGAGAATCATGATTCCATCATGTTCTGAATGGACATGGTAGATAGAAGAAGAAGTACATTATTTTTTGAACGTAATCATTCAAATCTTAATAATATATCATGTTTTAATTTTCACATCATTATTAACCAGTGACATACAGATGAAACCAAAATGACAGTTTTCTTCAGTATCTGTCTATATTTCTTAGATGAGGTATTTTGTACATTATATACTTTATGAGGGCTATTGTCCTCATTTTAGTCGTTATATTTATTTCAACGTTTCGGCTGTTGTACTTTTTCCTGAGGACAATATTCCGAATAATGTAAATAATGTACTTTTTTTCTTTTTTGCAACAGCGTAGTATATTCCTCTGTATGTTTTTATTTGTTATAATCTTGCAAGAGAAAGAAAAATATGGCAAATGAAATTAATGTGTACCCACCAAATTTCAGTTTGCTTTATTTTCGAGGAACCCTACTAAATTTTGAATATCTCCATTTGAGGCTTTTGGTGCTGTTTTAATATAAACTTGGCTAATTTGCTTTACTAATGAGAAGAAAGTTGGCTTTCAAATATAATC
>CAHIKZ030001302.1:1082500-1180000 GCA_903632075.3 Acanthosepion pharaonis | reverse complement strand
TTTATGGCGAAATAGATGAGGACAATAATCCGAATAATGTAAATAGTGTACATAATATCTCATCTCAGAAATATAGACAGATACTAAATAAAACAACTAGTGTTGTCATGTCTTAAAATCAACCAGATTAACCAAATACTTAAGTTTGCATTATTTAATAGTTAACGTGGCTAATCCGGTTGACAAATATTACTGGATATTAAGTTCAATCCTCGCTGAGACTTCCATACAACATTCAATATTAAATAACATTGGTCAACATTACTACGGACGAATGAGTTCGATATGCGCCGCAGACAAAAATCGACATTAAATAAGTCAGCTAGGGTTCTCTTGTTTTAATATCAACCAGATTGACCAAATACTTAATTTTGTGTGAGTTAATAGTTAACCTGGCTAATCAGGTTGACAATTATTACGGGATATTAAGTTCCACAGTAAATATGTCGAAAATGGTTGCTATTTCTTACAGTTAATCATACGGATTAAAACGTGGCTAACGTGATTGATCACGAATACTGAGTAGTGAGTTTAATCCTTACTGGTTGCCTCGTACAGTATTCAACTCAACAATGGCTGCCGTACCGTGGATTCAATTGAACTCACCTAAGATCCATCCTAAAATAGCGCTTAATTTTCCTGGCCTTAAACCGGACTAATCGAAACGAAGAGAATATATTCAAAGAAAACCTTTTGTAGACGAATTGCTATACAATCATTTTTACTGGAATGACTTTGCTTATCATTTCACCCCGGGCAAATCAATAAAGCCACTAGGACGTAAGAGGTTACTGAGTGTTAGAGAATATGAAAAAAAAACTACTATTAAGGAGAGAGGAGAATAAAAGAATAAGACAGAAGATAACGATTGACATTGCATATAAATGTTTGAAGATCAAAGATGACTGGAAAGCAAGTACGATAGAAGAAATGATTAATATAGAACTTACGGTTACATCTAGTCATTTCAAATCTAAAATGATTAAAATTATTGCACTGAATTTGATAATGTCTAGGTAGAGGAAAGTTCATATAACAGAAGGAAATCATTGACAATAAAGAAAGCGAGTATAGTTGCGCATTGGTTAAGTAAATTGTATTTGGGTTATCATGCAATCAATGCTTTCAAAATAAAATTGCTATTAAGGAACTCGATATTAGTAAACTGTTCAGGATATGATATTATTTATTGGAACAATATATCATGAGAATTTTAGGCTATAATTTTTATTTTTTTAAAATAATGAAAATCCTTCCCGTCTGAATTCCTAAAATGAGGAATTATTATTATTTGCGTATTTACAATCAGAGTAAGGTCCCAATCTTTCTTTTTTTTAAATCACAAATTCGTTCTGCCCTTCATCAGGTGTTTATAAATCTGGTTAACCTTCAGTAAATTTAAGATAGAACTGTTTATATTATTTACAGAGTTATATTTTTCTCGCTACGCTATGTTTAGTGTTATCTCGTCTAAGTATCGCCCAGTCTCTACTGGTTGTAAATCTGCACTAGTCAGCGAGCTGCAGTAAATCTTCCAATCTTCTCCGTAAATTATATAAATATTTAGTTACGAAATTCCTTGAAGTTTTCCCAGATTGATATGCGCCGGATGAAGGCCGGAATGCACAGACAGTTGATAAGTGATAACAACAAAAAAGATGAGGATAACAGCGTGAGTATAAATAATTTAAATAATGATAATATTTTTTTGGGTTTTGGATCATCTGACTATATGATGTTGTTAAGATTATAACCGTCAATAATGAATCCTACAGCGATTATAATTCTCTCAGGATTGCTTCAATATAATGGTTGAATAAGTCCGGTGAGAAGACCCATCCTTGTCTTACGCCCATTTACATTTCCGTGTATTTAGTGAATTTATTTTTTTAACCTCATCCGAGTGGTTTTCTTCCAGTATAAATTATGTATTATTCTAATACCCTTCCCAAATACATCAAACTTATCTAGAAATTCTAACAAATCATTTTAACGTAACTTACAAATCTAATACTGAGAAATAATGCGAATTTTCAATAGTAACTAACAGACGTGCAAAATATTTAATTATTCAACTGCAGGTAAGGAGTTATTAAGTTAAAATAAAAATTTCAAGTTTCGACAGACACTCCCTCTAGTCCAAGATAAACTGCTCTCAGTAAATAACCAGAAAGAATACATTTGATATATTTGAAAATTTACGTGGGCAAATAATGGTGGATCTTTGATCCAGAAAATTCTTCGGCATCAGAAGATGCAGCAGTTTTGTTTGATTTCCGTTTTCACCACTACTACTAGTATTAATAATATCATCATCATCATCATCATCATCATCATCGTCGTCGTCATCGTCGTCGTCGTCGTCATCGGGTTGTTAGCACCAACTATGGGCAATTAGTGAACATCAAAACAAAAAGGAAGCACTATGAAAGTATAAAAATGCCTATTGATTATAGAATTATCAACAATACATATTATAATAGAATTATGAGCAATACATAGCATAACAGAATTATGAGCAATACATATTATAATAGAATTATCAACATTACATTTTATCTGCAGTTGATGGCATGTAATTGCGATCAAAATATTTAGTTGACACCATAAAATTGTGTTCAAAATATTTATATTTCGGCATTAAATAACCCATATGTCACTAAACCAACATCATCATCCTCCTTCTGTCAGCATCTTTCAGGACACAAACAGGATTATACAGTCAGAAATGGCATCAGGATATTTTTTCTCTGAATACATTTGGAAAAAAATAGATATTTCATAGATAATGTCTTTCCTAAATTATGAGCTGGGCTTGTGAAAATTTCTTTTTGTATTTCTTTAAGAAATGGGCTACCATTGATCCCTTTAGTAAGTCTATCAGAAATCTTTCCAATCGAACAATGTCGTGCAAACGTTTGAAAGAAGAAAACTGCGGAGAGATTGCAAAATGACAAAGTTTTTGGAGAGCCATAATTGTCCACATCCAGAAGAGACACGCCACATAAACGAAAACGATGAAGACATTTTGCTTTGTAGCTGCCATATTTATGATCTGTAATGAATAATATCATCTTGATTACAAAAATATGAAAAACAAATAAGTTCATACATTTATAAAATTAATTTTCTTTGGCACACAATAATGGAAATAATATACGATGTTTATTCACGTAATGAAATGTTTTAATATTCTTGATCTTTTTGATGGGTGAAGTGTCATTCTGAAATTTCAAACTAACTAAAATAATTTCTGAAATTGTTGATTTTACCATGAGAAGACAAAAATTCTGAGACTTATACATTTCTCATCCAATGTTCGTGGATTTCTTACAATGACACATTTATCCGGCCATGGAACACAGAGCAGGGAGAGTTAGATTCACAAGTTTTTCAATGCAGACCAGGAAATGCAGTAAATAAATAATGAAGCTAAAAAAAGTAAAAAGAAAAAACATTAGAGAGAATGAAATTAAAAAAAGAAAAAATAACAACATCAGTAGAATCAGTAAAAAAAATAACGAGACAGGGCATTGACAAAAGAAAATTAGGGTAAAAAACAAACTTATAATTACAAAAAAATAAAATAAACGAAACAAGAATGGGGAAAAGAAATGGAATAAAAAAACCCAAGAAAATTAAAAATGAATGAAAAAAAAGTTCAAGTAAGGAATGAAAGTATATATAGTAAAATTCAAGAAACAAGAAAATTTCAGGACATGTGCAAATAGATGAAAGAATGACGTCATGCCCAAAGTTAATGTCGGTGGAAAACCTAAAAAAGTATGGCAGGCGTTATAAGTCTCCAACTTTGGCATTACCGACTCGGACAGAATATTATTTCAAATGGGGTTTGGTAGAGGTACATGTCACGTGTCACATTTTACTTGTGTTGGCGATATGTAGAATGGGTTTAGGTTGGAGAAAACAGTAGAAATAAAAAGCGAGAGGGTCTCGTGTCAGGGTTTGCCTTATTAATAAATTAGGTAGAAAACACGTGCAGGAAACTACAGGTAGCTGGTTTGGGCAAGAGATATCAAAGCATAAGAGTAAGTGGAAAAATACCAAATTTGGCTTTGTTGCGGAAAAAGAAAGAAAGAAAGGAGGAAAGACAGAAAGAAAAAAAGAAATGACGATGAAGAAGAAAGAGATTAGAAAGAAAAGGCGAAGGAAACTGTGAGAGAGACAGACAGAAAGTAAGAGAGAAAGAAAAAAGAAGATGATGAAGAAGAAAGAGATTAGAAAGAGGAGGCGAAGGAAAGTGTGAGAGAGACAGAAAGAAAGAAAGAAAGAAAGAAAGATTATGAATTTCCTGGAAAAAGGAAATTTGGATTGCAATGCTGGATGTTCTACACGTTAAGTAATTAATCCAATGGATTAACAACTTCTGAATCTAGTTTCAGAATATGGATAATAAAGTTTGGGATAATTTTGTTTTTCATCACTATTAAAACGATACTTTTCTACGTTCAAAAAATTTTTCTTTTTCAACTTTATTTTTATATTTGAAATATTTTATATTTTTATCGGTCAACAATTCACTGATACAAACATTTTCAAAACGGTAATAATTACACATAATTTTTCTTAAAATAAACAATGAATATTTAAAAGAATATATTAAAAATATATTTTAAAAAATAAAAAAGAAAAAGGGATGGAGAAAATAAAGAGAGAAAGAAGGAAGGAACGAAAAAGAGACAAAATAAATAAAGAATATAGGAAGGAGAGAAAGAAGGAGAGGAGAAATAAAGAAATAAAGAAAGAAAGAAAGAAAGAAAAAGAAAGAAAGAAGGAGGAAAAGAGAGAAGAAATAAAGAAAGAGAGAGGATGACCAAGAAAAAGAAAGAAAGAAAGGCAGGAAAAAAATTAGAAACAATGAACTCATTTCACCTAAATAATTTGAACAGTCTTTCTCAGATTCTTTCCAGTGCTTCTGCATTTCCTCCTCACTCTATTTTCATTCCAGTACCGTTCAATTTAATTCTTAATGATGTACCTTCACCGTCTTTCAACAATGCTTCATTACCAAATATTTTTGTGGTGAGGGGGCTTTTTTTGTATTATTCCCTTTTGAATTGTTTCCAAGTCTTCAAAATCTCTCCATCATCTTTTCTCGTTAACGTTGGCAAACAATATATAATTCAGATTCAAAGCATAAATATCTGCATCACCCCTCTCTATCTCTCCCATTCGCTCTCGATTTTCTCCTTATCACTCTGTCTTATCTCTCGCATAAACACACGCATTCCCACGCACGCAAACACATACACATATATACATATACACACACACACACACACACACGCATAGATACATACATATATATATATATATATATATATATATATATATATATATATATATATATATATATATATGTGTGTGTGTGTGTTTGTATGTTTAAATGTATAAATAATAATAATAATAATAATAATAATAAGAAGAAGAAGAAGAAGAAGAAGAAGAAATATCAGCTGGCCTGTGGCGCAATACATTTTCAACATTCTTAACTGATATTAAGCGGATGGACGCCAAAACGCGAAAGCTTTTTACCTGCCACAGCATAAATCATCCCAAAGCTGATATTGATCGTCTGTATGTACCTAGATCCAAAGAAAGCAGAAATTTAGTTCAACTGGAATTGTCTTACAACAATTGTCCTTTACTGAAAACTACAGTAGAATCTATGATGAAAAACATGAACGTAGTAAGCGATTTTATTCACTAATAAAGGAAGCCAACAAGTTCCACATGGAGATTCAAATGGTTAAAGAAATAAAAGTAAAGCACAATACACCGATTGAAGGTGTACCAAACAAGCTGATGTAGACAAACAACGCACCCATCAGTGGCTACGTAGTGCAAGGTTAAAAGCTGAAACCAAAGGTTTTATCCTTGCTACACAGGACCAATGCTTGTTAACTAGAAATTATCGAGCAGACTGCAATGTATCTTTGAAGATCTTCAAAAAGCTATCAAAATACAAGGACCATGAAATTGAAGTCTCAAAATGTGGCACATAAGAACATCAATATTTCCTGTTTATAGTTGGAGCCCTCTGATCGACTGGAAAAGATTCCAATAAACTCATTGAAGGGATTCTTGGTAGCCCATACCTTAAAGAAGTACAAAAAATTGTTCTCACGCGTGCAGCCCACACTTTAATGGGCTTTATCTATTTAAAAATTTGTATTTTTTTCCGTTACTTTTCTTTTTTAATTTGCCCACGGGAAAGGAATGAATGCACACCAGAAATCAAAGGGAATAATAATAATAATAATAATAATAATAATAATTGATATGACAGTCATGGCAGATTGTACGGTATTTGTGAATGTATTTCAAAACTATGATAATACATGAATCTTGAAGTGGAAGGCTAAAAAATCTGGCACATGATTACATCAATAATTTCATTTATAGTTGGAGCCCTCATGTCGATTTGGAAAAAAGTTCGTTAAGCAAATTCTAGAGACTTTTGGCAGGCCATGCCTTAAAGAAATACAAAAAAATGTACTCGCATGTATAGCTCTCACATTACGGAGTGATGTAAAATATCTGTGATCTTAGGTTTTCATTTTCTTTTCGTTTTTTTCAAAAGTGATTAATGCAAAATGTCATGGAGCTATTTCTGAACTTAGATCTCTCGTTGGGACCAGGAATCAAATGGGTATACAACAGAAATCCAAGAATAAAATAATAACAATTAGAGTATTGTTCCTATGACTTGATAAAAAGTAAAAAAAGAAAAAAAAGAATAGGATAAAACGAGAAATTACATTATGAAAATCAAGCATTATAGTTTATTTTACAATGGAAATACATTTAATAAAATTATGGATATAGCTTAAGAAGTATATCAAAGTGAAATGATGTCTATAAAATATATATATTGTGCGTTAATATTAAATTTATCCCATAAATATTTATACGAAACTATAATAAAATGTTGAGTATTTATTCGTTATTTGTTCAGTTATTCAAACTTGAACAGAAAAGGATAAATTCTAAGAGAAAATACATTTACCTTATTATAGTCTATATATCTATATTTCTTTGCCAATACAGCTGTATCCTTGTACCAAAACATCGCTTCTCTCAGTACAAAAGATTTCAGTGAAGAATGCAGAAATCAGGTTGCCAGATCTGTATATTTCTCAGTAAATGAACCAAGTCAACATTTATTTTTTTCTGTTTTAAGTGTTTCCTTAAGAGACTTCACCTGGCTTTAAAGATGGCGTATCTTCTTCACTGCCTTTGAGGTTAGATTTTGAGTTTATAACTTTCGGTGGCTCAGAGATAAAAGGTCACCGAAAGATAAAACAGATATTTTTTACGATCTTCACATGATTGTCTGTTACTCAGTAACCTCAAAAGCCTCTTTCTTCCGTTTTCGATTTATCTTTGACTCTCAATGTTTCTCTAAGCATGACACAAGGCCGCTGGAAAGAGTGTCACAAGTGGGAAATACTGACTAGAAATACAGAACACATTTTCCACCTGGGTTCAATAATGACCTTCGTTCTGAGGAAGGCTGGTGTGATATGCTTCACTTATCAAGTTCCACATTTAAGGAGACGCTGATTTATGTGGCTTCTACGATACTAATACGATCAAGAAAATTTAGAAAGCAATTTTTGAGAAAACCTGGAATAACCCCCAAATTATAAAGTGAAATTTACTTATTTGTGTACATATTCTTTTTATCACTCTTATATGCATTTATGTGGGGATCTTGTAAAATGTATGTGTTTATTGTAAAATATGTGTGGTTAATGATAAAAGAATAATAACATAAAAATAATAAAAAAATGGTGCGAGTATATTACAATTGCAAAGACATACATACATCTTATAGTCACTCTCATACCACAAAATCATGGCGCATATAATTCTTCTTCGATCACACAGACACATACACATGTACATACATATATATATATATATATATATATATATATATATATATATATATATATATATATATATATATATAGTGAGCATATAAGTCAACACTTAGAGGCGACAGTCTGTTTCATGTTAGATGCAATCATGGCCTGACGATTGCATCTAGCATGAAACAGACTGTCGCCTCTAAATATTGATTTTATGTTCACTTTTATATTTACACACGCTCTATCTCTGATATTGAGCACTTTATCTCATAAATATAGCACATCTTAAGACTATATTTTTTCATATATATATATATATATATATATATATATATATATATATATATATATATACTAGCAGCATGACCCGGCGTTGCCCGTGCTTGATTGAAAAATCTTACGACTTAGCAATCGCTATCACGTGACTTAAAATATTTTTGCCCTTCCTTGCCTTTAAAGGAGTGCCCTTTGCTGTGCTGAGGTTGCTACATGCCTTATTTCTTGCCTATCTCAAACTGCGAATTTTTTCTAAGCTCTATACTAAATATCAAATCTGTTACGAAAAAATAACTAAACAAAATGAACACAAAACGATCAGCTTTAGAAAAGGACACGTAACTAGAAAAACCCAAAGGAAAAAAAATGTTAACAACAGTTATTTTTTCACACCCAACCCAGTTCTGCGGAATCAAAATCAACGTTGTGTTTAAGCAAGCGAATGAGCCAATTGGAGTAAAGTGCCATGCAGATTTAATTTTTTCCCACTTGTGACGAATGCAGCTATCGATGTTTTTGCATGCTAGCATGCTAGTCAACATTCGTGTCAGTCAGCTGTTGGCTCTCACGCTGGCCAATAAAATCTTCCTACCTATTCGTTGCAGCCAGTTATAGGCTCTCACTCTGGCCCGTAGAAAATGGCCGCAGACTACATGAAAACTGCCGTAGAAGCATGAAAAAATCGATTATTTCCACTATCGATGTAAGGTGGGAAATGGAAAGTCGGTCACGGCCTTCCCGCTAACTTGGAGCATGTGCATGTAAATTTTGTTGCAAATCCGTCGAAAATTGCGCCAGTGCATTCGTTACAAACACACACAAACATCCTACTTTATATATATATATATATATATATATATATATATATATATATATATATATTGTAAATCTATAAGATCATATAATAAGATCAGTTTGTTGACTAAAGTTGTACATTTTTTTTCACATACCATTCATTCATTTGTATTATTTGCATAATACGGATTCGCAACATTTCCGCCATTTTACGCTCCGGCCTTCTTTATATGATTGAAATTTCGAACCGAATTTCACCCACTGACGTAGATGGTTCTAGTTCCACGTGCTTGGATTTCTCAGTTATTTCCGTTTAACTCACCTCTCCAAGTGTTGGGTCACTGCTGTGGCCTGTTATTGAACTCACAACTATTTGGGTCTCGTCCGTGGATCTAGCCATATATACTTGGGCCATATGTACTTGAGGACATCTGCGTATAAATTTTGGGAACTAATAGACCTCATATCTCAGCAAATAATTTTTACCAGTGCAATTTTTATTGCCATTTTTTCTATTGTTGTTACTGTACATTTTACCAGAGCTTACATCATAATTTTGTTGTTATTCATTGCATTTCTTTAGCACTTCTTTTTTTTTTCTTTTCTATGTAAATTCTTTTTATCTCCTTTATTTCTTTCTCATTTTTCTTTCTTTCATTTTTCTCTTGCTTTATTTCACTGTAATTGTCTTTCTTTTCTTGGTTAAATATAAGGTAAATAATGCAAATAATAATAATACCTCATCTCAGAGAAATAGACAAATACGATATATTTGTTTATGCGCAAATTCCATGAGAGATGTAGATTCTCCAACCAGCTAAGGGTTAAAAAGTAGTACTTTCATGTGAAAAATTTGTCGTTATTTCAAATGAATTGTTAATGCAATGTTCACCCCCCCAATTTTTTTTTTTCTTAAAAGACAAAATATGTATCAGCTTTAAATAAACTACAGATCACATTCATAAATATTTTTATAGATTGAATTTCGGCCTTTGTCTGTTTCCTCTTATTGGCGGAGTTTTAACATCTAAAATCACAAACTGCTGACTTTCGCTATTAATCACATTAGCATTGCTATTTAATTCTTTCTTTTTAAATTGTTTCTTAATGATATAATATATAAGCCGTACTCTCTATTATATATATATATATATATATATATATATATATATATATATATATATATATATATATAGCAGGTAACTCGTATTCGAGGATATCCATCTGCTCGGGCGGGTAGACAATCCCTATTGCAGAGGCTTGCTCAGGCGCATTTGAGTTTATTCAAAACGCACAGCACCTACTTGAGGATTATACTGCAACTATGCTGAGAAGTTCTTAGTTTCTAGTGTGATTAAAAATTTGAACAAGGCCACGGATTCGCAACATTTCGGCCATTTTACAGCTCAAACCCTCGGGCAGGTTGACATGTGACTTCGTACTAGTACAGCTATCGACGGCACCTAAGGGTGCCATATGCCCATTTATGGTATGTTTTTCAGGCAAGGTGACGCACGCTGGGATCGACCTATACAAACCCATAAAATCAGGAAATCTCCTTCCTGACAAATTGACCCTGGTGATATTAGAATCCAGGTCTCGGCCGCAGTATATATATATATATATATATATATATATATATATATATATATATATATTATTTATTTGAAAATTATAACATAAATATGTTATAAAATCCCTACAAAAAACAATCACTACAAAAAATATACACCTCTGGTGCCGTAACAACTGATGATGTTGAATGTAGAATAAAGAGTTTTAAAACGTTAAAATTAATTAACCACACATCGCAAAGGGAAACACTGTTACATAAACTGGAATGACCAATCAAAATACAAGTATACGATCTGTGAGTGCGAGTGTTAATAAAAAAATGCGTTCAATATATGAGAATAGAGCGAAAATTTATAATGCTAAAAAATATACTTTTGTTACTCAACGTTCGGTAAAACTCTGAATTTTCTGCTGTCGTTTGACGCCGTCTGGAGAAAAATACATGCCATCATCTGGATTACGAAAATAGTGTATATATATATATATATATATATATATATATATATATATATATATATATATATATAAACTATTTATATCGTATATATATTTATATTTATACTATTTTAGCTCTCGTTTTCCTGATTGAGCACTCTTGGGTAATTTAAAAAAAAAATAGTGGCTGCTACTCTTAGTAACGAATTGCTATTCAGTTATGAATTGAGGACTATTGGCTACTGGCATTTATATACATCACGCATTTAATATGTTAAAATTTGCCTTCTCTGCCGTGCGCCGAAACTGGCTTGCATGTGGATGACTATATATATATATATATATATATATATATATATATATATATATATTTTGTTTAATTACTTAATTTCATCTGTGTCACAGAAAAGGTTCGATTCTCAGTACTGGATGCCCACTGCTGATGAATCCCAAAATTAGGGACGATATGGCTATCCCGTGCGTTTCAACATTCTGTTGTGTTTTCTAGGTTTAGATATGATGAATTTTTATGAAAAATTATTCAAATCACAAAATTATTATTCATATATATATATATATATATATATATATATATATATATATATATATATATATATATATATATATATATAAATATAGTCTTAAGGTGTACTATATTTATGGGATAAAGTGCTCAATATCAGAGATAGAGCGTGTGTAAATATAAAAGTGAACATAGAAGTCAACACTTAGAGGCGACAGTCTGTTTCATGCTATATGCAATCGTCAGCCACATATGCTGTTATTTTTCTCGGCTATTTATATATATACGGGTTAGTGGTGCATTGTGGGTATTCTATTATGGCGGTTATTTTTACCAGAAGTCGCTTTGTTTATTTATTTGGGTCAAATTATATTGCTCGTTTTTATTTTTTATTTTTATTTTTATTTTTTTTTATTTTTATTTTTTCTTTATTTATTTATTTATTAACGTAGTAAAAATTTGTTTATATCACGTATTTAACAGTTTTGTTTTGGTTTGAGAATTTAATTAAAGCTATTTGTTCAATTTTGGGGTTGATTGTTGTAGTTCATTCTAACTATTATTTTTTTGGCGAAACTGTTTTTTGGAAAACTGTTCCCGCTAAAAAAATAATAGTTATATACACACGTATAGTAAACCAATTTTCCCCTTAGCAAAACACTCAGTAGTATTAAAAACATGTCATAGGTTTCTTGAATACATTTATGACATCATCTGCTAAAGACTAAAGTTGATACCCAAGCAAAATTTTAAAAGCCAAGGAATATTGGAAGTATTTGTCATCCTTAATGTATTTCACTAGCAGAAGAAATATTCTGATGTAACAACTTTATAATCTTTCCCTTGTATTCTTTTACTCGTAGTTTCCAAAAAACTTGAAATAAATGTGTATATTCAGCTCAAACTATTTACATAAGGAACGATTTCAAGTGTGCAAGTATAAATATTGATAGTTTATTTCGACCAATATTCATATATGTATTGGCATATGTCTTTTGAAAATCAACATTGGAGGAAACCATCTTTAGAAGAGTGAGGCCAGATCAAAGTTTGAATATTGCTTTCATAACTTGACTGAAGCTGATTTCTCTTCCCTATCCAATCTTGATAAATGTCAAACGAATTTACGGGTCATTTATTATTTTCAATCCCGAAACCCGTTTCCTTTCAGAAGAAACGTGGATAGCCTCTGCCTATTCTATACTTATTCACATGGCAATTTTTTTTTTTTTTAGATAGATTCCTGAGTTGCACAATTTCAGACAATCAGAGTTAGTATCCGCCATTACTAAGGAAGAATTACCACACAGATTGCTTCTTTCAAAGAACGATTACTTCATGGAAGAGATCATTGCATTCTTCAAGTCTCTCCTATTTCTGCTGCTCTAAGAAACTCATTCCGTAAACCTCTGTCTTGGGTAATTACGGGGCTTTGTATTACGTGAAGAATTCCTTGACTGAAACGCAAACTAGGATCAGTGCGAAAATATACAAACACATTACCCACGTGGAGAATCATATCAACTTTCTTTTTTTTCTTGCATTGTCTATTTCTTTTTCAATCTTTCTCTCTCTCTCTCTCTCTCTCTCTCTCTCTCTCTCTCTCTCTATCTATCTATATATATATATATATATATATATATATATATATATATATATATATATATATATATATATATAGATATAGATATAGATATACTAAGAAATGGACAAAATCCGACAATTTATTAAAGACATTATTATGTTTAACATTCTTTTTATAGATACAAGTATTTAAGTAAATGCTCTGTTTATAATAAATATCATTTACCGGCCTGAATGTCCGAGAAATTTTCATAGAAAATATTCAGACCGAGAGGTTAGGCACGTCAAGCTCAATGACGGTTCCGTATAGGATGCAGGTTCGAATCCTGTCAAAGGACGAATATTTTCTATGAAAATTTCTCGGACATTCAGGCCAGTAAATGTTATTTAATACTGTTTATTATAAACAGAGCATTTACTTAAATACTTGTATCTATAAAAAGAATGTTAAACATAAAAATGTCTTTAATATATATATATATATATATATATATATATAATATCTCTTCCTATGAGGCAGACAAGCATACACAATTACGAAAAATAATTACCACCCGATGGCCGCTTAGACATACTATAATTTTACAAACAGAGAATAATCTACAGTTTAATGCACGTGAAACCTGACTGGCCAATGAGAATCAACCCGCATAAAAGTCGCCAAAAATTAAAAACAAATATTTGTCTGGTTCCTCTAAATATCTGACGAAGCTTTAATAAAAGTTAAATATGTTGGAGTGATAAACGTTTCCTGTGTATTCTTTATCTTCTCGTCGTGTAGAATTCTGAGACATATTTGACAGGCATTTGATCTTTAACTTATATATTTATATGTCTGATTAAATAAATTACAAACATTGTAGATGAACAAATAAGACCATTTATCAAAAAACTCAACACACGTCAGATGTAACATGGTATTTCCTCAAAGGACCGTAAATATTTCAAACTCTTATATTGGAACCAGATGAATCCTAACTACAAACAGGATGAGAAAATCATAATAAACGACATTCGTTCCAATATATCTCCCATGGATCATAATAAAAAAATAAAATTAAACATATATTATGCACAATACAATATAACCCATTTAATTATTCGCCATATATATATATATATATATATATATATATATATATATATATATATATATATATATATATATGACTCTCTCGTCGAATTCGCCGTACGAGGGTCAAGCAGGTCAGTTCCTAGTAGATTTGATTATATTAGTGAAGGTTTTGTGCAGAAACATCCACACATTTTGAAGAACCGAATACAGAGACTTGATGCACTACGTTCCACAGCGTCCCCAAACGACCCTTCGCAGGATTTGAATTCAGAATTGTCCTTCTTCTAAACCAGTTGCTATCCAAGGCTATAGAACCCAGCTTGTCCTGCTATTTACCCATAGATGGGATGAGAAGAGGATTCACACATTTCCCAAGGGTATTAACACGTATAAGTATGTAATGGATTCCACTGGAATTCGAACTCTGGTCTTCGATTCCTTGATCCAAGTCTATCCATTATTCCACTGTGCCTCTCTTTCTCTATATTCTCTCTCTCTCTCTCTCTCTCTCTATATATATATATATATATATATATATATATATATATATATATATATATATGTGTGTGTGTGTGTGTGTGTGTGTGTATGAGACTTTAATTTGCTTTGAATATTTTTTTTCATTGCACTATCATTTTTTTTTAAAATTGTGTTTGCGACATTTCAAAAGCAGTGTAATTTGTACGGAGAAACGAAATAGAAAATCAAACTTACCATAATGAAACATTGTACGCATAAAATTCAGCGTTAGAATTTAAGTAGAGAAACTAAATGAATTATTCAACGAAAATATATTGCACGTGAAAGACTTTCCTCTTTATGTCTGGTCTCCTCTCTTCTCGGTCAGGTTAAAATACAATATATCGAAAAGTAGAGAATATTTTCGTTCATCAGTTTTCCATGCCTTCAGGGCCAATTTAAACACAGCAACTATCTGAAAACTTAATGTTTGTCACATATTTTTCGATCTTGTTAATAATTTTCATTTTTTTCTCGATGCTTTCTCTATTTTCAATTTATTTTTATGGTTTTATAAAATTGTACGTCAATTAAATCCGCTTTCGAAATATTAAGTTTTGCCGAAGGCACTTTGCAAACACAAAACCGTTTAAAGATTATTAAATCTTTAAGTGTTTTATTTTGAACGTTTTATATGTCTCTGTGCATGTGAGTGCATGTTTGCCTGTGTCATATGACAAAGATTCACTGTCGTGAAAATATTTTTAGAACATTTCTCGAGAGCAGACACGGAAAAGAAACTCACGCACATATATCGGGAAACACTTTCTCGAAGATTATTTTTGCGGTGTCATCGTTTATATCGATATATCTATATGGGGTAGGTTATATCTATCTATCTATCTCTATATATATATATATATGTGTGTAGCCATATATATATATATATATATATATATATATATATATATATATATATATATATATGTGTGTGTGTCCTTGTATTTTTTAAGCCTATGTACCTGTGTCATAAAACGATGAGCCGTTGTTCAAAAATTCTATATCACTCTCTCTGTCTCTCTCTCACTCTGTGTGTGTGTTTGTGTGTATATATATATATATATATATATATATATATATATATATTTACAGCGATAAAATAAAAATCAAATAAAAATAGTAAGAAAATATATATATATATATATATATTAAAACAAAGTGGAAGAACAGTAAGATTTATAATCTGGTGTTTTTAGTAATTATTTTTATTTTTAAAAATCAGTGCTCACTACATGTCTGCAGAGCATAAATTTCCTAATTTAATATGGTTCCATCGCTATACAGGAATTACCTTGTTACAAAAACAGAAATTAAAAACTTCAAATTGAACTATAGAATTAAATTAATATCCCTAGTACTGTTTCATTTTCAAGCGAATTTTGGAATAACTCCGTGTCAATTGAAGATGTTGGTGATCATGGCTTTTCATAGTTTTCTGCCATTTATAGAACTTAGTAAATTTGGTCTCTTTTCTATTTGTTCTAAACTTTATTCTGCCGAATATTTACAAAATCTCCTTAGCTAGGTTATGCTCTGATTTCCTCTGTACTTCTTGTCTACAATATGTCCTCTTCCCTCACTATGTACTCTAGAGAGTTCAACCGTCTCTTTCTGCTGCTACTGATATTCTCAGCATTTTATGCAGAATCGCAATTCTTTTATCTTTGATAGGATTGTCCAGGATTCACTGTCGCAGGGGAGTACTGACATTACATAAGAGTTCAGTATTCTTTTCTTCATTTCCAATGATATTTTCCTGTTTCTTAATACTTAACTTAGCTTTTAAAAAGTATATTTCATTATACAAATATACCTTCGTTTTTTAGCGTCGTATTTTCCATCCAATAGCATCCAAATCGTTTGATGGATCGTATAGAATAAATATATATATATATATATATATATATATATATATATATATATATATATATATATATATATATATATATATATAAGAGCCATATGTTGTCTTTTGGATTTTAAATCATTCCACCAAAACTAAAAAAAGTGATTCTTATGTATATACGTGTACATACATATATACTCAACCAGGCAAAGTATGCTCTCGAAAACAAGATTGTATCGCATTGTGCAAAAACCCAATGTAAGGAATATATTTTAAATATGGATTTCATTTTCTTTGTTTAAAATTAGTTTGAATCACTCTTATTTGAATAAATACCGTCTCATAATAAAGCATAAATCTAATAATTAAATAGTATATTAATATTGAAAAGAATTGTATCATTCATCAAGTTAATTTTATCATGATGATTAAGCTACTTGCAGTTGACATTATGAATACGCCATTTGCTTGCTCGCCTAGTGTTCGAAAAGGGAATTATTGAGCTTTTCTTTTAAGTTTATATATCGTTTTTAAATTTTAGTGTGAAAGATTTTACAGACAGAAGAACAAAAAAAAAACAAACAGAAAATTTCCCACATTTTATTATCCAGACAGAAAATATTTCTCATCCACAAATGCACCGAAACGCTTTCAATAATGTTAAATTTATATATTCTAAAGAAATGTCAACTTACAAATATGAAGACGCATATTGATATATACGCATGTTTTACGCGAAGAAACCTTAAGATATGTATATAAATATATTAAGTGAGTTACCATTGCTACACACACAAGCTCAACCGTCAGTTGCGTCAGCGTAAACGAGAATTAATGGAAAATATGTCCTAAAAGCCGATCAAAATATGAGAATCTGCTGTGTAAGGGACGCAGTAGGGAATTAATCCTATTTAAAAACGTGAAATAAATGGGGAGAGACAATGGGAGTGTTGTAAAAAGAAAGTGTGGTTAGAAATTAGAATAAAAATAAAAGGCAAAAAAATTGATTAAGAGATCTTCCAAGAAACGAATATTAAGGAAGGAGAAAGGGTTATTTTTGTATGAGACTCCTCGAGTATTTCGTTTTCGAAAAAATGGCAGCGAATTAAGATGAGGAGAATTTGTGTGAAAGACATTTTGACAGACTGACAGTTAATTGAGTAACTAGATGCTTTGTTGTCGTCGATTTGAATAGTAAATGTAAAAAACGCAAAATGAAACAAGGAAAAAAAAAAACAATTGAGAAAACGAAAAATGCTGAAAGTGAAAGCAAATTTCGAAACTCTGTGTGAGAACCGAAACGAAATAAAACACGAATGACATAAGAGAAGAAAAACAGCGATAAAATAAAATCAAATAAAAATAGTAAGAAAAACGTTAAAGTGAAAATTATAAAAGATAAGTCGAATAAATTATATAAACAAAAAAAAAATGCATAGAGCGTAAGAAGAATGAAATTTTTATAGACTAGACCAGAGAATGATAATGGTGATGGTAATATTAGCCGTTTCCCTATAAGGAAATATGTGGTATTCATTGACGGAGCAGTAGTGTTGTCGGTTGGAATTTATAAAATCTTTCACTTAAAACTCGTTTTTTTTTTGTTTTTGTTTTTGTTTTTTTTGTTTTTTAAAAAAAAACACGTTTCTCAAGTCGAGTAGCTGTTATGTCTCTTTTCAGTATCGACGGGTGTTTCCTCTAGAACCTATTATTTGATATGGTGTGAAATTATAACATGATTATGTCATAAACGTTACTTCGAGTTACATGTGTTATCGATTTTAATTGTTGCTGCTGTTGGTAGTGCTCAAGTGATGAGGATTCTGTTATTTATAATAGTTATTTGTGATTATGTAGCGCCATCCAAAATGTTCAAAGAGGGATGATCTTTGTCAATACCCCCAGCTTTTAGTCGCTCAAAGGCTTCGTTTGAACTCAAGTTTGGAAGTAGTTGGATACAACTGACAGTTTAGGTATTTCTGAAAGGGTTTGTCGCCATGCATGATATCCATATGAAATTTTCGAACTCACGACGTTTTTTTAAGAACATGACTAGATTTCTCTGGTTGATGTTTTGGCTACGTAGCAAATGGCGGTATAGAAAGCTAAACTTAGTAAATACCGATTATAAATTCCTGGCATTGCCCGTGAAATTTTCACGATTATCCTATTTGAAATTTTTGAAGGATAATAGTTTTTAAGTTAATAATTTTATAAGCTCGTTGATGTTTTCATGATTATCAATTATCTGTTGAATCGACCCTGTTGCATCGTTAACAATTTGAGTTTAACGAAAAAAAGCAATCAAAAATTATTTAAAGAAATCTGAACATACCATTTTTTTTTAATCGTGTCACCCCAAACAACGAAATAAAGCCGCTAAGCTGCAAGTGATTACTGAGTATGAGAGAATATGAGCAGAAAAAATATTACTAAGGAGAGAGAAGAATAAAGAATTAAGATGACAAAAGATAACGATTGATATTGCATTTAATATTTCGAAGATCAAAGTTGGCCGGAAAGAAAAACGCGGGAGAGAGTTCCACAACGGAGAAGTGCCAGAGAAAAAAACCCTGTCAGCATAGAACATAGGGTTACATCTAGGCAGTTCAATTTTAAAATGATGAGACCTTGTCGTCAATCTAGTCGTACGTCTACGAACCAAAGAGTAAAGCTCATCAGAACAATTTCTATGAAAATATTTATACAAAGAGGCTCATCGAGCTACATTACGGCGGTGAAAAATTGACTGAAGCGGAGATACCATGTCTGGACTAATAACTTCGCATATTTTTTTTTCTTTATATTTTATCTCGAATCTCGAGCTACATAGCGGGATCACCAGACCGGATGAAAATGAAAAGACTGAAATCATCGAGGGTTTTTGTCATTTCAAAGATGCACATGTTAACCACATGGAAGCGTTATCACCTTCTCTATCTTCCCTTCACTTTTTTCTTTCTTCTTTCTTTCTTTTCTTCTTTCTTTCTTTCTTTCTTTGATGTATGTTTTCTTTTCATCCCTAAAACTAAACCGCATCCCTGAGAGCCTTGCGTCGTTCAGAGCAATCAAAGAGGAATGATCCTTTATTTGTCTGAGGTAAAGCACGTGCTAACTAAATTTCTAACTTACTAACTGAGGGTCTAGTAGAATCATCATCTGATTTGATATAATTAGAAAGCTAGTCTCTCAGACCAATAATTATGGATAGCGAGTTCAATCCTCCCGGGTTCTCTAGCCTTGTGAAAGAAAAGGCTGCATTTAATAATTAAATGTATGAAAATGGACGAATAAAGAAAAGGAAATAAATTAAAACAATAACAAAATAATCAAAATGAGAGGAAAATAAATAAAACAAATATCTGTCTCTATCTCTGAGATGAGGTTCTATGACTACTCGAACTGTTACCCTCATCTTCATTGACATATTCACAACGTTTCGGCGGTTGTACGCTCCGGCCTTCTTCAGGTGATTGGAATTTTGAACCCAACCCTTTATTTCGACCACCGCGGTAGATTGTTCAAGTTCCACGTGCCATGCCTCTTCCCGATGTCTCAGTTTTTTTGTTTTTTTTTATCTTTAACTTAATTCTTCAAGTTTTGGTTAATCCCTGATGTGGCCTGGTACTGAACTCACAATTCTTTGGGTCTAGTTACTGAATCTACCAGACCACAGCTGCATTCAACAAAAACTGGGAGAGTTGAGTTAAAGGAAAATACCTGAGACATCCGGAAGAGACGCGAAACGTGGAACAAGAACAATCTATCCCGTTGGATGAAATAAAGGGTTCGGTTCGAAATTCCAATCTCCTGAAAATATGGCAATGAAGATCAAACTAACAGACCGAAAAATGTAAATAATGTAAAAAAGACTAAACTGAAAAAAATAAAAGAATGAAAATGAAGTGAGGGCGTAGGGAAAAAGAAGATAAATATGAAACATGTCGTTAGAGAATAAAGAAAAAAAAAATACAATCCTATAAAGATAAAAAACATTGTGTCAAATACGTTTCGCCATTTTAGTATAAATTGACACTCAAACGAACTACAATTTAAAAAACAAAACAAAACATCAGTTTTTTAAGTATATTTCAAATTTATGTTTTCGCGAGCCAATTCCTTATTCCTGCCGTTAAGATTAAACTTCGATTTGTTAGACCAGCCTGTGACTATAGAGTCAAAACATTACTCAGTCTCCTCCTCTCTCAAAAGTTTTATTTCATTCACCTTCTGAGTGTTTAGGTGGTTTTGCAGTGTCATCTGTCGGTTTCATTTCAACTCATTGCAACTATTCCTCATTTAACGACCTAACTTTCTTACAATAACATGGTTACAGAAATACCTTTTTGCTAAGTAAGAGGGTGTACCTGATCGCTATTTTACACCTTCTACTCGTGTAATAATTTCTTGTCAACCAATATATCACTTGTGCATCATTTGTAATATGTCTTGTATATTTCTAAATAGTACAGAAGAGAAAACGGAATTTTAAAAATCGAAAATTGAAATGGAAAACCGTGAAAACTTCCTTGGTCTTCCTAGTAAAATATTATTACGAAAACGTAACTATTCATCCACACTTTTAAGTGTATGTGGCTATGTACTAGCCATATATACCTATATATATATATATATATATATATATATATATATATATATATATATATATCTATTATATCGATATTTACGATCAGCGAAGTTAAGTCGAGCTTGGTCAGTACCTAGAAGGGTGACTGCTTAGAAATGTCAGATGCTCTAAGCTTGGACATGCAGAATGTGAAATGATTAATGGCTCGGAATTTTTCATTGGAAAGCCGATTTCTAATTTTAGCTGCGTTCGTTATATACATTTATGCACAAATAACATTGGGAAATAAAAATAAAACGTTTTCCCCTTCTATGGGTTAATTAGTAGGAATTTATCACTAGATCTTAATTATATAAAAAAATCTACATAAAATAATTTACAATCTAAAAATATTTTCCGGCTTTAAATAACCTGCACGATGTTGATAAGATGTAGAAATTACTCACTTTTTTATTTCTTTATTAATCTTTAAGGTTTATATATATATATATATATATATATATATATATATATATATATATATATATATATATATATAATATATATATATATATATATATAATTTCACGCAATGTTCAGACGTGTGTAATTTTTCATATATATACATATATATGTGTGTATGTGCGTGCGTGCTTATGAATTATATTTAAATTATAAGGGTTTTTATATTAAGATGCCTTAAAAATATGAACAAAAGAGTTTCACTCTGGTTACAAATTAAGATTGGTGGACCTGAGCGAATAGGACAATCATAAATGAAGAATTTTGTTTCGCTTTCGTGAGGTATTTATATAAAAAAAATCATTTCTTTATTATGTGCTTATCTGTTATTTTGGGAAGGAGAGAACTTCATTTCTCAATGTTGCTTGCGAATGTGGATTAATTATTACTTTGTTGTTTCTTTTATTCCACAAAAGGACCACCTTACCTGGAAGGAAAAGATGTAGTGTAGCCATTTATTTTTCTTTATTTCAAATGCAAATGTACAATTGACCATCTATTTTGATGCGGTTATATATCATAAATACTTGCTTCCTTAGAACTTAATCGAAGACATTGAATATCACTCTTGATTCTACCACGCATGTCAAGAACTACTGGCATTATACTATGTTTATTTGCAATTTCCTTCGAAGACATGAAGAGAGACTCGGCTAATCGGACAAATGGCTATGTCTACTGAATCAGGGATTTTTCTTTATTTTAAATCTAAATTTCATTAGTTCAAGGCTCGAAAGCCACTCGTGATAGAGCTTTATAGTTAAAACGGTTATGATGAATTACATGTGTGATATGAATGAAAGAAAAGGTGGCAGAAATTAAATTAATTAAGTTTAAAAGTATGAAAACTTGAAATGCTCGAGATTGAAGTGTTCAGGAAAGTATCTATTCTACAAAGACGTGTCTTCAAGAAAGATTCTCTCTGAGTGGAATTTTTTCTCTGCTTTTGAAATACAGAGGAAATGACAGTGATTCGAGTCCGGGGAAGTAGTATGATGTGTCTTAATTATAAATATCGGAAATTGTAAAAACATATAATGAAACTTTCTCATAGATTATCAAATATCATGATTTTTTGAAGTAGAAGCATCTTTTTCATTTCTTTTTTTGTAAAAAATATTAAAACAATTGATAACTGTTTTCAAATATTTTTTTTTGTTTATTTACGCGATTTTTTCGACGTAAGAAAAGAAACCCTTTTTTATATTAACCTTTACTTACGTCTGTCTTCCAATTCTCAAATCCCATATCAAAATACATTAGCTGTGTTAATATTAAGCAAATCTATGCTGGTAAATAAAGTGTTTTCACGGAACAATCTACTTTTTTGTCACCAAGGTACATGTTTTAGGGCGTAGATAAAGAAATATGCACTACTACACGTTGATATATTAATTTATTGATATTTAATTCGTGGATTTTTTTACGAAAAAATATCTAACATTCCTTTGCAAAATTAAATATGTGCATAAATGAATTACTTCTATTCTAATTTTAAACTAATTCATTCGGCCGACAGCAATGACTGTATTGCTTTCAGTCAATTTTATTACTCATGTTTGCTGAGACTTTTGAAGTATTAGGTTCAGTTCAAATTAAATGCTGTGCAATAGAGAGTCTACAAGACTTAATTAAATAAAAGTTGTAGAGGTTGCCATCTTGGATATTTGAGTTCCGTTGGCATGCCAAATGGTTCAAGCCGTGGTATAGTCAGCGAGTGCTGATTTTCAAAGCCGGACAAATTTCCTCAGTTGTAAGATGGACTCAAAATAAACTTTATGTATCAGGATTTTTTAATTGGAATTGTGGCGTACTAAGATAAAATCATTAAATATTGCTGTAATTTTTCCTCTCCAAAATTATTTTTTTCTCTATTTCCATTATTTACACGCGGAAAAAAATAATTTTACTATATTATGTTTTTGTACTTGACATGTATGTGAATAAAACAAAGTTTTTTTTTGTTTTCTGATAACAGAAATTTGCATTGAGAACAAGAGTCAGTATATAGTGAAATGATCTGTGAATCCTACTTATGTTATTCAGTCAGTTATGTGCCATGCATGATACACGCTTAGACGATCATGTAATTTTTGATACATGACTGACGAGGCAGAATTTTTTCCCGCACTAGGTTGCCATTTCATTCTGCGGTAGACCAGTTGCCATTGGAACCCGGTCTGAGATGCTATTTAACGATATCTAGGGAGAGGAGAAGAAGAGGATTCAGACCTTTCAAAAGTGTAATAGTACATAAGTGAATGTAATGGATTCGACTAGAATTCGAACTCGGTTAATCTTCAGATAAGAGTATTTTCTATGTTTTAACAATCAGAATCAAGGCCACATTTGTATTTTAACTCGAGAGGATTTAATTCAGCAAATGTTTGCTAGACATCACCCTGCGTTGAAGATATAACTTATCATTTAAAATGATGATTATAGTGATTTTCTAAGCCTGATTTAGATGTGGCACAAGGCCGAAATTATGGGGCACCCAGTGAAGATCGAACTCACTACTCAGTCGTAATGGATGTAGCAAGATAAGCTTTCTCACCTTTACACCCCCATAGGTGCCCTAAAATGATGATTATATGCGGATATATAAACGCAGAAATATAAATTAGCAGTCTTTTCAAGATGGCAAATATTTACAGATTATAAATGACCCTGTAAGGATGAATAAACCTTTTCTTTGCTATTTAACAAAAAATAATCTCTTTCATAAAAACATTATACAGCATCGAAATACTGAAATACAATTAAAATTCATATCAGTTCATTGCAAATATTTTTGCAATATAAAATGACCGTAACTTGACAATGGTACTTGCTTTAGTTCCAATTTCAGGTATGTTCTAGACTGAAAACTTTCATCGTTCAGTTACGAGTTGGACTTAGTTGAATGTAGACGATTTATCCACAAATTAATGCCTCAAACGTGGAGGGTGAAAGGTTGCATTGTCATCATATTATGCTGTATGGATTTTGGAATGGGACAAGCGTCGAAAATATTCAGGACATAACTTTTATTTGGATCGCTCTAAAAGTGGTTTGGCATATTTCGATAGTGTGATTTTAACTTAAACGATCAACTACGCCACGGGCAAATTGACAATGTCGATGAATTCGGTCTTCTTAATATCGTGAAGAATAAACCGAAGAGTTTGATGGATGAGATTACTAAGATTTTAAAAATAGATATCTGAGCTGTCTTTCGCAACTTGAAGAGACATGATTTTGTTTCCAAACACCTTGTGGATGCCACATTCTCTAATAGAACAGAAGGAAGTCGCTCGCGTTTCTGCAACGATTTCATTGCCACGTAAAGAAGCCGTTCTTGGACAGAATTGTCACAAATGAAGAAAACAAATGGACAGTTTATGATAACGTAATAGCTTGTAGAATGATAAGAGACAGTTGTTTTAAACAATGGAGACCATGTACTTGACTAATAATTGTTACTGTGTTAGTATGTAAAATTTAGATGTGACTTTTTTAATCGATGACAAACTTTTGCAATACATATCATATGTCATTAATTTATATTACAGATAATTAATATATATATATATATATATATATATATATATATATATATATATATATATATATATATATAATATCAAATAATATGAAATATATATTGGATATTCATATTTATTATGATTATTCTCATAGGATTATAGGAGAAAAATTTCCAAATACATACACACACGTATTGACTATATAAGCGCCGAATTCAATACTTTTTCCTTATTTACGTCAATCAAGCAAAAAGAAGTAAAATTTTCTCTACTCTAGCCTAATCAGCGGCGTCAAATTACATGAAAAGTCTCAAGAAAATTTATTGCTATCTAAGGATTTAACTGCGGCCTGTTAAAAAGATAAACGTACGCAGTTTTTCCTTAGCTATGTCCGCAGACGCACAATAACTGCGACCACATGCTTTTTTTCTTATTTCTCCATTTCTATTTTGATATTAAATATATTAAATATATTTGCAACGGCAAAAGTAATGGCAATAATAAAAAAACTATAAACCGTTGGACATTTTTGAATGATATAATAACATAATAGCATGTGTTTAATATACACACACACACACATATATATATATATATATATATATATATATATATATATATATATATATATATATATATAAAGTACTTTTTAAAGGAAATATTTGTTTTTTATATGTTTTTTTTTTTTAATAGTAAGAATTTAAATAAATTATGATTTATGGCCACATTGATTTAAGTTAAAATCAGTTGTATATTTACGTTGAGTTATATTTACGCCCTAAAAATTAAATAAACCAAAATAAAAGAAAATAAACATAAAAATAAGTTGAGTGATATTTCCGTTGAAGTATATATTCTTGAAAATTAAATAAAACAAAATAAGCACAAAATTACGACAACATTTAAAATAATATCAAAACGGAAATAGATAATTACATGAAAAAAAACATTTACGTTAAAATTCATTAGGGAAAAAATATATACTTACGCTGAAATGTTTTCATTAAATCCGTTATACATTTCTACGGGGCCCTGGAAAACGCATTATATCTCCTCGGATTCTAAACGGTGTCTATTATTATTATTATTATTTTCTTTCCTTTTATTTCTGGAGTATACGCATTTCGTGCTGGGTCCAGACTAGAGACATAAGGCCAGAAATGGCCATATGACATTTTCTACTGAGCAATTTAAAAAAAAAATCATACAAATTTTACATAGATAAAACCCTTTGTAAAATGTTTGCTATACTTGTGAGTACAATTTTTTGTATTTCTTTAAGGCATGGACTACCAAGAATCCCTTCAATGAGTCTATTGGAATATTTTCCCAACAATAGGAGGGATTATTATTATTATTATTATTATTATTATTATTATTATTATTATTATTATTTCCTGGGTTTCTCTTGTATATACATTTCCTTCGGCGTCCTTACCAGAGTCCTATTTTCCACGGATAATTTTTTGTAAACAAAATGCCCAAGATCAAACAAAATTTACATAGATGAAGCTCTTCGTAATACTTGTGATTACAACTTTTTGTATTTCTTTATGTTATTGGCAACCAGAAATCCATTTAATTTGTTAATCGGAAACTTTTCCAATCAACCCGAGGGGGACCCAAAACATCCGGTTATTATCGATGTCCGCATGTACCACATTTCTGAGATCTCCATTTCATGATACTTGTATTTTGATAGTTTTTTTTTTTTTTAAAGATCTTCAAATATATATAACAACCTGCAGAGATTGCCATATCAATAAGAGAGCACATTCTGTTCTTGTGGTCTTCGATCACGATGTCTCGGCTTTTAACTTTTTTCTGTTTGTGTGTATTGTAAATTCCTATAAATTGTTACAGATCCTATATCAGCAACCGGGTTTGGGTGATGTTCAAACCAGTTACTTGCAATTTCCTTCCCGTAAAAATTGCTTACTTTCCAGTGTTGATATTTCTTTACTCTATCATGCGGAATTTTATATGAAATTGCTGCTAACACCTTTTGTTACCTGATATAACATTTTCAATTGTTTCTGGATATTTATCACAGACTCGGCATTTCGGATTAACACAATTTTTCAGTATGTATTTTGCGTTAACACAATGTTTCATTATTATTATTATTATTATTATTATTATTATTATTATTATTATTATTATTATTTCTTTGATTTCTGGTGTGTACATATTTCGTTCCGGGTCCCGCCCAGAGAGCTAAGGTTAGAAATGACATCATGACCAATTAAAAAACAAAAATACAACTAAAACAAGATAAAATTTTTTTTACATAGATAAAGCCCTTTATAAAGTGTAGGCTGTATTCGTTAGAACAAATTGTTGTATTTCTTTAAGGCATGGTCTTCTAGGAATCCCTTCAATGTGTCTATTGGAATCTTTCCCAGTTCGAGGGCTCCAACTACAAAAGGGAGTGTTGATGTTCCCATGTGACAAATTTTTTTAGACTTCGATTTCAAGGTCTTTGTATTTTGATAGCTTTTTGTAGATCTTCAAAGAAACATTGCAATCTGAAGGGAGTGCCATATCAATAAGGAGACACTTTTTTTTGGTTTGCGGTCTATAATAAAAATGTCTGGGCGGTTAGCTTTGATTGTGAAGTTCCATAAAATTGTAACAGGTCCTATCTTCCGTAACCGGGTTTGGGTGGTGTTCAGAACAATTTCTTTCAGTTTCCTCCCCCATAGAAGTTGCAGCTTTTCCAGTGCAGATATTGAACCACTCTGCCATGCTGTTTTATATTCAGTGGATGCCAATACCATGCAGCCTGATACAAGATGATCAAATGTTTCTGGATATTTATCACATATCTGCATTTTGGACTAAGAATATTTTAGTATGTGTGCTTGATAATTTCAAGTTAACAAGCATTGTTCTTGTGTAGCAAGTATAAAACCTTCGGTTTCATCTTACCTGTACCATGTAGCCACTGATGGGCAAGTGGTTTGTTTAAATCAGCTTGTTTGGTACGGGTATTGACCGTGAAGCGCTTTTATCTTCCCATTAAAACATACAGACATGGACAGAAATATAGATATATACGCATAAAAATAACACTATCTAATATATAAAAATGTAAACTCCCAAACACACAAATATATATGTCTCATATACACCTATATCCACACAAGTAAACATACACGAGTACAAATATATATCAATATGTTAAAGGAAATTAAAAAAAAAATACATATAGACCTGTGTACACACATTCTTCACTACAGAAAGAAACATACAAAAGCATAACTACGCACAGATATATACACACATATACCCATATACATATATATACTCATATATACACATATACACACACATTCACACATATATACACACATACACACATATACACATACATACACACATTTTTTCCTCAGTTTCTTCTTTAAATAATTTTATAATTTTAAACTTAATATAGATTAAATTTTAAATTTTAAATTGGTAATTTTTAATTTTATAGTATAATGTTATATTTATTAGTGAGAATGAATTTTATTTTAGTCTAACCCTAACATTAAAGCATTAAATAATTATTATAACCAAAGTTCATTGTCAAATTTTTGAATTCGCATATAGTTGTATTTTGATTCGTCATTCCAGCTTATGTAACAGCGTTTCTCCTAGCGAGGGGTGTTTGATTGATTTGAACTTTTTAAAACCCTTTATTACACATTCAACACCATCACTTGATAAGACACCAGAAGTGTTGAAACAAAATGGCTATTTTTTAGTGATTTTATGACATATTTATCTTATAATTTTCGAATAAATGATTATATTTGCTCTACTCTGTATTTAGCACTGTTTTAAGAATAATATTTATTGGTTATTGGAAGTTATTCCGTATGCACCAATCCTATACTTGAGTATATATATATATATATATATATATATATATATATATATATATATATATATATATATATATATAGCATCCTTTCTTTTATACATGTTTATTAAATGTGAATGACAACGAAAAATTTATATTTTGATTCAGTTTTATAAATAATACCTTAATGGAAAAACTTATAAAATTATCCTTGTCCATCACATTCAATGAAACATATATAAAATTAAGGTAATTGCTATATATACAATATTCAAATTACATGACCCATCAGCCAACAATGAAATAACAAACAAAATGATATTCTCGAGGAGCCTCGTCGAACGACAGATAACATCAGCCAAAGAGAAGATCCATCACTTAAATGTGAAATCAATATATATATATATATATATATATATATATATATATATATATTTACAATGATGAACGATGCTATGTGCAGCAGTAACAAAAATATTCTCCCCCGGGTAATAAGATTGATCCTGAATAAATTTCTTGCGCAGGAATTGTAGACCATTGAACGTGCGATTGTGGTCTTGTGCCATACTACACTAATTTAATTAACATCTCTCGGCTTATATTTATTTGTGTGTATGCATGGGTTTGCTTTTGTATTCCAGTGTTCCAGTTCGCTTTAGTCTTTCCACACAAAGCTTTTAGTCGGCGTTAGTCATCGTGTTAGTCAGCCTGTTTAGAACGGATATGTCCAAATAATCATCACTCTTCCGTTGAAGATTTTCACCGATTACACGTGTTCCAGACCTCATACATAAATGCATATAAATATGAGTTGATCTATAAGTAGGTCATTGTGGACATTCTGAAAATATTGGCGTTTCCATTGCATCTTGTTAAAAATGTGGGCCTTCAATGTTTTTCATTTAGCCTCTGACGTTTTTTCCCACCGAGTTCTCTCTCTCTCTCTCTCTCTCTCACACACACACACACACACACACACACACACACAAATGTCTCTTACGGGTGTAGGGGATCATGTCTCTCTAGAGCTTTATATATTTTTTTTGCTTTTAGCAATATATACCAACCCACCTAATCGTTATAATACTCGTTAATTGAAAATAATATATCTTGATGATGCCTGAATGACTATGTTCTCTATTATGGTCATTTAATATGTTGACCTAAACTTTCCACCATATTTTGTTTAAAGTAAACATTTCTCTTTTCCAATTCATTGCGATATGCGCTTTTTCTCTTACGTCTATTGCCTTCACTATAACTCGTAAGTGTTAAATTCATCAGTCTTCTTTCCTCATACATGACCCAATAAATTCATCTATCTCTTATTATTTGTGGTAAATTTTTCAATTTCTCTATCTGTCTATATTTCTAAGATAAGGTATTATGTACACTATTTACATTATTCGGACTATTGTCCTCATCTTTGTTGCCATATTTATTACAACGTTTCGGCCTTTCAGTATCTGTCTATATTTCTGAGATGAGGTATTATGTACATTATTTACATTATTCGGACTATTCTCCTCATCTTTATCGCCATATTATTCACAACGTTTCGGCCGTTGTACGCTCCGAGAAATTGGAGAGGGGTATTACCAGAAGATAACTGATAATTGATATCCATTAGGCATGGCGCGTGGAACTAGAACAGTCTACTCCAGCGAGCGAAATAAGGGGGTTCAGTTCGACATTAAAACCACGGGAAGAAGGCTGCAGCGTACAACGGCCGAAACGTTGTGATGAATATGGCGACAAAGATGAGGACAATTGTCCGAATAATGTAAATAAAGAGATAATTGATAACTGACATCCATTAGGCATGTTGCGTGGAACTAGATCAGTCTACCCCAGTGAGCAAAATAAAGGGTTCATATCGACATTCCTACCACCTGAAGGCCGGAGAGTACAACGGCTGAAACGTTGTGATGAATATGACGACAAAGATGAGGACAATAGTCTGAATAATGTAAATAGTTTGCATTTTCTGTTCCCCTTAAAACCCTCTTTGTTTTCTCATACTCAGCGCTGCATTCTCAATATTCGTCCATTGAACCACATCTCGGTGATTTTAAGTCTTTTCTTAATATCTGTCTAATTTCTACTGCTTTCCCATCCATAATGTTTTGTCATCATGTTTTTCATCATTTCATCTCCCAGGAAGGCAAACTACCACTAAGACACAAGAGGTTACTGGGAGTGAAAGTAACACAAATAACGTTAGTGAGGAGACCGGACAATAAAAGAATAGGTTTCTGGAAAACAGAATATGGCGAATTCTTGGATATCGTAGGAGGCAAGCAAACAAGAAACTGGAAGAGTGTTACTCAGTGTAGAAATTAATTTATTGTAATATAAATTACAGATTAAACGAGACATTTCGACAGTCAAACAATGACATCTATTTCAAATCTAGTACGTTTAGATTAATGCGGTCGTTGTGACCAAAGGGGAGATCTAGTCAGTATAATTGACATGGACATATTTATAGAAATGACAGAGAGAAGGCGTAGGGAAAAGTCACTTCAGTCGAAATGCCAGGTAAGGACCGATAACTTTACGGAACCTTTTGCTGGAATCTCGCGATATATGACTGCAGCAGTAAACAAGATAAGGCGGTAATTATCAATGTACGGATGAATGGCAGATTCTAAACGTGGGGGTACTGGCGAAGAAAACTGTCTGATATGATAGAGTGAACCAACTTTTTCGTTTCATTGCAGCAAATTTAGCAATTGATTCAATATAATTTCCCCTTCGTTTCTGTGGAAAACGCCAGATCAGAAAGGCACAATGTATTGCTCTTATAGGGGTTAGCATCAGGACGTTAAACTTTACAAACTATTCCTTGCACCAGTTAATATCTGATTAGAGGTCCTTTTTCAGATCAGTTCATTCTTTTACTTTATCAGACCTATCGATCTTCCTATTAAGACATGAGTAAATATAGTGTAATCTACATAAAGACCGAGTTAGGAACTGATGATATGTGGAAGTACGTTGATAAGGATAAAAAACAACGTACATCAAAGAGTAGAGCTCTGGAGGAAAATATCAAGAGGAATGACCGTACAAAAGTATTCTCATTAAATGATATGAGAAGGATTAAGTCAAGTGTATGCCCAGAGGCAACATAATGCTTCAGACTGTGGAGAAAACCACTATGCCAAGTCCTATAAAATGCTTTCGACATATCTAAAGCCACATTTTAAGTATCGATCCTATGTAAAGCTTGACAGAAAAATTCATTAATAACATTTAACACAAAGGCGTTTGATCTAGAGAAGCGAAACGCATATTATTTATCTGAAAGGCCTTGCGAATTTAGATACTTAACCAATTTGGAGTTGTTTAGAACTTCTAGTGATTTGCCATAATAGAGGTAAAAAAATTATGTGACAATGTTTGAAATGTCTACCAGAGTTTTTAAAAACAGCAACTACTGAAGAGGATTTATAACAATTTGGAAAGCAAGAAGAAACCGGGTGTTTGTTGTGGAGTTTGGAAAGAATAGGATCCATTTCAGGAACAGGTTTCCTTTGCAGATTTGCAATGCTACCGTCAAGTCGTCATGTCTTGTGAGGATAAAATTTGTAATGATAGCATGGACGGAGTTGCATGCATATTACTAAGAGGGTGGAAAATCAACCAAATATACTCCTGAAGAGCTTAGATTGAGGATGGAAAATAATTTCAAAGCAAAGCATTGTGTTTATCAGTAATAATTCAAACTAACTGAAGAGATTAGTGAATGAGGATTTACTCTTGTTTAACACACTCTTAAAGAGTCACCGATAACCACGAAAACCAAACTTGTGAAAGTCTCATTCTAACAGCGAACAGACATATTTCGAAAAAGCGTCTATTTTTTATCCGAATTATCACGTTGATAGAGCCGGAAAATGGTTCCTCTTGTGGACTATAGCGGCTGACCAAGTAGAAAATTGAAGTCTCACCTAATATTTCGGCGATAGTATGAAAGATACGATGCCGGCTATTTACCAGGACGAAATCACGATGGCACAAATTTGAAATGAAATATTAAAATTTCACTCCAAGGGCCGTCTCAGAATATATATATATATATATATATATATATATATATATATATATATATATATATAATGGGGAGTAATAACTACAGATATTAAAGCGTGGTCAAAGATGCCAAGTAAACAGAATTCCAAAGACAGATATCTGTTATATATAGATGCTTTTGCAGTTGGAAATGCATATCACATTTGAGTTCTCGGTAAATATATTTCATGTGGAGATTGATACATATTCATAAGGGTTTACTGATACCTTAATGGAGCTCTGATATGAAAGAAAAAGGATCAGCCTTCTCAAAAAACTAAATAGTATGCCTGACATAGTCTTATTCAACCCCTGTCTATACCGGGGTTAAATAAAACTGACGAATTATATTTTTGTCTGTCGAAATAAGCTTATACACCATATGAGTTGATTTTGGATTTCATTGTGTATTAATTTTTGCTCTGCAATAATAAATACATTGAGCTCTTTTTGTGGATCTGTTTTAATATTTTATGTTATTAGGATGCACTTGGATTATATACCAACGGATTTATTACCTTTACTTCTCTCTATCTCTTTCTCTCACTCTCTTTCACTCTCTCTCTCTCTCTTTATATATATATATATATATATATATATATATGTATGTATGTATATATATATGTATGTATATATATATATATTTATGAATATATATATATATGAATATATATATATATATATATATATATATATATATATATATATATATATATATTAAGCATTTCACCCCAAGCAAGGCAGGAAGCCACTAGGACGCAAGGGGTTACAGAAAGTTTAGAGTAAGATCAGATAGGAGTGATAGAAGAAAGGATGAGTGTAGTGGATAGATCAAGGCAATTGGAGATGTCGATTGACATTACACATTTTCCTATATATATATGAAATGGAAAAAATCCGACAATTTTATATTTATACGTTTTTTTTTATAGATACAAATATTTAAGTAAATGCTCTGTTTATAATAGTAGCGCACGTCCGGCTATATTACGGCTCCGTATAGGATGCATGTTCGATTCTTGTCGGAGGACGCATATTTTCTATGACAAATTCTCGGACATTCAGGCCGGTAAATGTTGTTAATGCTGTTCATTATAAACCGAGCATTTACTTAAATATTTGTATCTATAAAAAGAATTTATAAACATAAAATATATATATATATATATATATATATATATATATATATATATATATATATATATATATATAATGTTTGCGTGTCTGTCTCGTGAAAAATTAAAGATGAATGTAATAAGAAATGAAAATGAATATCAAAAACAACATTGTTTAAACATTTTTCTGTTTTCATTATCATCAATTCTTTTAAGGCAGGTAGATGTGACGATTTCAAATGCTGTCAAATAAAACGGCCATTAGTTGAGAGCTAGATATATTTCATTAAATTCCTAACGCGTATCGACAGTTCTAAAAAGAACGGTTAACATCCTGTCATTAAATGTAGAAAACCAAAGAAATTAACGTTACTTAAATAAAAAAATCATTACTTGAATTGAACGTGAACGTTAACCACGATCTTATATGGAAAGTAAATGCAACTATATCGAAAATTAAAATCAATTAAATCTGATGTCAGTGTCAGTGACTCCCCCCATGGGACGCCGCATTTCATATAAATCCGACGATGTTCAGAAATGTCGATACTGAACTATTACATTTTCTTTTTTTTTATATTTCCGGTAGCTATTTGTATGTATTGTGTTTATAATATCATTCTACATTGAACAGGAAGAATCCACATGAGACCAATCCCACAAATTCAGAAAACATCCGCATATCTCTTTATGTATATACAATGTGGCCTTTAGATTTGACTCCGAACTAAACATGTCTGACGGGGTTGCGCGCGCAGACAGTTAACATGGCTTGTGGGCGTATTGAACATGCGACTTTGTCTATCTCGAGATTTTATTCCTGTAGATTGTAATTAAAATAACCCATGGGAATACGAAAGTGTGTCTCTTCTCTACAGACCTAGCGACATATTTTTCTCTCTTCGTTAATTTTATGCTTTGACCTAAGACATACAATATGGAAGAGAGGAATTCGTATTTTTTCCCAATGACATTTCTGTGAATGTGAACGCAAAAGCGATGACAGGAATTTGAACTCGGATCGCTGATTCCACAAATCTAAAGGCACACACACACATACACACAAACACACACATAGTTACACACATACATACACACACACACACACACACACATATATATATATATATATATATATATATATATATATATATATATATATATATATATATATATATATTGTGTATTTAGGCAGCATATTTTCATTTATACACGTTTCATTAAATAATATAGACAAGTGTTGTCTATTTATTTTATGTAAAATTTTTTCGTATCTTCTGATAAGTTTGGTAACATTATCATTTACCGAAAAAGAAATTCACAATATTTATCCATTATTTTTAATAAAATCTAAGCTTTCGGCTTACTCAAGCCATTATCAAAGATGTAAATACAAACATATCAAACAATATATGGACACGACAGTGATGATATAGTCTGTCATTGTTATGTTTACATAGTGGATCACTAAGCAACGATGAACACGCGCATATAAGACGCTAGAAGCGAAAATCGTACCGCATCTCATGACGTCACACATGACTACACGAGAGTGAATTGTAGAATGAAATAAGGAAAGCCGTTGGTATAACCAATGGCTTCTGTTACCAATTATTGAAATTATAGACATTTAAGAATATTTGTAGAGATTCCATAGTTGATTTTGTTTAGGTTGGGTTTTAACTGTTTGATGTATAATGCTTCAAGTATTTTTAGTTTTTGTCTATTGTTTTCATGTCGAAGTATAGTAGTGTTTTCGACAAGTATTTTACGGAATTGTGTGTGCGGGCAGGCATGTTGTTTTAAATGCCTAAAAATGTTAGATTTTTCATTAAGATGTAGTGTCAAGCGTCGTGAAAGCGAGTTTTGTGGTGTGACCAACATAAATATTATTTAATTCGTTGGAGATACACTCTCCCAAAGGGCACTTGAATTTATAAACTATGTTGGTTTTTTGCAAATCGCTAACCGGGGGAGAAGAATCATTGCGAAGTATTAAGTTGGATATACTAGATTTAGTGTAGTATATGATTAATTTAATTTTTTTGCTAGGATCTGTAGTTGATATATTAGAATTTACTAAATTTTTTAGTATGTGTTCATCTTGTTTATAATTAGTATGCATTTGATTACGATATAGGAGATTAATATATTTGAGATCAGTAGAAGCAGTATTATGTACAATTTGCTTATTATTGAGATTTCTAAGAAAGCATCTTATTTGTTCATCAACTATATAGTTTGGAAAGCTATTATTAATAAGTGTCTGTTTTATATTCTTTAGTTCACTGTAAAAAATCTGTTTGGTGGATGAATTAGTTTCTGCACGATGTATTAGATTCTTTATAATTGCTATTTTGTAGTAATATGGGCATTCGCTCTTGTAGTTAAGTGTACATGAATTTATGCTTGTAGGTTTTTGTATGGAGAAATAGTAAATTTGTTATTATTTGTGTTTATTAATATGTCAAGGAAGGGATTTTATTATTAGTATTAAGTTCATATGTGAATTTAAGGACAGAATTATTTTGGAACCGTTTTTGAAGTTGAATTATTTCATCTGTATTTTTAACTAACATAAGAATATCATCAACGTATCTTAGGTAGATTGATGTTTTTTAAAATCTGTAAATAACTTATTTTCTAGGTTCGACATGTAGAAATTGCTAAATGTCGGGCCCAATACTGAACCCATGGAGACACCATCACGTTGTATATATATATTGTTATTATTATCAAAGAAAGGGACTTCAGTAGTACAAGTTAATAGTAGTTTTCTTAATATATTAGGATTAATTTTAAGTGGGGGTAAAGATGAGTTACTGTATATATTTCTTATGATTATGTCAATAGTTTCACTAATAGGGACATTGGTAAATAAGTTTTCCACATCAAGTGAAGCCATGATTTCATTGTCAGGTTTTTCACTTTTTAGGATTTGGATTACTTCTAATGTTGACTTAACACTATATTTACTAGGAAGATAGGGAGTAATAAGTTGGTTGATGTATTTTGTTAGATGATATACAGGAGTTGTAATTTGCGATATGATAGGACGGAGAGGATAGTTAGGTTTATGTGTTTTTTATAGTGCCATATATGTAGCCAGGTCTATAATCACCAACAATTTTAGGGAGTTTTAAAGAGTTCTGTTCAGCATTATTAGCATTGATAAGTTTATTAAGCTTTGATTTTAGTTGGTTGGTCGGGTTCTTGTTAAGTTTTTAAACTTTGTGATCATGGAGTGTGGTCTAGTTTTTGTTGTAAAACCAATTTATTTAGGATGACAAAAAAATGTTGGTCTTATCAGCTTTTTTTTAATCCACAATAATGTCAGGGTGGTTACGTAGTTCTTGTGCGGCAATTTTAGTTGTTTAGAAAGAATTTTTGAGTTTTTCTGCTTTTATCATGTCGATCTTTCAGTGCCTCAACCTTAAGTAAGTCTTTAAATTCTGGTGTAGTTTCTATTAGTTGTTCATCCTGGAGTTTAACAATGTTTTTGGTATAGGGTCTCAATTTCTATTTTTTTAAAAGTCGATTGTACTTACGGTATATATGGCAGTTAGGTCCAAGGTTAAGTAATTCTTTTTTGGTGCTTAGTTAGTTCATAGTTGGAAAGGTTAATGTATTTATCAGTTTTGTTAGGAAGAGTGATATTACCTTTGTATAATGTATTCAGTTTTTTTATAATTTTAATTCGGTGTTGAGCTTCAGATTTATTGGTAATTTCCGTGAGTCTATGTGTAATTTCCTCCAGTTGGTCCGGGGTAGTTATATTCTGTAGTTCATCGTAAATGTCCTGTTTTTTGATGTTAAAGTTGTTTAATTTTTCTTTGGATATTTCGATTTGCCTTTTCACAAGGCTACATTTAGGCATTTAAAACAACATGCCTGCCCGCACACACAATTCCGTAAAATACTTGTCGAAAACACTACTATACTTCGACATGAAAACAATAGACAAAAACTAAAAATACTTGAAGCATTATACATCAAACAGTTAAAACCCAACCTAAACAAAATCAACTATGGAATCTCTACAAATATTCTTAAATGTCTATAATTTCAATAATTGGTAACAGAAGCCATTGGTTATACCAACGGCTTGGATCCACTATGTAAATATAACAATGACAGACTATATCATCACTGTCGTGTCCATATATTGGTTGATATGTTTGTATTTACATCTTTGATAATGGCTTGAGTAAGATCCGCCTGTCAAGAAAAAGAATTCGGACGTCCTAAATCGATAAGTTTTTTCCTTTTTTTTTTTTTTTTTTATCCTTTATTTTCAAAAAACCTTTTATTTTTCGTTTCTTTCTTGGTTTTCTTATTGCCTTTTGTTGACTCGGTATTTTTGATTCTTTCTCGTTTTTTTTCCCCCTCCCGCATTTTAATTTGCCGTTTTCCTTTTTGTTAAAACTATTATTGTCTTTGGTTTCCCCCATTTCGTACTTTTATTTTTGTTCTTAAATAACAAATTTTGTCCTGTGAGTTTTTACGCCGTTAGACTGTGGTGGGTTTTTCCACCATGGTCGACAACAACAATTCCAACCTTCCTAAGACACCGGTTCCAGACCCGGCGTCGCCTAACAAATCGGCCTGGGCAGAAAACAGGCCGGCCCAGAAAGATGGCAGCTTTTATGCTAGCCAAAGAAGTGTATTTGAAGAAACATTCAAGGGCAATGAGTTCCTCACTATTAAGGAGGCCCTAAGTGCTGTGGAACCGAGAACAATTTCCCTGCTGACTTCGGACGTGAAAACAAAAAGTTATTTGGAGTCAGCAGGGAAAGCATGGAAGAAACTCTGAAGGCTCTTCACATACACCCAAAAGTGCTGGCGAGAAGAACTAACGCCCTATGGGACATTCTTCTCGCAACAGAACAAGAAGCCAGGGATTTGGCCGGGAAGACGTTGTCGTCCAAGACCCTGAGACTTCAGACAGAATACATGGGCACCCGCAGGACAAGGATTACCGTCCATGGGGTGCCCGTGGACATTTCCGAAGACAGGATGGGGGCCTTCTTCACCAAGTATGGAGAGGTGAATGAAGTAAAAGCCCTCAGAAGTAAGGCTGGAATTGAGACGGGGGACATGGAGCTGCAGTTAACTCTAAATAGAAGTGCATTTAGGGACGTCCCCAACACGTTGACCTGCCGAGATAGGAGGATGCTGGTGGAGGTGGAGGGCAGGAAGCCTTGGTGCTGGTCCTGTGGTGTGTCGGGCCACATGGCGAAGGAGTGCCCCAGTAAGAAGGGCACACAAGCTGCACCACAAACGGCAGCTGCAACAGCGAAAAAGTTACTGCAAGTCGACCGGAGGAGGGGACTTCTAAATCGGACGGAGTGTGGAAGGAGGTGGTCAGAGGCAAGAAGTCTCCGAAAGTTTTACCTCCACCCCCACAAAAAGAGATACCTCAGCCGGTAAAAGTGAAAGAGGTGCAGGCAACAAAAGAAGGCCAGCAGCAGCAACAGCAGCAGCAGCAGGAACCAAAACAACAACAGCAGCAGCAGCAGCCGAAACAACGGAAGCAACAGAGGCAGCCAAAAGATCAGCAGCAGCAACAACAACAGATGGAGGTGGACAGAAAGCCCCCACCTCGTGCTTCATCCCTGAAAAGGTGCAGGGAGGAAGACGAAGACGACGAGGAGGAAAATAAAAGACAACAAAAAGAGCCTAGCAGTAGTAGGGCGGAGGAAGGCATGGAGAGATCCAGGTCGCTCTCCGTCCCTGCTTCCCCAAGAAGATCGGTGGCTGCGACCAAACCTAGGAGCCACCCTCCCTCCCCGTCCTGTGCTCCACCCCCTCCCCTCCACTTCCTCCTCCCTAGATGCTTCGGCCACCCTGCCCCACACGTCTACCTCTTCCCCCTCCCCACCCGTCCTGAGAGAAAAAAAAGAAGAAAAATGTTTGCAGGCCCTGAGTCTATATGCAAGGTCGACAGAAACGACTTTAAATGGGGCCTGACAAAGCAGAGGAAGGCCATCTTAGGAGGGTTGTATAAGTTCGACGCTGTCGACGGGAAATCTATAGAGGACCCCTGAAACTTCCCACAGGCCCCCGGAGTGATAACCTGCGTGAGGGAGAAGGGGGCGTATCTGAAGGTGTGGAACCACATCTTTGAGGCGAAGGAAGCCTTCCCCGACATCCGTATAGTTGAAACGGACAATTCCACCCTTAACAAACTAAGAAACTTTTTGTGTTGGGAGGGTCCCCGTGTTGCTCCATCCCTCCTTATATAGGGCGTTAAAGCTAATTTACCCCACGGACGTCGGCGGGATTGTCCCTAGACGGTCGTATGACGACCGAATTAGGAACCGGAAATCTGGGACAGGCCGTCGGGGTCCTTACCAACGCAGATTTCCGCCCGGTATGTGAGTAGGCTTTTTGCATGTTTTCTTTTCTTTCTTTTTTTTGCAGGCCTAAACCATGTCTGTCAAGATAGCGACGCTGAATGTGAATGGCTTGAGAGATCGGGGTAAGGCGGCCCGCCTGCTCCGGGATCTCCTGTCGTTCGGCGTGGATGTTGCCGCGATCGAAGAGACCCACTTTGTTTGCAGTTCCGATGCGTGTGTTTGTCTAACGACTTTGTCGTCTATTCAGCATATGGGGACCGAGCTGCCAGAGGAGTGTCTTTGCTGGTGAAGCGGACTCTAGATGCGAAGGTGGACCTTGTGCATACCGATGCCGAGGGACGGTTGATCGTGGCCGATATTGCCGTGAAAAGTGGTTCGTTTCGAGTCGTTGCGGTTTATGCGCCCAACGACCAGGAGGAGCGGGTTTCGTTTTTTTTCGGCGGTTGGGGCCTTTCCTGGTGGATTCCAAGCGCTTAGTTCTAATGGGGGACTGAATGCCGTCCTGGACCCCAAGATAGATCGGGGGCGGGGTGCTAGGCGGGAGAAGGGTCGATCGTAGCCTGGTCGATCTGATCAAAATTTCGGTCTCGTTGATAGATACCGGGTCGATCACCCCGGGGAATATGGGACGTGGGCTCTTAACTGGCCTTGTGACAAGGTAGTTAGCTACCTTGACAGAATGTTAGTGAGAAGGGCCGACATAGATCTGTTAGATTGTCCCACGTTCCACTGGGTAGGCTATACGGACCACAAACTCGTTTGTGCCCGTGTGGCGTTAGAACATAGGCCTAGAATGGCTGGCTACTGGAAGTTCAATCTGTCCTTACTGGACAGGCAGGACTTCCGGGAGCAGCTGACTAAATTAGTGCAGCGGGAGCTAGTGGGGGCGGTTATCGGGAATAGGTGGTGGGACAGACTTAAATGTAGAATTAGGTCCTTCACCACTGATTTCAGCAAACGGCTCGCCCTAGATAGAGCTGACAAGGTGAGGACGCTTAAAGCTAGTCATGCCCGGCGGTGGCTGGGGGATCCCCTAGAGATAGCCGTAGCTAAGGAGGCTCTGCAGCGTTTGAATAGCGAGCGCTACATGGGCCAGGTAATTAGGCATAGGTTAAGCAAGATGTCTTCCGAAGCCGTGAATATGGGCGCAGAGCTGCGCAGGAAGAGGTCCGTCGAGGTGGCGATCGTTATATTCGTGAAGTCAAAACCCCGAAGGGCGCACCCTTCGGGCCACTGACGACATGTGCGAGGCGTTTCGGCGGCATTTCGAGAGCCGTTTTACCAGGGAGCCTGGTCTTCGTGAGGACGAGTTTCGCAGCTATTTGGCTGACTTTCCTCGGCTTTCGCCGACTGAAGCGGCTAGCTGCGAGGGAGAGGTTACCGAGGGCGAGGTCTACGCGGCTTTGAAGAAGGTCGGCAGAGGCAAGTCGCCCGGTCTGGATGGTCTGCCCTATGAAGTGTACTTGAGGCTGTCGCACATCTTTGTCCCGATTTTGACGGTCGTCTTCAACAACTGGTTCCGGCAGGGGTCTCTCCCCGACCGGTTCTCCAGGGGTGTGATCACGCTGTTGAAAAAGGGCAAGGGGTGTTGGGGGAAAGCTAGACGACTACAGGGCCCATAACTCTGCTAAACACAGAGTTAAAGATTATGGCCAAGATCCTGCAGGAGCGCTTGCAGTCAGTTGCCGAGTCTCTGTTGGGTCCCGAGCAGACCTGTTCTGTGAGGGGTCGAACAATTCAGAGCAACCTGCATTTGATCCGCACGATCATAGAGGGTGTAAAGACGACGAGTGTGCCGCGCTGATCAATTTGGATCAGTCCAAGGCATTTGATAGAGTTGACCATCGCTACCTTGCTACTGTCCTGCAGGCCGCCGGATTCGCACCCGACTTCTGCCGCTGGATTAGCCTCCTGTATCGCTCCCCCAGTGCTGTGGTACAGGTGAACGGAAAGCTGTCAGGCGCTTTTGCGCTGTCTAGGTCGGTCCGTCAGGGTTGCCCGCTGTCGCCCCTACTTTACGCTTTGGCGTTGGAGCCTCTCCTTCGCCGGCTGAGGGACGGGGCGTGCAGGCCGGCCCTATGCGGAATCGCCGTTCCTGGCGGGGCTCGAGCCAGGGTTTCCGCGTACGCCGATGACGTAACTGCTTTCGTGTCGTCCCGCAGAGGCATCAGGGCAGTACAGAAGGCGCTTGATCGGTACGAAAAGGTGACAGGGGCCAAGATTAACCGCGACAAGTCGTCCGGCTTGCGGTTAGGCGCCTGGAAGGGGGTCGATCTTCCAGGGCCCTTCGGTTGGACGGACGGTCCTGTCCGCATTCTCGGAGTGTGGTTTGGACCCGACCTCCAGCTGGAGAAGAATTGGTCTGAAGTACGAGCAAAGGTCTACGCCGCCGGTCAGACTTGGCGTCGACGGAGGTTGTCCGTGAAGGGCAGGGCGGAGGTGTGTGCTACATACATTTTCCCTCTTGTCCTTTATCGATTGTCCGTACTTCCTCTCTGTGACGACCACAGGACACCGCTCGAGCGCGCGCTAACCTCCATTCTATGGAGGAGACGCGCGAATCGGGTCGACAGAGAGGTCTGTGCACAACGTCCGTGTCATGGGGGGCTGGGAATGCCACACTTGCTGAGCCACAAACGTGCCTCGAGGTTGGCTTTCCTACGCCGCGCTTTGACAGGTGGAGATCCGATTATTGAGGGGATTGTGAGGGCCGCCTTCCCTCGCCTTACCATCAGTCCCCCAAGCTCGCGGGTGGATCGCCGTCGTAAACCCCGGTTCAATCGGTTTTCTTTCGCGAGTGTCGGTCGGCCTTGTTGGCTGTCCCTTGGTCCAGTGACCTTTCTCGGCCTAGAAAGGACTTCTATCGTTTGCTAGTGGAGGGGGTCGCGAAGGATCCACTACGTGAGGATCTCGACATGTCGGATGATGAGTTTCGCTCTCACTGGTCTTGGGCGCCAGCGGCGGATTACCTCAGTAACCCTGAGTTTTCGCTTACCTGGCGACTGGCTCGGAATCGGCTGCCTCTCAACGACATGGCCTTCATATGGGGCTTGGCGGACTTGCCAGACTGCGATCGGTGTGGCCTTGGTCTAGAGGAAAACGGCTTCGCACGCCTTCTTCCATTGCCCCCGTGTCCGCCCCTTATGGGACCATGTCGGCGAGCTGACGGCTCGTCTCGCTCCCGAAAAGCTTGTGCCCATGGATCGTGCATACGCGTGTGACAATGTGTCGCCCCCGTATTCCGGGGTGAAACGGATGGTGTTTCTCATGCTGCTAGCCACGGCCCGAATGGTGATATGGACGACGCGAGAGGAGGAAGTCTTGCGGGGTAACCGTCTTTCTCATCAGGATCTGATCCGATTCTTTTGAGCATCAGCTCAAGACGAAGATTAGAACTGATAGAAAACGCTTGCATTCGACAGTCTTCAGCGAAAGGTGGGTGACTGAGGCGAGCTTGGTTCGTGTGAACGGGGCTAGCCTTGATTTTCTGTTTTAGGTCAAGCCTACGTTACATCGGGGTGGCTTCCTGTGGTGCCCTCCCTTGGTTAGGTTAGACAAGCCTTGGTGTACCTAGTTAATGCGAGTAAGTGTTGTTCCTGGCCTGCCCCCGGCCACATCTTTAGTTATGATCCAGCCTGAGATTCCCAACCTCCCCAGTTTGTTTTTTTGATCCCCCTTTTCTATCTCGACTGGGTCAGCTTTATACTTCCACATGCCCGTATGATTTTTTATCACCTTTCCCACTCCCTTAGCGAGAGAGCTGCTTGATTTTTGTTCCAATGGGCAGAATACAGTGGTCTCCCTGCATTTTGAGGGTTGGAAGGGCCCTACTAACATCAGTTAACGTTTTATTTTCATTTATGTTAATATTTTAGTTTGTTATTGGGTTCACATCCCACCCCATCTCATTTTTTTCATCTTAGAATTTTTGTACATATGTGTTAGGATCATTATGACATGGGGCGCGTTTTGTAGGTCTCCCTAGAGTGGATGTGGTATTATGGTGCAAGGAGGATTGATTGATGACGGACGAGTTCTTATGGTGAATGAGTAAATTGTAATGTCTGAATGGGTCGTGAATCAAATTAGCTAGGTATAAGATAGTTAGTGAAGACCAGCCCTACCCCTCCCCCTTTTCGGCCTTGTGCCACAATTTTGTATTTTTTACAAAATAAATCCCGGTTATACCAACGGCTTTCCTTATTTCATTCTCCAATTCACTCTCGTGTAGTCATGTGTGACGTCATGAGATGCGGTGCGATTTTCGCTTCTAGCGTCTTATATGCGCGTGTTCATCGTTGCTTAGTGATCCACTATGTAAACAAAACAATGACAGACTATATCATCACTGTCGTGTCCATATATTGTTTGATATGTTTGTATTTACATCTTTGATAATGGCTTGAGTAAGCCGAAAGCTTAGATTTTATTAAAAATAATGGATAAATATTGTGAATTTCTTTTTTCGGTTAATGATAATGTTACCAAACTTATCAGAAGATACGAAAAAATTTTTACATAAAATAAATAGACAACACTTGTCTATATTATTTAATGAAACGTGTATAAATATATATATATATATATATATATATATATATATGTCTGTGTGTGTGTATTGTTGTACAACCAGCCAAAATATAAATGGAAAATAAAAATAGGCGATAGAATCAACGTACAAAATCGATTTATAAAAATACCTACGCTCCGCTTCCCTTGAAATTTAGATCAATCGAAGTAAATCTTGATACCAATTAACGATACTACCTGGCATATAAAATTATTTCAATCATTACAAAAGCTCCCAAAACACAGCTCGTTTTATATTCATACACATACCCATCTGGCATAACATAGCCCGCATATAGACATAAACACTTTGAACATTGATATAAAAAGCAACTTTTATGAACGATATTTATATATATATTTGTATTTATGTATGTATGTATGTATGTATGTATATTATTTCATCGGATCTGGCACCGAATTATAAATGCATGTTATCCATCTTTCCCAGTCTGCTGTGCCTAAGTTTTCATTTCTCTCAACAAATGTCCTCTTCGCAAATATCTCCATATTAATCTCTTAGCAATTCTTCTCGTTTCTCTCTTTTAATCTCTGCTGTTGATTTTCTTTCAATCTCACCGATTGCTTCTGATGTCATTCTAGTCATAACTATGATATTATTTCGAATGGATTCTCTTCTTCATCTCTTACTCTTATTCCTCCATTTGCTGTTGTTGTTTTGTTATTATTATTATTATTAATAATTGACATGTGTCTTCAGCAGACGGCTATCTTATTTAAAATGAATAATACAGATGTCTACCAGCTTCCGGGACTGAGTGCCCTTGTATGCATATATGTTGAAGGAAGGACATTCGAGTACTTTTATCTCTCAACCACTACGTCTGAGCTGTTTTAATTTTTTTTCTTCTTCTTTGTCTTTCACGCTGTCTTTTCCTCAAGATCGCATTAGGGTGAATAGCGATGCTTAAGTGATGCTCAAGGCAATTTGTTCTGTCTGCAACATCTCGTACATATTCAGTATTTCTCCAAGACATTTTTTTCCTTTCTAATTCCTAACGTTGACGTCTTCAACATAAGCCGCTAAAAAAAAAAAAAAATAAGAAATGAATGAAGATGAAGGAAGCAAAAAACAAAAAAAACAAAAAACAAAATCTGAACGCAACAAAATCTCATCTGCCATTGCACTTCTCTCTTCCTTCAACATTTTAATTTTTTCTCTACTTTTTCTATATATATCTTTTTTTTATTATGTTGAATTGTCTGTTGATCAAAGCTCTTTTTGTCATTGACATTCGCATGTCTATGCACACCTATGATATATTTAGTTATAATATAGTTCTTTAATAAGCTTTGCAAGGTCACAAGTGCGACTCACTCAAACTCATTTCTTAAGTAATTGTCACAGAGACAAGATATATATTCACTAAGTTTAAACATCGTCACGTGACCTGTTATTAATATAATGTCCTCACACATGGTCATTTTCACCTCTTCACATTTTTCCATGATTGACGCTCTGACGGCTGCTTTCTTGAAGTTGTTTTTTGTATTTTTTAGTTTTTGTTTTTTAGTTTGTTTGTTTTTTTTATCTCAACTGATTCAGAGTTAGTTTGGGGGGAAACAAAGAACCCTAAAAAGCAAACCTGAAAATTATTCTACAGTGTTTTTTTTTTTTTAAATAATATTCCTTGATCAGAAATATTACTTTTACCGTTATTAACAATTAATTATTTACAATATATTTACATATTTAAATATTTGAAATAAATAAATGGACATGATGTGAATAAAGCCATGGTCCTCACACACACACACACACACACACACACACACACACATATATATATATATATATATATATATATATATATATATATATATATATATATTATAAACACACAAAAAAACAATATTAGTAACCTAAAAATAGAAAAATAACTTTACAATTTAAGCACTAGTTAATTTATATGAAAGTATGTACAACCCTTTATGTGTGTATATATTTGCCCGTTTGTATAGCTATATACGTATATGAAAGAATGTGTGCAAGTGCGTATGCGCAAGCGTATAAATACAGGAATATGCACATAAATTCAATCACCAATAAATGAAAATTTAATTAGAAACCTAACTTGCTACAATTTATACTTAAAATACAACCAGGCCAAATAAGAAAAAAACAAAATAATTGCCAAGAGAAAATAATTTAAAATATTTATCATTTTAACATTAATATACATTATTTATGTAAAAATAATTAAGATACCACCAAACCAAATAAGAAAAGAAAATAATAACCAACATATATAAAAATATTTACGACTTAAAATTTGAGGATACAACGAACGTTAAAAAACAACCATAAAATTATATTACTTTTACCGTTTTCATTCTTTACAATGTGTGTGTGTGTGTGTGTGTGTGTGTGTGTGTGTGTGTGTGTGTGTGTGTGTGTGTGTGGTTAGATTGATGTGAGTTTTTGACCATGGGTTTCACGGCATTGTTTGTCTGACGATCGCAAGACCCAAGGTCACAAACTCACATCAATACAACTAAATATATTAGCTCTATCATTGATATTGAGTGCTTGCCAATAAGTACCGCGCATATATAACATACAAATAATATATATATATATATATATATATATATATATATATATATATATATATATATATGACAGAGGAGGAATAATAATAATAATAATAGTAATAATAATAATAATAATAATCATGGAACCTAAGCAGTTTTTAGAAGAAATCGGAAACCAAATCCTAATAAGGAAACAAGAGATAAACCTCTACTCCTGTTCAGTATAGAGGGGAGGGTCTTGAACCGGACAATAGGCGAATTTATTTATTCTTATTCGTGGAGAAAATAAAAGAATTAAATAAAGAGTTACTACATAAAATGTTAGAGTTCAGGCGCAGACATTAGGAGCACATCGATGAAGTAGACATTTTTAATCATTTTTTTTAAACATTTCACCACAAGCAAGGCGGGAGTGCCGCCAGTACGCAGGAGGTTACTGAGAGTGAAAGTGAAAGAAGTCTGGGTATACGGGGGCATCGAAAAGTTGAACGGGGTTCAAGTCAGTAAATGACGTCGGTTAACGTTTCATTGAAATTTTTGAAGAGAAGTGCGAGAAAAAAAGAGTCGTTTGGAGTAGAAATGGCGGTTATATTTAACTATTTGAACAGTAAAAGGTTGAGACCTAAATGATTATCTAGTAGCACGTTTTAAATTCATGAAGTCGGAGAACCAGTGAAACAAAAGCTTTTCAGATCAGATGCCATGAAGATATTTGTAGAAAAGACAGAGGGAAGCCACATCACGTCTGTGAGAAAGTGACTGAAGTCCAGCTGCCAAATCAGGATCGATTACGTTACGGATCCTTCTTTGGATTTGGACGAGAACTTCGAGATGAACAGGTGGGTCACCTGACCAGGCATGGCAACAGTACTCAATGCGCGGACGAATAGTAGATTTGCAAATTTGTAGGATAGACTCTCGTGAGAATAACTTGGCACGACACAGTGAGCCAATTTTCCTTGCAGATGATTCAGCTATTGATGGAAATATTTGTAGAAAAAACAGAGGGAAGCCACATCACGTTTGTGAGAAAATGACTGTAGGCGAGATGCCAAATCAGAATCGTTTACATTGAAGATCCTTCTTTGGATTTTGTCAAGAACCTCGAGATAAACAGCAGGGGCATCAGACCCGATATATCAACAGTATCCAATGTATGGACAAATAGTAGATTTGCAAATATGCAAGATAAACTCTGATGAGAAAATAAAGATGGCACGACACAGGAAAAAACCCAACATTCATTGCCGTAGTAGCAGCTATTGATTGATTGTAAGATCTAAATTAAGAATTATTTGAATCAGAATGGGATAGCTGAAATCTCTCCGACACATAAGGAGGTAAGTGCCTTGGAGAAAATGACACGTAAAGGAGATATTGAAAGCAAGTGTGATGTAGAAATTCAACGAGTGAAGCCTTGTATAAAGATACAAATGACACCCACGTCCAGAAGGGATATAGCACACAGAAGAATTATTAAATAGCAGTGCATACTGGGCTCTCTATCCTGGGTTTGCAAACAGTGTATGAGAAGGAACACTCTGAATTCAAGCAAAAATGTGGAACAATGTGTATCCTTTCTGTTATCAGATCTACCGAAAAGTTTGTCTGTCTCTATTTGAGCCACCACTTCTATAATCTAATCATATATCTGGATAATCTGGCTGTTCAGTTATCTAAATGTACAATTTTGCCTTCATGAGTCGAAATCAATAGACGAGTCTCTGACACGTACACATTCAAATACAGTATTGATTTAGTATAATTGTGCATGCTATACGATGTATTTGAATTGTAAGGTAATTTTTGCCACGTAACGATGAAATCTACTAACAGTCATAGCGCAACTAGCAACGGTTCAATTCAAACAGTGGACTGTTAATGTTAACAAAAAAACGCTTTAGAAATGAGCAACGATAGTCAACATTATCGCACCATTGAAAATAATTTTGTCAAGTTCGTTTACATGTTTCTACCTGACAAAAAACGACTTATTTTATGCATATTTAGAAAAAGTAAAAGAACAAATTATTTTCTAAAATAGCATTGAAAATTCAGTTGTAATGAACAAAGTTTCAATTTTAATTTTTTTCTCTAAGAATACATATATTATAAATATTAAGTACCTTTCTTCAAATTCTTATTTTAGTATATATATATATATATATATATATATATATATATATGTGTGTGTGTGTGTGTGTGTGTGTGTGTGTGTGTGTGTGTGTGTGTGTGTGTGTGTGTGTGTGTGTTACTTTCGTTCCTATATATCACGTATATAATACGTTAAGACTTCCTCTTTCTCTTCCACCGAGGGCCGATAGCTTAGGGTAGAATATCTGACTAAATGCCAAATCGGTTGAGTTTCGATCCCGTCTTGAAGCACTCAGATGCCTAGTCACATTGATGAATGTGATGCAGCGAAACAGGATTGTATGTGGATGACTATATATATATATATATATATATATATATATATATATATATATATATATATATATATATGTTGAATTTATCGTCGATTTCAAAATAGGAGGATCTGAAAACCTCATTCACTGCCGCTAGTGTCAAACATACAAGTCTACATGTGCCACAACGAGAATCCCTGCATATATCAACAGGAATACTTACTGACGCCTTTCGCCCCTGCATTTCGCTCTGAGCCGGTGAATATGACCTGATTTAAAAGTCTCTAATACTACACTGGTACACATATCTCCAGTTATTTCTATCCAAGATAACTCGTTCAAAGTTAGTAAGAGGCACATTGACAGCTGAGAGTTTACGCTTTAGTTTGCATTTATGCCTGATCCATGGCTGACCAACAAACTGCTATACACGAGGACATTAGGAATTCTGTCGATACTCAAATACATATAAATGAATCAAAAATATATAATATTCAATGGGGTAAAAACTGGCAGTTTACATTCAATGCCTCGAAGACCATGCTAGATACATTCCATTATCGTAGATCTAACACCGAACAACAACAAATCATCGTGAACGGGGATCCACTCAGGTAAACATCATGCCTTGAGAGACTGAAGTAGAATTCGTACATACTGTACATTGCTAAGGATGCAGGTAAAATTGTTGGTTCTCTGTACCTGACTCCTGCTATCCTCTAAATTCACAAGAGCCTGATCAGGTCAAAAATGGAGTACTGTTGTCATATTTAAAAGAGTGCTGTCCAGACCACACTCCCCTACCTTGTTAGAGTTCAAAAGCGACATTGAGCCCTTGTGGGTTATCAATTGTTCTCCACCGTACAACTCTTATCCCAAAGGCGGGATGTAGCAAGCCACTCGCTGAACTACCGATACTTTTACGACAAGGTGCTCGGATGAACTACATTCCTTGGTCCCGGCGAGGCAAACCTTGACAGCAAGAACACGCCATACCACATACATTGTGTCAAACCACCCGAATTATCTCCGTATTCCATCAGTGATAAGTAACTTCCACTCGAACAATATCTTCCGGCGAATCACTTCCCTGTGGAACTGACTCCCAACAGAATGTTTCCATGAAGATTAAATTCTAAACCTGTTCAAGGTTGGGGTTAAACATTATCTTCCAATCCTATGCACAGAAATGGTCCTCAAAAGTCACCCGTTACCTCGAGTCCCTGGACCTTGTAAAGGGTGAACCTTACTGTATATATATATATATATATATATATATATATATATATATATATATATATATGTGTGTGTGTGTGTGTGTGTGTGTGTGTGTGTGTGTGTGTGTGTGATGGTGAGAGAGGGCAGAGCGAATGAAAATCAGAGTGTATATAGGAAGAGAGATTGGGCACGTTGTGGCTAGAACAATTACGACAAAGTAGTTATTTCGATCCTCACTGGGTGTTGCTCTACTTTCGGCCTTGTGCCACATCAGAGCTACGCTTGGAAAATCACTATAGGAAGACAGATAATTTATTCTTTTATATATTGCATGAGTTTTACTTTCAAGAATTTTTTTTCTCTATTTGCCATCATTCACATTTCTCTCTCACTTTAATATGAATAAGAATAAAATTCTTCGACGGTGAGAAATAACTGCACTTATAAACACGAAGAAATGATCAAGGAGACATCTTATACGCTATACAATCTGCATATGCGCATGCTCGATTATTTACGTCCGGAGAGGAAGAGGAGAAAAATATATTAGAAAATAAATAGAGAAAATTAATGTAAAAATATAAATTTTGTTCCGAGTTTTCATCTATTCCATTGTGGGCAGGAAAGACGTGTTTAACCCCCAGCATATCACCGTTAAGACCGCCTGTCAGCCGTCGCTATCAACAAGTTGTCAGCATATACTCCTTCAAGTGTTCCCTTAGGACAACATACAATTTTATTTAGAAACAGATAAAACACACAGAAAGACATATGCACACACACACACACACACACACACACACTCATATATATATATATATATATATATATATATATATATATATATATATATGAGAGAAAATTATTTATACTGCCAACAGCGCTTATAAATCTACTGATATTCCATGTTAGCCGTTGTTATAATGAAGAGTCAAAATGAAGACCTCGGATAAAATTCCATTAAGAGAATGCGAAAACTGCACATTTATCTATCTCAGTGTTATTATCTATCTATCTATCTATCTATCTATCTATCTATCTATCTATCTATTTTAATGTTTTTATTATCTATGTATCTGTCTATCTATCTATCAATCTATATATATATATATATATATATATATATATATATATTCTATATTAGAAAGTTAGAGAGGGCGAAGACCATCTTGAATAAGTTGGAAAATGATCCTGACTAATATATATATATATATATATATATATATATATATATATATATATATATAAACTTTATTTCAATACGTTATGAGCTTACGGTCCTAAGCTATAATTAATTAATAATGAACATGTCATTTTCGTTCATGATCGATTTAATCACGATTCTTCTGTTAACCTTGGAGAATAATTATACATTTGTACTTCTCAAGGTAGAGGCCAACAGTTTTATAAAGAATATTGCAGTAAGAAATCTTTAATCATGCTTTGGACAATTTTGTAGTGATGTACACACACACACACACACACACACACACACACACACACACACACACATATATATATATATATATATATATGAATTATATCAAATCCGAAATATTTTAATTTTATTTGCTTAAACGTTGCTTTAGATGAATACTCATATTTCAGCTCTGTTCAATTAATTAAACAGTATTTTTATTTAATTACATTAACCAGCCTTGAATATTCGTAAAAATCTTATCTGAAAATATGCTTCCCCGGCTGGATTTGAACCTTGATCCTATATAGGGAACCATCATTAAAACTGACGTGCTTCACCGTTCGGCATGTAGGAATTTCGGTTAAAAAAGTCTCGGTTTTTTGAAGTCATATTCTCTGCCAAGGAAGAGTATGCATTTAAAATTGCGTTTAACCAAAACAAATTATATATATATATATATATATATATATATATATATATATATATATATATATATATATATATATATATGAGTATGTGCGCGTATTTAAGTTTGCATGATTATCTATTTATGTTTGCGCGTGGGTACATATTTTCGGAAAATGTGTGTGCTGATACATGTTTAAATGAATCTCCGTCCACAACATACTTGTAGAAAATTGACTACAATACCTTCAATTTCACATTTTAAAAAGGATAAAATAACAGAGGAATTAAAAAGAAAAAGATAAAATCTCAATAATATATGTAATATGGTTTCAATCTGCTTTGAAAAATTAAATAGCATTCCCATCGGTAAAGGTACACATGTCTAAAAAAAAAGAAAAAAATCCTTAATAATGGCTATTAGAATAGTTGAATGTCTATGTCCAGGACACAGAAAAAATTGAATAAGTTCAGTTTCCTCATTTTTATCAGTCGTTTTCAATGAAACTTGCATATGAGAGGGATTGCTACTCGAACACACACACACACACACACACACACACATATATATATATATATATATATATATATATATATATATATATATATATATATATATATGCAATGTGTAACAGTGTAACTGTGTGTGATTTTACAGATGCTTGTGCTTATGTGCTTGAGTGTGTGTATGTGCTGCATTTATGGTTATATATATATATATATATATATATGCATTTACGGTTATATATATATATATGCATTTGTGGTTATATATAAATATATATATATATATATATATATATATATATATATATATAAAACCATAAATGCAGCATATACACACACACTCAAACACATAAGCACAAGCATCTGCAAAATCACACACAGTTACACACACATATATGTATATAGATAGATAGATAGAGAGATAGATAGATAGATTTATGGAGGAGAGACCTCCATGCATATGTGAACATATATATATATATATATATATATATATATATATATATATATATATATATATATATATATAAACAAAAATACGAGAAGCCAATCTTCAGACCATGAAGATTACTTTAAAATACGACACAAAATGTTGGCTCCCCTGTGTTGTCCTCACTGTCCACTTTTTATATTTACATATGCTCTATGCCTGATCTTAATACGTTTATCCATATATATATATAACATAACTTCAAACTACATATATAAATACATATATATATATATATATATATATATATATATATATATTCAGGTAAAAGAGAAAAATGTAGTATGCACAATTAAAATTATGTTTCGACTCTACAAACGGGCGATGGATCTACCACGATAAACTACTGGCGAGTGAACGCTTAATTTAATTTTAATAGCAGAATACTTCCTCTTTTTTCGAGAAAAAATCAATAAAAATAAACTTGTGATCTTTGCCGTGAATAACCAATCGAATGCGACTTACGCTAAATTCAAATTCAGCGATTTTTTTTTTAATATATGTCATGACACAAAGATGTCTGCATATAAATCCTCGACAATTTCCTTACGGACAGACATAAGTTGTTGCATTATTTCGTATGAAGTATAGCAGTCTGGCGTTCAACTTTCTTAATAAGTAAAAACTAAAGATGTACGGAGGTAATTTAGTTATATATGCGAAACAGTTATATGCTCGTTTAGCCTCTTACATAAAATTTTGTAGTTGAAAAACAAAAGGCCACATCAAGAAACTGGTACATAACTTAAGCGTTTGAAAAGAAAAGTAACAGATCAAAAATACAGAACTACTTTGGTAAATTTATATGCAAATTTAAATAAAGTGCATCCATATAAGATGTTAATAATACCAACTAATCAAAATATACGTTAACAATACTTACTAAACAACTGTACATCCATATAAGATATTAACAACAGTAACTAAACATGAATACAAAGCTATATTAAATCAAATTAATCTTAGAAATAGAATAGTAAACCATATAAGGGGCACCGCAGTTCATCTACTGATATTACTATAAGACAAATTATCATGTTCAAAGTTTAGGCGTATTGTAAGGTTAACGGTAGACTATTCCTACAATTTACATTCAATTCACTTCTTTGATTTAATAAAGTGTCTTTATCAGAAAATGTGATAAACTCTAATTTTTCGTGTAAGTATAGAAAACAGGAATCACTTAAAGATTTAAACCTTATTTTATCAAACATTTACCCTCATAAAATGTAGGATTAGTAACAACTCATTTAACCGTTTCGACAGTGAAAGTGTGGGACTGAAATGACAACCTAGTAATTTGCTTAATTTCAGCAGTTTGGAACCAGTGGAAATAGCTCGTAGGAGGAGTACCGTGAAAATGCTTGTAGAAAAAAACAGAGGGTGATGGTACCTCTGTAAGAAAAAGTTACTGTGGGCGAGATGCCAGGTCAGAACCCATCACATTGCATATCCTTCTCTACATTTCATCGAGGACCTTGAGACAAACGGCGGGGGCTCCAGACCATATATGGCAGCAATATTCGATGCAAGGGCCAATGGTTGATATATAGATTAAGAGGATAGACTCAGACGAGAAAAAACTTTCTGGTCTGACACAGAGAATCAACTTTCCTTGCAGTAGATTTACCTATTGATTCAATGTAGATGTTCCACCTCAGGTCAGCGGACAGCGTGAGACCAAGCAGGCGCAGAGAGATGCTTTCAAATTCTAATTTTTCGATTTTAGAGAAGCTCTCGAAAATCAGCATACGAAACCTTTCTTTTAGCCTACTTAGGACAGTAAACAACTGTAACATTTGAAAGTGTGCAATGTATCAACTCCAGTTGAATGTATCTTCGTTTTTGTGCATAAAATATTTACGGTATATTTATTATTTTGCGCATTAACATAAAACGTTTACTCATATGTACTTACACATATATGGATGACTCACCATCATAAACACACGTATGTATTTCCTCTTATTTATATTTATAAGTGTTTGTATGTTCAAGCCTAGTAATTCATTTTTCACAGAGATTGTCTGGCTCAGTTTACGTACAGGCAGACTCATACCCACAAATGCGTGCGCACTCACACGCACATAAATATATATGTATGACTGTAAAAATACATACATACTCTATTCTTTTTCTTTTTTTATTACTTTAACGCTTGGTTGTTCTCATTTGGCCCCAGGAAAAATAAATACAAAGGGGTGTAGAGATTGGTTGTGATATGGAAGCAACATTGGAAAAGGATTGGTCAAACGTGATTGAGAAAAAGAAAAATTGTTTGGTGTCAAATTGACATGCAAATATCGACTGTGATAATAGCATATATTGTTGCGTGTCTATATATGCGAGAAAACAGGTCAAGCCGCAGTACACAACGTTATATCTTATCCCTTAAACGAAAAAAAAGCTACTAAGGAACTCCATATTAAAACTGACACATTAATTCGAAGATTTGATAAGAGCAACACGTAGATAATTCTAATTTTACCAAACCTACAAATGAAAATACAAAACAATTCTCACTGACTCGGCAAAAGAAAAATACCACCAATCAAATAAAGAAATATATATTTATTTTTACTATCGATAAACATGCGAAGGTGCACATAAATAGCGAAAGGTACCTTCCAGAAGCAAAGTGATGTATTGAGAAAATTTCGGTAAAAATATACCCCGTCCTGGGTAAGACGTTAAACTATATCTAAGACTTCTCAAGGCTTCTGACCAGGAAATTTTGAGGAGCGTGGGACCACATCTTAATTGTTAATTCAGGTCCACTCTGATCTGAGGTGGTAGCACCTGTTAGGGTCTCAGCTATTTGCAAGTAGTTAATCTCATCCAAACTGGTCTCAAAACGTGTAAAAATAGGTTTTAATACCAGCAATAGATTTTTGTAAAAGTATTACCAGCAATGGATTTCTGAAAGAAACAAATATGACAGGCAATACATGCTGGGGAAAAAATAAGCAGCGATAAGATTTTGAAAAAATTATTAGTAGCAATAAAAATCTTGTCCTCATTAAATAATACACTGAGTTTGATATGTTGTAAACTAAACGAAACCAAACCAAACCAAAAAATACCGAAAAGATTGCTGAAATGTTATGTGATATAACATTACCTTACAGACTACTTAGACATTTGAACCAAAAGAGGAAAAAATTCCACAAAGGAATAATAACAAAATCTTGGACGAAATTCTAAAAAACTGGGAATAAAATATATTTGACTAAGCATCAGAGAGATTTGTAAGTAAAATCAGTGAACTTCGTTCAAATCCTCGTCGAATCTGTTCCGTTCACATTCCGTTAAAAGCGTTATGAAACCATCTTTCTGTATCTGGGTTTTAATAGCAGGGTAGACTTGCATGTCTTGCCTTTGTTGGCTTCCGTTCTAGAAAACAAAATAACCTTAATCCAAAAATGAGGTTAGCTTTTACAGACTCCGTGAATGCTGACACTGTCAATCGTTTTTCCCAAAACGTATTGCTTCAGCACAGTCGTTTACCGCCTGATGATTGATTGAAACCGCATAGAAATGGATGTCGTGGTCGATCACTGCCCACCTGAGATTAGACTTAAAATCTCTCTCTTTTTATATATATATATATATATATATATATATATATATATATATATATATATATATATATATATATATATATATTCCTCTTGATGAATACATCTTTATCATCAGTGTTTAATCCCATTGGTCAAGATGCTTTTATCCGAATGCTCAAATATTTACCAACTGCAGATATGACACCATCATCACTGGAATGCTAGTATCCAACCAAATACATCTGTTGGGAAACAGATGGTAGTCATATGAAGTTAAATCAGGAGGAGATGGAGATGACCAGTGAGTTTAAAGCGACAATCACACGGAGTAACCATTGAAACTCATGCATTGGCTTGATAAAAAAGTCCCATTTCTTCAGCTTTCTTGCACGTGTGTTCATTATAGACTTTTATATTTGCGTCAGTAAGTTGGCATAGCAGTATCCATTGATGAGGTGACCGTTTTGAAGATAGTAAATAAACACAATGCTTTTTGTTTATGGATTCAACCATTTTCGTTTGATTTCTTGGTTTGGGAGAGCAGTAATTCTCTTAGGAAAGGTGATATTGGGAAAAGACCTGGGCGTAGATTAATATTCGGATAGTATTCAATGGCGGCACTCTCCAGGATTTTCCTTCTTAATGAGTTATTTACTTTTTTATGAGCGTAGCATTTTTCAGATCAAAATTGTGGTTGGATTTATTTCTATGTATAATTAGTGGATTAGTTAAGTTGTTTTTATGAGATCTCTTTTCGGTTCATAGATGCGTCTCTTTAAATTTATGCTTGTTTCTCCAATATATTGGGAGTAACAAATTTGTTAATTTATTTTATAAAGGCCTGCTATTATTGCTATTAGATTTACTACTCTCCCAGGCAAATGTACACAACGAATCAAAAGAAAAAGGTTGAAACCGTCAACACAATAAAAACAATATTTCTACACGTGATAGTACTTGATGCAATTTTCTGTTGACAATATGAATAAAATAGCGTTTTTTTTCTCTCTAAGTTATTCTAGTTGCTAAGGACATTTTGTTTTGTTGTTAATAGTTACTTTGTTTCTAATAAATTCATTTCGTTTTTACCATGAAAAAGACCACATTGGACGACACGAGTCGGCTAATAATACAGTTTTCCTATTGTCTTTTACCTTTGTACATAATGTCTTTTTCTACAAGTTAACGCTGAGAAATTTTACATATATATATATATATATATATATATATATATATATATATATATATATATATATTGATCCAAACAACTCTGAAATTTTCACAGACACAGTGATGAGTTCAATCGTATTTCATTAGTAAGAAGGAAGTTCCATTCGGACAGCATATTTTCAAGGAAGCTTTGTGGGACATACTCCGGTTGTCTTGGCCTTTTTAAGTCTATGAGTAACTGCTATGTTGCCTGCATGTCCTCATGAATTTCAATCCTTGTCTTTTCTTACGCTCTTACAACATCATAAATTAACACTCTGTTGAGGTGTACTGATTAAAAAACCACTAACTCGTGTGGCTCCTGGGTCTTGTATTCTGTGGATATTAATATAAATCAAATATATCTTATTTTTATTAACGTTATTTTAGTTGGCTAACGTATTTGTGTAAGCATCTTGTTTATTCACAAAAAAAAACAAAAAAAAACAACAGAATTTAACATCTATCAATAGGAATTCTCGAAAATCGTATTAAAAAACTCCACTGATAATATATAATTTAAAGTTTTTTTTACTAAGTAATATTGGCGGATAAATACAAAACGTAAAATAATTATAATTACTTCATATTTTTGAAATCTGTCCGCAAATGATACAGTTATTTAATGATAACAATAATATGTTACCCAATGTAATAGCGCCGTCGTCCTATTGAAAATAGTCTCCTGGAAGAAGAATCAAAATAATTGGTAATTCGTCTTTATTTTCAAATGCTTTAACAAAAACAAATGATATAGATGAAGCAAACGAGCAACAGCTGTATTGCAGTGGAAGTTGACAGACATCAGGTTTTTGATATTTCACTATAAATGTATCTATCTATATTTCTGAGATGAGGTATTATGTACACTATTTACATTATTCGGACTATTGTCCTCATCTTTGTCGCCATATTTATTACAAACGTTTCGGCCTTTCAGTATCTGTCTATATTTCTGAGATGAGGTATTATGTACACTATTTACATTATTCGGACTATTGTCCTCATCTTTGTCGCCATATTTATTACAAATGTTTCGGCTCTTCAGTATCTTTCTATATTTCTGAAATGAGGTATTATGTACACTATTTACATTATTCAGACTATTGTCCTCATCTTTGTCGCCATATTTATTACATTTTGGCCATTGTACGCTCCGACTTTCTTCAAGTGGTTGGAATGTCGAAATGAGCCCTTTATTCCGCTCACTGGGGTAGACTGTCTTAGTTCCACGTACCATGTTTAATGGATGTCAGCTATCAGATATCTCCTGTTAATTCCCCTCTGAAAGTTCTCCACTGCCTTAACTGGGCATTGAACTCACACTCTTTGGGTCCTGTCACTGGATCTAATCAACGCCTTTATCCATTGTGCCATGTGTCCTTGTGGATACATGACAAAGTGGATAAAGACGTTGGAGAGGGGAATAATCCGAATAATGTAAATAGTTGACGATAACACTCTGCGCGGGTCGGGATGAATGGGAAGTCCTGATATTTCGAAAGGCTGAATAATTTCTGCAAAATAAATTAAATAACTAGACATTTAATTCTAACACAGTCACTTCCATATTTACTCAGAATATAGCTATTATGGTGTTAATAATGTTTCCAACAGAGTGACAGTGAAGTTTCCTATGCAGACAGCAAATTTATAACTGAGCTTCATCTCGTGAATATTCACCGAATGGTTTGTTAAACGAATCTTTCCTGCGGATAAATGTAACGCTTTTCCTGCAAGACCTAATGAATAAACGCTTTGGAATTATTCGTCATCCAATATTTAATCTTGATCAATGGCCCATAAATGCCGACAGAGTAACCACATAGCGCATCTTTTCATTCATGAGCATTTTCTAAATTGTACCAAGCTTCTCGAAATGCTTCTCTGAATATACGAAATAACTGAAAAGTTTTGGGAATATCTATCTATCTATCTATCTATCTATCTATCTATCTATCTATCTATCTATCTATCAATCTCAATTTATTCCCACAAACATACGTACATACGCAAATACATAGATAAAACCTGTGTCGGTCTGGAAATAAACACCTTATGATATTCGGCAATTTCATGCTTTAATATATCATCAGACTATATATACATATATCATTTGGAATTACCAGTCGCTATTTAATGTCATGTATGCCTTTTCTTTTAGCTTAATTATTTTTCCTCATATCAGAGCGCTTTCTTCTCATTCAATTTTATTTTATCATAAATATGAAATCGTAAATAATTCTCATAATATGTTAATCTCTAAGCATTCTTCATCTGAATATGATCTCCAAATAATGCATATATCTTGTAATTTTCAACGAAGACTTTATTATTAATAGAGTTTCCAATATTGATATCATTCTTTTCGAATGAATTTGATTTCCGTTTAATATGTTTTGATACTCAATATCATATTCTTCAACATCAATTATAGAAATGAAGAAAATTACTTTGAATTATTCAATACGTTGATTCGACAATTTTTTTACGAATATTTCACGAGCATGATAACATGTGTAACTGAAGTTGTATTAAACGTCCCTCAAAGAGGATATTTCGATTGCAAATTATTCTATCAGTGAATGTTGCTATTTGACACATTTACATCAAGATAACAAATTTAAGCCCACTTTTCAACAGGTTAAAAAAATATTTCACTGAAGTCTAATTTAATTTCATGGATTACACGCAGTCGAAAATACAACGTAGATTTGTCAAACTTTTCAAACCCTAAATCGATAATTTAATGAACTATTTTCTTTCAGTAGCAAACACAACTTTATCCTGACAGTGATGTCAAATAACGGTAAAATCTTCCTATTTTTCCATGGTATCTACAATATCAGACATATTCCTGCTTTTTATTTTGTCTTTTTAATAATTTTATCCCTAGCAATACAATAAAAGACATTAGGATGGAAAGGGCTACTGAGATATTTTTTAATCATTTCATATCATGCCATTAGTATGCAGAGGGTTACACGGAGTGAAAGCGAAAGAAAAAATTGCAAAAAGATTGGAGATGGGGAGGATTGAAGAAAGGACAGATGATGAACGGGATTCAAGAAGACAGAAAATGGTGATTGATACTACAATTAATTTTTTGACGATTGTAGTTATCAGGGAAGCGAGGAAACGGAAGGGATCTTCACAGACGGGAAGTGCAAGAATAAATGTTGCAATAGAAATGGCGATTAGATTTATGTATTTCAACAGTAAAACGGTAGGACCTAGATACCAATGCTTAAATTCATATAGTCGGAGGGACAGGGGAGAAGGCTCGTCAGAACATTTGCCATGAGAAGAAAAGTTTTCTGGTACGCACAGTGACACAATCTTCCTTGCAGTAGATGCAGCTATAGATGCCATGTCGTCGTTAAACTTCAAATCAGTGGAAAGCGTGAGTCAAAGAAGGCGAAGTGTGTTGCTCTCCCGGAGTTTAACGTCAGTCATGCTGTTGACAGGCAGAAATAGTTATCTATTGTGTTTAAATTAAAGAAGATATGTTTTAAAATTTGAGCCATTTCTTACCACAGTTTACCACTGATTGGAGATCGTTTTCAAGAGCAATTGCCAGGTTTACTTTGTCAGATCAGATAGATTTTCTATTGAGACAGAAGTAAATGTTTGTGTCATCTGCAGAATTGCCTAGTTTGAAGCTGATGACATCGAGAAGATCATTGATGAACTGTGAATCGTATTTATTGACTTGAACATTAACTGCAACAGGATTTTTAAGATATTTTCTTATCTCGGATACTGTTTTCAATGCTCGTAAATATGGAGTAATAATATTGGGTATTTTAGTAACAAAAAAAAGTTACAATTAGAAAGAATCTTCGCTAGAAAACCTACTTCCACGTGGATGGTTTCCTGTCGTTACGATCTTAACCTAATCAAGATCAGTTTCAATCGTTATCCACCTTACTTATCCTCAAGATCTTCACATTTTAGCTCCTCCTACATATCTTATTCAGTAAGCTTCAACCTTGAGTGTCTCTTAGGCCTTCTAGTTGTTGAACCTTAATAAGAAATATAATGTATGTATGAACAATTTGTCATTCTCTCTCCATATATATATATATATATATATATATATATATATATATATATATATATATATATATAACCAAGGGAGCCCAACAAACCCACGAATGTTTCACATAAGCGGATCGTCAGGGAAGGCCGGCTCCACTCATTGTATTGGGCACTTTATTTAGTTATTTTCCGTACTCGCATCGGGTATTTTTCTTTGGGCCTTGAACTCGTATGGACGATTATTTTCGGTTAACGTTCATGTTCTTTGTTCTTTCTTTTTTATACCTTTTTTTTCCCTTTGGTGTTGGCTTGTTTATTTACAAATCAATACACCGAAGGTTTTCTGAGGGAGTATTGTTTCTTATACTTATAAGATTTATATATATATATATATATATATATATATATATATATATATATAATATATATATAAGTGAACATAAAGTCAACACTTAGAGGCGCCAGGCATTTTCATACTAGATGCAATCGCCAGGCCACCAGCCGATTCCATCTAGCATGAAACAGACTGTCGCCTCTAAGTGTTAACTCCTATGTTCACTTTTATATTTACACACGCTCTATCTCTGATATTGAGCACTTTATCCCATAAATATAGCACATCTTAAGACTATATTTCTTCATATATCTATCTACCTATCTATCTATCTATCTATCTATCTATCTATATATATATATATATATATATATAGGAAAAACACGATGGTTAATAATCCGAAGTTCTTTAGTATTTTGTTTTTATTTAAAAAAAAAAAACAATGCTCAATACATAAATCGATCCTAATATTGCCTTCTGGGTAATAGATTTGCAGAAAAAAAGGGGCAAAATAGGTTACAGTAAGTTTTGGCATTTATTTTTATTTAAGCTCTGAAGTGGCCTATAATTTTACAAACTATAACAGTCGAAAACAACCATATACATCGAGTTTATTGTTGAATCGGTCAATTATTTAAATGAAGGACACATTGATATAGATCCGAATAAAGCTAAAGAAACATGGAATATAATAAAAGAGCAAGCTTGAAAGGCTCAAATGATAACGATAGACATTGCTTTTAAATTCTCAATGGTCTTATTTAAGAGGAATGCAAGAATTCGGAAACCGGAAAAGAGTTCCTCATGCCGGAAGTCCAAGAGAATAGCATAGATCTTACGAATAAAAATATCAATCTCAAGAATGAAATTTGAAACTGAGCTGCCAACTGAATACGGCACTTAACTTCGTGAAATCGAGGTAGCGAGAAGGAATGTTCATCAGAACACTATGGACAAAAGTAAGTTACATTTCTGCCGTAGGAAAGCGATTGAAACCTATATACCAGGTCCGGACAGAAGACTTTGCATATTCTCGTTTGGATTTTTTCAATAATACATTTTTTTAAGCCTTTCAACCTTTAGCAAGGCAGGAATTCCACTATCACGCAAGGGGTTAAAGAGAGTGAGATCAAAACTAAAGAGGGGTGTTTGAGGAAAGGATATTAAGAAGGATGCGGATCAGGATCAAGGCATCAGAAGATGTTGATTGACATTACATTTGAATATTTAAAAATTACAGCTATCAGGGAAGCAAGTAGGAGGTAGGGGTGATCCACTGGCGGGAAATGCGAGTGAAGAAGCTGTTGGAGTAGAAGAGGTGGTTACATTTAACTGTTTCGACAGTGAAAAGAAGGGACTAAGATGCCAACCTAGTAACGCGTTTAAATTCGTGCAGTTGGCCAACCAGTGAAAGTAGCTCGTCAGAGCAATTGCCATGAAATATATCCGAATTTTGTCGACGACCTCGTGATGAACAGCAGGAACACCAGACCATATATATCAACAGTATTCAATGCAGGGACGAATGGCAGATTTGTAGATTTGAAGGATGGATTCAGACGAGAAAAAAAAACTTTCTGGCGCGACACAGGGAACCAAATTTCCTTACGGTAGATGTAGCTATTGATTCAATGCAGTTGTTCTACCTCAGGTCAGTGGAAAACGTGACCTAGAGATAAACCAGCAGCACCAAACCAGATGTATCAGCCATATTCAAATACTAGACTTATAAAGGGGTGTGATAGACATTAAACATTCAAATCGATTTATATTTCGTCTGTCTATTTAAAATATGAAAACATTACCTCGAAAAATTCACTTTTATGAAAGAATATCATTCCAGATAAAGGCGTATACATTGGACTTACCATTTGAAAGAGTACATGAATCATTAACTTGAGCAATCTAATTTATCATTTTATTAGGAAATTATATATATATATATATATATATATATATATATATATATATATATATATATATATATATTAAAACCAATATCTGCCTGAATTCCTTGGATGAATTGTTATCATTATTTATATTATTTACATTTTACTATTATCCTCAGCTTTGTTGTTATTATCACAACGTTTCGAGTGTTGTACTCTCCAGGTTTCATCAGGTGCATTCCTAATCCAGTTAAACTTCAGAGAATGTTCCGATGACCGTTTTCAAGGATATCTTATGCATGTTATGATTTAGTACTGCTCAGTTATCGCTTGCCCGTTTACATTGATTCAAAGTTTGAACTATGGGATACGGGTTAGTAGCCTAGTGGTTAGATGCTATTTGGTGCTAGTGTAATCGCGATTTCACTTCCTGGTTTGCAAGAGGAATGCCGATTTGGATTCAGTGGAAACATGAAGAGAAATAAATAATAAAAAATAAGAACTAGAAGATACACCCCAGGACTTCGGCAGCGGAATATAGATCCTCAACTGAATAAAACGACAATCCCTGAAGATGAACAAGCACCAAGTGAAAACCAAATTACATAACGGTCGAAACGTTGCGATAACGACAAAGAAAGATCAGGACAATAGTAGTAAATATACAAATCAAGTTTGTCACAATAAAATAAACCATTGTCAGTTTTGATATACAATAAGTAGATAAGGATAGATATATAAATATAGACTTGATTGATATGATGAGATTAGTTTGTTTTGGATGAGACTCAAATAGGTAGACCCATTTCCAGTGGCTCGAGACTGCAAAAGTTACACACATATCCTATTTTGCATGAGCGTTAAAAATGTAGATTTAATTTCGATTTGTACTAGCGTGAAAATGTATACATAGGTATTTTTAATCGAGTTCACCCCAAGCAAGGCATCAAAGCCACTAAGACACAAGAAGATATTGGGTGCGGAAGAACTAGAAAACAGAAACATTTTTAAGGTTTGAGAACAATAGAAGAGTAATCGGAATGGCAGAAGATATTGATAAACATTGCATTGGAATCTTTGAAGATTAAAGGTGGCTGCAATGTTTTGAATTCGAAGATAGTTCCACCAGCGAGAAGAGCGAGAAAAGTAACAGCGTAGAACTTACGGTTGCATCTCGCCAACTCAGCTATAAGTAGATGAGACCACATTGCCAGTCCTCAACTCCGCTTAAATTTATAAAGTCTGCTTACCATAGCGAAGAGGTCATTCGAACAGTTACTATGAACGTATTTATAGAAAAGGCACTAGGGGTCAACTTTATGACGATGGGAATGTACCTGAAGTCGAAACGCCAGGACCGATATCATTGCTGATTCTTCTTTGGAATTTGTTCAGAATGTCTAAATATATAGCAGGAACACTGGACGATGTAGCAGTAATATTATAAATATGGGCGAAGATAAGAGGAATTGCATAGAACGAATCAGTGAATCATCTTGCAAGGGATTCAATACAGTATTTCCTCTTCATGTCATCCGATAACCTTCACCCAAGATGGCGCAATGAGGAAGTTGGCATCAGCCATTCTGCTGGAGAACAGAAAGGGGCTTCTCAGAGAATTAATAGACTTCCCAAATCTAAATATAGACATACCTGAGAGTCAAAATTAAAAATAGGTACTGCTAATACCTGCCCCCATTTTGGTGGGTTGTAACCCATATTCACGGGGTTGTAATCGATTTATTCTTGGCGCCAACCGACAGGGCATTTGCCATGACAAAAATAGTAGGAAAAATTTCACTAAAATGAATTCAAGAAAATTCAAAATTTTAACAAACAAACTGGGTTGGCCAGCATGAAAATATTGAGAATAAACTTTTGCTGCAAATGGAGACGTTTGAAATTGACAAATAAGATTATCGATTAAAAGCGCGAAATCATTAAACTGCTACATATGTAAACATCCCGAAAACAGATTTAATAACTTGTTCAAGAAGTATCTATGTCTCCGTCCTCATGGAAACATGGTCCAGTGGATAAAGACGCTGGTTAGTTCCAGTAACTAAAACCAAAGAGTTGTGAGTTCAATAACAAGCCACAGCAGTGGCGTAAACAAAAATTGAGAATTTGAGTTAAAGGGAAATAACTGAAACATCCGAAACACATGGAACTAAAACAATCTACTCCAGTAAACGAAATAAAATGTTCGGTGTGAAACTCGAATCACCTGAAGAAGGCCGGAGCGTGCAATGGCTGAAACATTATGAAGATGAGGATAGAAGAATGTCAATAATGCAAGTGATTCAAGAAGTTTATGTAAAATAAATTTTAGTAATTGTGTGTAGTTAGAGTGAGCTTGGATGTGTCCTTCATGGAAATAATAATCTAATTCAACAACAGGAAGATGTTTTAGATTTATGTTATAGTTTGTAAAATTATAGATCACTTCAGGGCTGGCATCCCATTAATGGTGTGTAACTTGTTCATCTATACATAATATTTCTTACTAAGGGTCACCGAATAGAAGGCCCAAGAGACACTCAAGGTGAAGTGTTACTGAATGAGGTATGTAGGAGGAAATAAAAAGTGAAGATTATGAGGATATTTAGGATGGATAACAATTGACAGTGGACTTGAAGAGGTTAAGATCGTAACGATTGGAAACTATCCATGTGGAAGTAGGGTTTCTAGTGAAGATTCTTTCTGATTGTAACTTATATTTTTACTAAAATACTGAATACCATTAAGACGTATTTATGAAAATTAAAAACAGGATCCAAGCTAAGAAAATATTTTAAAATCCTGTTGCAATTAATGCTCAAGTCGAAAAATGAGAAAAGTTTAAAAAATTTGATAGATAAATACGATTCAATGTCCTCGATATCATCCGTTCTTTATTAGGCATTTTTGCAGATGAAACGAATAAATACTCCAGTCTCAATAGTAAATCTCTCTGATCTGACAAAGTGAATGTGGCAGATTCTCTCGAAAAGAATCTCCAATCTGTTGTAAACTGGGCTAAGAAATGGCTTGTAAATTTTAAAGCATCAAAAACAAATCTTCCTTCATGTAAACACAATAGAGAACCTTTTCTGTCTGCTATCATCATGGCTGACGCTAGACTCCACGAAAGCAGCACATTGCGCCTTCTTGGCGGCACGTTTTTCACTGACTTGAAGTGGAGCGACTACAGCGAATCACTTGTTAAAAAGTTTTATCAACAACATTTATTTTTTTAAAACGAGTAGAGAATGATGCAACTGAGATCGAACTCTCTACACCGTAGTAAAATTAATTAATTTTCTTGACTATTATTCAGACGAGGTGACCAAATATGACTACTTTTAATTGTTTTGTCTAAATGTCAGATTTGGCTAAGATCTAGAGGAAATGGCTTTTAAATGATTATTTCATTTTTATAATCTTCAACTATGATTATCACAAAGAATAATGTTTGAAGAAAAGTTTCAAAATGCTTTAGAAAATAAATCTTTTTTGTTGCCTGAAAAATCGCAGTTTCTGAATTTCTCTGAATTCTTCTAGAATCTGTTGTATTTTGTTACCTATCGTCATTAGCTTCACATACCTCTTCGGCATTTCTATCCTTTGTTTCCTGTTTAGGATTGGATTTCCGGTTCGTATTAATGTCTTCTCATTCACTTTTATTCGTAGTAGCCACTTGCGTCTTAACGTCATTATCCTCTTGTTTGGGGTGAATTGATTAAAACCAAAATAAATGAGGATAAACTGAAAAGATAATTGAAGATGATTATTGTTCAAACTGTTATCTTAGACCTGATCATGCACCTGATTTCTCCAAATTCATTTAGAATATTCTGATTTTGAGATCAAGATTTCCGAAAAACACGATCACATGATTCTCGTGTCTGGCAATTATTTTTTCAAATTCAAAACAGATACTACTTTATGGTCTTTCATATAAAATCCGTGAATTCTTTTGAACAGCCATCTGTATCTGAAAACTGTACAGCAATTGCACCAATTGAAGACATTTTTTACGACGAAATACGATGCAATGAATTGCGCTAGCATTAATGTTAACAGGAAGTTTTTAAGCGTTTTATTCGGAAGAGTTTCCTTGTCTTATATTTGGATTACAATTAATCTTTCGTCCTTATGTCCTATTTTATATAACTGCAAACTAGCTTCCCAGGAGTATGTATTTTTCTTTCTATAATCCTTAAGTTTAATTTCTATTCCTGTAAATGATTATAAATATTTACAAGATGCTTATATTTTCTTCCACAAAGCTTCTATGAGGTTCTAAATCGTAATCTTCAGAAGTGCCAGGTAATTTTACGAAAATGACCTTCGGAAACATGTGATATTTCTGTACAATCACCAAAATATCTCTAAAACCTAAGAATTGCGTTTTCAAAATATCTCTTTTTTTTTTCTATTTTACGTATTATTTAACCAATTCAGATGCATTTTTCTTAGTTGAGATTAGATTTCTTCATCTAGTTGTCCTTCAACGAACTATGTTTTTGGTTCCAATGTGGCTCTAGAGAAAGAGGCTTAGAATACCATGGTCTGAAACTGTGAGTAACGAGGAAGTTTAAGTAAAATGGAAACACAAAGTCCGCTTATATGTTTCGAATCTGAAAGAGACACATGAAATTATTAAACACAAAATGAAGAAGGGGGCTTTTAAAATTTGATACTCACATAACATAATGAATGCAACAGGGACAGAAGGAAACAGCGACAAATCTACTTAAGTTTGTGAAAATATATGACGGATAAGGGAAGGATAGTGAAAAGATAGCCATTGCTAGCAACTACAATAATGTTGTGGCAAACCATGATCACTCACCTCCTGAAGGGAAAAGGCAAGGCACATATATCATGATGATAATAGTTTTCATTTATATATAATAACTGTTATAGTTATTTATTTGAAATTCCTATAATTTTTATTTTTACAATTATCATCGGTTTTCATTGTCGTTAAAATACAGGGTGACCCTAAAGTGTGCACACATAGACAAAATGCCTATTTTCAATAAATCAATTTTTCAACATTTTATTGAATTGGAATATTAAGAATAATTATTTACCGGCTGTCCCACGCAGCAAGTTTTGGCACAAGGTCGAGATTAAAGTGGGGTATTCGAGCCCGTAGGCTCGGACAAAAATTCCCTATAGACACGTATAAACGGAGTCAGTTAGCCGAGATGAGACTCTGCTCTTCGGCAGAGCCTTGTCTAGGTGATACCCTCTGACTTAAGCCAGGTACAAGTAACATCTTCAATAGGATTTCCATCATTTATGATGCAAAGGTTTCCGCGCTTTGCAAGATTCACGTGACCTCGATTCAATAACTCCCCCGATTGCCGTCAAATTTAGAACATTCACTCTTTATGTGTTCAATCAAGTGAGTTGCATCTATTATTACGTTGGTGCAAAAATAATGACGTAATAATGTCGTTTTTTGACGTATTTTTTAACGTCAAAAACGACATTATTACGTCATTATTTTTGCACCAACCTAATATTTTCACTTTTGAAATTTTTTTTATTTTTGCATTTTTATTTTTATCATCTTATACTTTCGCAGACTTCAGAAAGGGGCGTATATCTTTCTTCTTTCAACAAAACATGTTTAATCTGTGGAGATGAAAAAAACAACAACAGAATTATGAGATATCCTGTGTCCAGAATTCAGTGACACCCTTTATATTTCTTTCCTTTTTCTAAGTTGCCATTACCATTTCTCTATTTCGTTGTGTATATCAGATTCACTTTAAAGCAGTCTTCGATAATGACTGATTCTTTTCCAGATTTCCTCCTTACATCGAGTCTTTTCGTGTCATCTCTGATATGTTAGGACACTGTTCATTGTTATTTATTTCCTAGTCCGTTGATCAATCGATTTAATTTCCTTTCTTGTTAAGTCTAGGAAAGGACACACTTAATATTGTCTCTGCATTGATCCTTTTTTATTAGATTTATTTAGGTCATTCGTATTTTCTTGAAGTGTTCTAGTCTATTTATTCTTTTATTTCCTCTTGATATTTATTACGGTAGTTTGCAGCTGAATTGGTGTCTCGTAATTGAATTCCATTTGTTGACATTTCTTTTTCTTTAGACATTAAATGTAGTGAACATTTGGAATTCTTTTTTTTATATATTCCGAATAATTCATTGAGTTTTTAAACGAGTAGTTTATATCGATTAACTGACATCAATTATTCTAAATATTCCAGCAAACGTCTAAACATATTTCCTATTTTTGTTTTGTTATTCGCGAAAAAAAAAAGAAATGTTTAGTTAACTGTGACGTAATATCAGTCCTTCTATATATCAGTGAATACTGGACAATATTCTTGGAGATGTAATTGAGGTAAGAGAAACGTGGTTCTAGCGAAGTAGATTATTTTATTCATTTCAACTCAAGTAAAAAATAAGGTTCAAGGAAGAAAGGTGTTTCCTGAGTATAAGTAAATATTAAAAAAAGGAGGGATGATAATGATAGCGAACAACAAATGAACAGTAATGTACCGATTGACATTGCATTTCAATTTTTTAAGATCAAAGTTGACTGGAATGCAATAAGCCAGAAGACGGTTCCGCAAGCAAGACTTACTGTTAATATAGGATTTACGATAATATATGGGCATTTTAAATTTAAAATGATGAGTCCTTGCCGCAAATCTAATAATATGCTTAAATTGATAAAGTCTAGGTAAGAAAGAAGTAATCTAATCAGAAAAATTACGATGAAAATATTTAAAGAAATGCACAGCAAAGTTACATTACAACGGTGGGAATATGGCTGAAGGTGAGATGCCAGGTCAGAACCAACAACATTGCAGATTATTCATTTGATTTTATCAACAATCTCTATATACATAGAAGAAGGACCAGAAGAGTTGGTGACAACAATATTCAAAGCATGGAAAAATGATAAACTTATAAATGTATAATATAGTTTCTGGTCAGAAAAATAGTAGTAAAGATTACAATTGATTCAATATAATCTTTCCATTTCACATCAGTGGAAAACCTTAATCAGGAATAACTCCTCTGGAGGGTAGCATCAGTCATGCTGATGGAAGGCAAAAGATGTTCTCTTAAGCGATTAAAAAAGTGTAATCTCTTTTCGTGAATGTTAAAATAAACATGCCACTTCTTACCCTAGTTAACAATTCATTTTCCACTTGAATAACTGGTTTGACTTAGCATTAAGACAAATGTAAATAGTTGTTACATCAGGATAGACACCGAGTTAAGAACTTTTGAAAATTAGGAGATACGTAGGTCCAAGAGTGACATTAGCATTAATGTCAAAAGATCTAGAAGAGTGGCCATTCAAAACAACTTTCATTTCGCTATTTCATAAGAAAGATTGAATCAGTTTTAAAATTCGCCCAGATACGCCAAAACCTTTCAACTTATGAAATGCTTAACCAATTCAGAGTTAATTAGAACGTCTAGAACTTCACCGAAAAAAAAAGACGGAAGACTAATAGGTCGATAATTAGAGTTCTTAGACTGAAACAAAGATACTATGAATGTCATGTGAGTAAAAATGAACTTTTAAGGGAAATTGAAAGAGAAAGGACAGCTAAAATGTCTAGGGCACACAATGAAGATAGAGTGCTTGGAGAAATGGTTTCACATAGAATATACTGAATGCATGTAGAACACAAGAATAACCTAAAGTTTGTCTATATTTCTGAGAAGAGGTATTATGTACAGTATTTACATTAGTCGGACTATTGTCCTCATCTTTGTCGCCATATTTAGACAGGGAACACCATTGGAAAATTCGTAAACTTAAGGAATCAGCACATATGCTAGGCCACAAAAATCTCCTGAGCCGACCAAGCATAGAAATACATACAATATGGGAACCAGTAATAAGGAGTGCCAGAGAAAACAATGATAACAAAGTTGCAATATGAACTCTGGTAAAGACATGTAATGATAACAGCAAAAAATTGCAATATGAGCACTGGTAAAAATGATGCTGAAAACATTAGGTTTATAATACCCAGATGTCCTCAAGGAAACATGGCACAGTGGATAAAGGCGTTGGTTAGATCCAGTGACAGACCCAAAGGAGGTGAGTTCAATTCCTGGTTAAGGCAGTGGAGAACTTTCAGAGGGAAATTCTAGGTTATTCTTGTGTTCTACATGCATTCAGTATAGCAGGAGATAACTGATAACTGACATCCATCAAACATTGCACGTGGAATTAGAACAGTCTACAGTGATCGAAATAAAGGGTTCAGTTCGAACCTGAAGAAGGCCGGAGCGTACAACGGCCGAAACGTTGTGACAAATATGGCGACAAAGATGAGGACAATAGTCCGACTAATGTAAATACTGAAGAATAACCTACTTAATAAGCTTGTGTGAATTGATGGCAGGAAGGGGATTGTGTGTGATAACGTAAAGACGAAGCTTAGTAACAGCTAGCAAGTAGAAGAAGCTGTGGAGAGGTGTGATCACCTTCGTGCTGAAGGGACACGACACATAGATGAAGAGTATTTAAATGGTTTCAATTTCATTGTGGATTTTCAATCCGTATAAATTTTTAGACACCGTATTAGAGATGTTACACCTCCGCCAACGATGATAGATATAATTTTCTCCATCACAAAACAAATTTTAAATTTAATATGTTTGGGTAAGGATTGTACCTGTAATCATGTCTTATTACAACTACTTGCCTTTTACGTTTATCAAGTTGTATTACTTTTCTATTGGGTGTGTCTTATTTTACATATTTTTTTCTTTATTCCAGTTTTTTTTCTTAATAGAAAACTAGCTTTTCATTCTGTTTCATTTGAAGCTGTAAATGTAACATTCACAATCTGACAGATCTCTTTCTCTTAATATGATTATATCTGCTTTTATGCTAGGATTTCCTGAAACATTAGAATTTCATTATTCATGAAATGTTACTTTCTTACATTCAAGTAAAGATTTGTAAACCCAAATGTCAATCATCAACACAATTCATAGAGGATCCTTTTTGCTACCTTGTCATATCTATTCGTGCACTTAAATTCTACAATTTAATGATTATTATTTTTAATATTATTATTATTATCATTATTATTATTATTATTAAAATAATGGTTGATGTAACTATTCCAATATTTTCCAACGCTTAAAGAACAACGTGATTTAAAGAAAAGAAAATATTGTTGAACATTGTCAAACACCGTTTTTTTTCTCTTTTTAAATCGCGCAATTCTCTATAGATTTTATTATTATTATTATTATTATTATTATTATTATTATTTAAACCTAAAATATCACAGTTTATGTAACTGGAGCGTAGGTGAGAGAATATTTTTTCAAATACCTTTTACTTTTGTAATACATTAATTGTATTCTTTTCTATATTCTGCTTCTCTTATTAACGTCGCGGGCTGGATCTTTTCAACACTTCTCTTTATTTGGACTTCAAGGCCTCAAGGATTCATTATTATTATTATTGATGATGATGATGATGATGATGTATAAGGTACTTCCCAGCAATTGCTGATTGTTGCTGGAGATTGTGTGATGGCATATCCCTTCATGCCTCCAACACCATTCCCAACATGAAACACCATATGCTGAAGACTCTCAAATCGTTAAGAAATTTGTAATTAATAAAATCAATTTTAGTGTTTTCAGCACCGGTCCAAGTGCTCAAAGCATTGCTGGCACTACGCTCATTTCGTGTTGTCGAGTATTTCAATTCCCGAACATAATTTCAGATTTCTTTCTTTCTTTCTTTCTTTCTTTCTTTCTTTCTTTCTTTCTTTCTTTCTTTCTCCCGTCCCCTCCTCCTTCTCCTTCTTTCCTATTTTATGCGTTTTCCTTTGAATTGTTTGCTACTTACCACCAAATGCTTCCTTCACCAAATCCATTCTCTTTAATTCCATTCATTTGACTCGCATCAGCCTCTATGTATTATTCCCCCGCAACAACCATATAGCCACATTCGCAACTCTCCTTTTTTTATATTTCCATTCTTTATAAAGCCTTTTGTCCAAACCCCTTTTTATCAATTTCTTTCTTGCTTAAACTTCTGCATCCCTTACCACAGAATACGACCCAACGTTTTCTTTGCCCCTGTCCCTATTTGTGTGTGTGTGTGTGTGTGCCGAGTAGCCAAGCAAATCGAATGAACAGTAGCGGTATGAATGCATGACTCATCACACACCCTCATCTCTTCACCAAGCGTTCTTCCCCAGACTCCAATCCAAAAGTCTTTTCTCATTCTCTTCTCCGCTAATGTTCGAACTGACTCCACAACCCATCCACCTTCATCTCTCGGCTTCGTTGTCGCTGTCATCGGCTTCATGGTAACCACTCTCATCTTTCCTCGTTTACTGCGCCCATCTCTTCTACGAAATCTTCTCCCTGGCACCAGATCCCTAGTCTCGCATCGATCAGCTTACAGCAAACGGTGCGTTGTTGTTCATGAAGAAGGGAAGACTCAACAGGGAGCTATGTCTTTATGTAATTTTTTTTCTCTACATTCGACTGCAAGGGACTATGAAATTGAGATGAGGGCAAAGGAGGGCAAAGGACAACATTCTACATTACCTTCCCAACACACACACCCTACTCCCTCTTTTCTTGGCGCGTCTGTCTTGAAATCCAGGCTAAGGGATGGATTTGTTGGGTAGGAAACCGACGGTTACTCTCTATTTAGGGTTTAGGGTGGAGTTCTGTCGGGGAACGTCAAGATCAGCCTGCCGAATTTGCAATGGCATGTGCTTCGAGGTGGATAAAATAAAAAAAGCCTCTGATCGGTACAGTGCAGTAATTTGTTGAGATAGATATTTATGCGAGATTTTCTACTGTCCGCATGGGATGTGTATATGCATTTACGTGCAAAAATATATGTGCCTACGCAAGTCTGTGTCTATAAAATTATATATATATATATATATATATATATATATATATATATATATATATATATATATATAATAGGGAGATATTCTTTTTATTCTTATTATCCTCATCCTGTTCCTTATTTTATATTTTATACGTTATATATATATAAAACTTTACATATTTATTCATATCTCAATCCGGAAGTGATTTTGTTTCTGATGTTCAGTCATTTAACCACATATTTTGAAGAGGGTAATGTCCAACATTTTTCAGCATCACCTTCTATAAATTCCGCAAACACGCACATAAACACCACCAACCACAGACACACAGACTCTCTCTCACATACACACACACATATATATATATATATATATATATATATATATATATATATATATATATATATTGTGTATATAGGCAGCAATCATTCCTTTATGCATGTTTCATTATAAACGACAGACAATGTACTACGGTTAAGCTTTTTATTTAATTTTTCTTGTGTTTTAACAAGAGCTTTCTTTTCTGGACAAAGAGTGTGTAAGAAGTGTTCAAATGTTTTATATTTCCGAGCGTTTTCGGCTATACCTTTAGCCATTATCAAGGATGATTCGATTTTTCAGCTTAATTGAGTGTGTGCATTCTGTGTATGTCTTAGTGTGTGGTAGGGATGTTTTTAATTTCCGAATAAAGTTAGCACATTGTGGTTTTTTTAGTAGTTAATATTGTTAAGAATTGGCTTTTTCTTTTTTATTATTAAAGCTTCCATTATTTTTAGTCTTTTATTGCAGGTAGATGCAGTTAATATATTTGTGGTTTCTGTTTATGTTACTAATGGAGTCGGGTAAATTTGTGTGTGTGTTTAAATGGGTTCTAATGGAGCTTTGAGCAGATAGGTGTAACGTAAGACGTCTGGATAAGCATGTGGTTGTGTAACCGATGTAATTATGAGTCTGGTTTGATCAGGAATACAGTTCCTTAAGGGGCATTTGAACTCATAGATAATTTTCGTTCTTTGTAATTTATCTATGAGTTCAAATGCCCCTTTTGGTGTTGTAAAAACATTCTATACACGAGGCCACACATAACGTACACAAATATATATTTTTAAATAGAAACGATCCTAAAATTGCCAGGATCTAAAAGCAATAAATTTTCTACGATACCGACAATATTTAGTTATGATAATGACCGAAATGTTTTAAAATCCACGGGCAAAAGCATGAACTTTGAGAGAACTTTAACTTGGTGTATAAGAATTTGTTCGAAAAGTGGTAAAATTCAATATACAAATTGACATATATAACGTCTTCTTGAATTAAATAACCTTGTTAACACGAACATTTGCTGTCTAAATATAGTTTATCTGCACACACACAGATAGATAGATAGATAGATAGATTAATAACTATCGTATGTTTTCAAGTACGGAGATTAGAGAACATTTGCCATATATTCACTATGTTCTTACATTTTCTCTCTATATATTGCTATCCCTATTTTTTGTTTTATTAATTTGGGATACAGCAAGCGAACGACCTCTTCATCATCACTTTCTCTATAGATAGATAGATAGATAGATAGATAGATAGATAGATAGATAGATAGATGCTGTGATTGGAACAGCTTTTATCGGGGCTGCTTTCAAAGTTACTTGACCGAATTTAGCTTTGGAAATTTGCTAACTAATCTATCAAACGCATGTAACCAAGTGAACAAACCTTCAGTATGAATTTCCGGAACATTTCTAAGGCAGGATTGGATGACCAAAAATATAGGGTTTTGAAACTACACTTGAAAACAAATAGGAACCTCGTTTGGTGAAAGGAAGTAATGTTTAATTAGACCCCCCCCCCACAGATAAAAAATGGAGGCTAACCATATTGTCAAAATCAGTTCTTTTTTCTTAAATTATATCTCCATTAATACCATTATTACAGAAAATGGTTGAGTTCGTTTTCGGTTTATTTTTAAATAAACCGGAATCATATTTTCCGAATGTCTTCTTCCAAATATCGACGATATTTTATAGTCTCTGCTAAATTCCATTTTTGTGTTACGCGCAAATTTCAAAATAAATAAATATATATATATTTTTTTGCATACAAGGTTATGTTTCGCCTTATTACATGCAACAAACTATAGAATAATTGCTTCAATTATTGAATAAGGCTGCTGCTTATATCAATAACACTACCATCTTTTATGTTCCTCTGAACATGCTTCAAATCTACCATTTATCCTTGCATTGAAATCTGTTGACATATATGGTCTGGTTCCTCCACTGTTTATCTCGAGGTACGAGACAAAATCCAGTGACGGGTATGCAATGTCCTGATCTGGCATCTCATTCACAGTCACTTTCTCACAGAGATGATGTGACTTCCTTCTGTTTTTTTTTTTTTTGTTGTTTTTTGTTTTTTACAAATATTTTCATGACAACTACTCTGACGAGTTGCTTTCACTGGTACGTCATCCGTATAAATTTATGCGTGCTACTAGGTTGGCATCTCAGTCCAACCCTTTCATTGTCGAAACAGTTAAGTGTAACCGCCTCTTCTACTCCAACAACTTTTTCTCTTGCACTTCCCACCAGTGTATCTCCCTTCCTGCTACTTGCTTACCTGATAGCTATAATCTTTAAATATTGAAATTAAATGTCAATCGACATCTTCTAATATACTGATACAGATCACGATTCTTCTCTATATCTTTTCCTCAAACACCGCTCTTTACTCTTGCTTTCACTCTCTGTAACCCCTGGCGAGTTAATGACACTCCCGCCTTACGTGAAATGCTTATAAAAAATTACATATATAAGGTTGTAGTTCCTGCATGTCTGTTTGTTATGAAACTCCTACCAGGGTTTAGAGATAGACCTCCTATAATAATATATATTCTGAAACTACATTTTCCAGGGTACTTGGATGAGTACATTTAATATTAGCAAAAGATGTTCCCTGGTGGGATGGCATGACAGTCCACTGATTTTACCCCTTGGATATAAAATAAATTTAAATTTGAACAAAGGGGTGAATTCTAGGGTACTTGGATAAGTATATTTCTTTTTCATTGAAGGGGGTTCCAATTGTGCACACAATCCCACCACTGAAAGTTTTTTCCCCTTTGATTTAAATTAAACTTAAATTTGAACAAAGGAATCACTTCTATCCAAAATATAGAAAGAAAAAATCTAGAAGATGGAGGTCACATCGGCAAGATCATTGAGTAATATTGTAATGCATCATTTTTCTCCACAAATTATAACAATGATTTAAAATCAACCATCAGTTTCTTATGAAAAAATTTTTGACACGCTGCAAGGCAAAGGTAATTCAGCAAGTATAACCATAATTCCACTTAGTGTTAAAGATAATGCATCAGCACAAGACAATAATTCATTTATTAATTGAATTTAACTGCATATCAGTTCCGTTATTTAATACCAAAAATTGTTTTTAAGCATATGACATGTAAACAATACTTTGGGCTCTTGGTTCTATCTCTCTCCTGCTATGCGTCTAGAAAGGAATTATTTAGGGTTATAATTTGTGGTATAGACAAACCTCTAGACTAGTCATGTCATAACATCGTCGATCTCACTATAGTCGGTCAGAATATGCCTCCTGACACGACAAAAATAGAGAGATGTGTCTTGTAGTTATGTTCTGTTTTAATTCTTGATAAGACAACTTATTCTGTTTATTTTGCCATTCTCCTAGAATAAGTTTAATTTTGTAAAGTCTCTTGCTTGGGTAGTACTTCTCTAATTTTTGACATTTGTTTAGAATGTATGAATTTATAATTTCTTTGTAGTCCGTATAGAGGATTTTCAAATTTGAAAATATTCATTTTTAAGGAATATTTGCCGCTATATCAGCTTTTTCATTTACGGATATGCGGATATGGTTCGTTACCCAATAAAAGATAACTTTTTGTTTTTCTTGCAGATGAGATTGATTCTGTTTAGTAATCATAAACTATCAATAGATAGTTTGTTTTTTTTATTCTCAGGGATGTAAGTATGGATAATGAATGTAAGAAAATTATGAAGTTGTCTGAAACTTGATTACTAAAAATAGAATATTTGTCAGATAAAGAACGCCTGAGCATCCGACTTTATCAAAGGTATTTTTATTCATCATTATTTACATGCGTATAGTTTGGCTGCTTCTGCAAAATATTATCAATTTCTTCTATAAAAGTACATAGACTAGTTTCAATTTTAGGAATTTGGCAAGGTTTGTAAAAACTGCTTTGTTTGCAAAGTATTTTTCCAGAGTACCACATTTACATTAGTGTCTAATCGTGATGCATTAATGATGTTTTTCCATGTAAATCCGAAATGTTTGATATCTGGCTGTATTTTTGTTTTGTTTGTTTTTTTTTCCTTAAAGTTCGTATAACATTACGTGAAGCACCTGTCAACAGAAATTTTTATCTTATCAAATATTTTCGCTGATATGTGATCAGTTTCAATTATGAACATTCGGGAATATAAAACAAGAACTTATACTACTAAAAAACAGTATTCGGCCTTGTATAAAACTAAGATGTATCTAATGATGGTTTCTCCTGCTGAGGGGAACGCAAGTTCGAAGCCTCACAGAGAGCGTTTTTTTTTTCTTTAATATAGGATTTCTGAAGCGTTCAGGAGGCAGAGGAAAAAAAGCATGCTGTTTAAAATAAACGGACCGTCTACTCAAATAGGGTTATCCACTAAAAAATTCCGCTTAAGGCTGTCGGATTAACGCGAACACGCATACGCCCGCGCGCGCGCACACACACACACACACACACACACACACACACACACACACACACACACACAACACAAACAGACGTGTATAATTATGTATATATATATATATATATTTATATATGTGTGTGTACTTAGGCAGCAATCCTTCTATCATGCACACTTCATTGAAAACGACAGACAAGGTGTTTTCTTTAGTTTCTTATACAATTTCTCATGCGATCTACCATTTTTTTTTTCTTTTCGGATAATAAATTATATAAAAACTGTCCGAATGTTCTATTGATCCGAGAGCTTTCGGCTATATATTTAGCCATTTTCAAGTATTATATTTTAACTGTTAAAATAAGAAATAGTTTGTTGTATGTATGTTTTATAAAATCTTTTAATTTTTTAAAACACGGTCAAGATATTATGTCAATGTTCAAATTATTAAGTGTTGTTTTTTTGTTTATTAATAAGGCTTTCATTATTTTTAGCCTATTTTTGCATGTAGATGTTGCTATTATATTAGTGTTGTCAACAGGAATGTTAAGAATAGTGTCCAGTAGGTCTCCATTAATATTTACATGAGATCTAATTGAGCTATGGCCAGAAAGGTGTAGAGTAAATCTGCGTGTCAAACATGCTGTAGTGTGGCCTATATAATTATTTACGAATTTTGATTGATCAGGAATACAATTACTTAATGGGCATTTAAATTCGTAAATAATATTTGCCCTATTTAATTTTGTTCTAAGAGGAGAATTATTATTCTCAACTTAAAGTTAGAGGTTCTAAATTTTTTGTAATAAATAAGGAATCTAACTTTTTTTGCTATTCTCAACTAGTGTTATGCATTCTTTTATAATGTTCTTAATTCTGCATTCATCTTGTTTATAATTTTCGTTCATCTCTTTTTATAAAAAATATTAATGTCAAATATTATATATATATATATATATATATATATATATATATATATATATATATATATATATATATATATATATATATATATATATATATATATATATATATATATATATATATATATATATATATATATATATATATATATATATATATATATATATGTATGTAGTACGGTGGATAACGGCTCGGATTAAGGAATGGGGTGCCGAGTTCGAATTCCGGTTGAATCTATTACACTCACCTGCTAATACCCTTGGGAAATATATGAATCCTCTCCTCCTCCCGTCAGCTATGGGTAAATAGAAGGACAGGCTAGGTTCTATAGCCTTGGATGACAACTGGTCGAGGTTAAAGACAAATCTGAATTCAAAACTCCGCGGAGGGTCGTTTGGGGATCTTTTGGCACATGGTTCATCAGCTCTTCAAAAAGTGTGGTTGGTTCTGCACAAAGCTTTCAGCACTATAATGAAATCATATGTGCTGGTGTCTGGCCGTTGGTTTCTAAGAACTGAGATGCTTGACAATCATACGTTCATTATATATACATACTATATATATATATATATATATATATATATATATATATATATATATATATATATATATATATATATATATATATATATATATATATATATATATATATATAGCATGACGTATCAAAAGGTATAAGATTGATGTTTAATATTGTATAGGACTTTTTCGGAGAAGTGCAGCGTCTTATTCTGGCATCGATTCCACAAGAGTTAAGAAGGCTAGATATATGTTGAACCGTACTGTTTTTTATAGCTCCACATGGCTTCCTAATATATGGAAGTGTCGGATCTTGCGTGCGTATAAATATCTACAATACGCCCCATCAGTTCTCGACTCAGCTCTTGCTGGCTAAACATCGATGCTATACCATTTGTCAGATGTCAGAAAAATGCTGCTCAAACAAATTCTCTGTCGCAGGAAGACGATGACACGCTGTATTTTCATGTTAGAATAAACTATCGATGCTGTGTTATATGAAGTGTATGAATAGTTGCAAAATTCACGAATCAGTGCAACTTTACTGTTAGCAGTCATTGATATATTTAGACGGACCAGTCTACCAATGCATGCAATGTTAACTTACTGTGCCACACACGAATCGTACTTAAGAGAACCTTACCTCAAGTGAACTGGATTCATTGAACTACGCCATGCCATTTTTAGAGGGTCCAGCAGAAACAAAGCAAAGAGCACTGCATTACTATGTAATATCCATCCTCTTATATGATAGTGAATGCTGGGCAGTCTCCACACAGAAAATTTTTTTTTAGAAAAAGCGGAAATGGGGTGCTACAGAAAAATTCTACAAATTCCATGGACGAAACGAGTAAGAAATATGTAAGTCTTAAATTAAATGACAACTAAAATAGGCAAATACTTGTGAATGAGGAAAAGACAGCTGAAATACTTTAGACATATAATGAGGAATATGGGCTTGGAAAACTGAATACTGTGAACCACTTGCTTGTAAAATTGCTAAGACCTACACGAGTTAGGAAGTTGTAGAGAGCCATGATCACCTATGTCCTGAATGAACGCGTTGCACAAAACAAGAAAACCCTTCCCTGGTTTTAACAGGTGTTTCCTATTAAGTTTTCTTCTCCATATCTCAGGGAAGATAAACAACACCGGATTATATAATGATTATAGCCAGATGACTTTCGTCAAGGTTACTAAGATTAAGTTGTCGGCTACTGCGCTGTCCAAGGCCGGCAGAAATCCCTTCGAATATTTTTTTCACAGTAAACACGTAACACCAAAGATTGGAGGATCTCAAATGTCTCTAGGAATTCATAAGTGCCATGTCTCATCCCTCAGGTGCACACTAACATAACTATGTAGAATTGCAATAATTTAAGTATCCTTGTCATGAACAAACTACTGAGTATTATCTACCATGTATTCCATGTGAAATCAGAATAACATAACAAATTTTTATTACTTCTAACCGTCTTGATTTCATTTTTTATTTAACGGCAAATCAACTCCTTATGGGTCATTTAATGCCGGAATTTAATTTTCTTAGACGGTTAGAAGTAATAAAAATATGATATGTTATTCTGCTTTCACATGGAATACATGGTAGATAATACTCAGCTTTTGTGCATATACATGCTTGTGTTGACATAAGTACTACAGGCGGTGATATGTGTGTTTTATGTTGTAGCTGAAGTTATGTTTCGGAATACAGTTGGATTTCTTTAAGAAATTGTAAGATATTGTATGAGTCGTGAATGTGTTTATTGGTTGTTTGGTTGATTGATCTTGTCTGGCGGCATATTCACCTCTATGGGTTATGTAATTCCGAAACCTAAATATTTTGCACATTATTTTATGCTTTCAGGGTAAAGGTATATTTTTAGGTATCTAGTTTGTTATTCATTAAATATATTGTGGCTAATTATTCTATAAAATACATTCTTATATTTTTTTTCGTTTTTTGCATTGATTGCCATATTACCAGAAAACTTGGTCATTTTATTTAAAAAAATGTACTATTGATTTTTATTGGTTGGGGGGGGGGCAACTATTTGCCCATCGGTGGTCACCTAACAAGTGCTACCATCTCGCTTCAGGGCCGATCTGGGAACAACGGCAATTGAAAAGTGGTTCCACGCTTCCCAAATCCTCCAAGCTCCCGATCAGAGCCCTTAATTCCAGATGTAGTTTATCGTCATACTCAAAACTAGTTTTAGATCAGAACATTTCCATGTCGTCAAAATGTGGTGGTGACACATGCGATTATCTTTGCATCCTGCTATCCAAAACATTGTCAGTGTAGGAACTTTTTTCGTCCAACACTTCTTCAGAGCATCCTGGATATGACCATAAACAACATCCGCGCCCTGGGTATGACGATAAACTACATCCGCGTCCTGGGTAAACTACGTCCAACATGAAGACCTCTGATAATACGTTTTTGAAAAAATAATTTTGCCAGTTGTACGATTTTGCAAAAAGAAAAATAATATTAACAGCTATACGTTTTTGAAAAATAATGTTACCAGCTAAACGTTTTTGAGAAAACAAATATTAACAGAAATGGATTTTTGACAATATATATATATATATATATATATATATATATATATATATATATATAGAGATAGAGAGATAGATAGATAGATAGATAGATAGATAGATAGATAGATAGATAGATAGATAGATAGATATATCCAGGAAAAAAAAAGTTGTTGGAATTAAATGATTCCCCCCCCCCATTGAGGTTGATTTGCCGTAAAACAAAAGAAAACCAACCAAACAAACCAAACTTTTTAGAGAATCATTCGTTGGAACAAAAATAATGAAGACGGTGAAACTAAAAAAAGTGAATGGCGTAAAATCGCTTCGTGGGTCAGCATTTTGTTAAGAACGTTTTCTGACGATGTGTTCAGATTACTAAATAAAGTTCTGTCGGCTAAACATTTATGGTTTTAAAGCAGTTCGCATCAAGCTTCATCGACCTACTTTGGGCAGGTATAAAGAGAATATTCGGTTCATTTAGAGTATAATCACCAAAACCCCCGGTATTGAGAATGTTCCATTCTGATGTGAAATCGCCTTATAATTTCGAAAATGACATTAAAATATTACCGTTTAGAAGTTATGGACAATGTAAGTCCGACAAATAAAATAAAATAAAAATTACGTGCCTGAAAAGTAAAAAAATCGATGAAAAAAATGAAAATTTTTTTCATCGATTTTTTTATGTGTCGTAAAGGTTTCTTGAATTTAAAGCTTCAAAAATTACATTTTAGGCTGAGATTCTGTTTCATTAGCTGTAAGGAGATTTATTAAGGACAATAAAGGTAAATACTATTTATTTAAAACTTCTTTTTAAAAAATAACCGCATTTTAAAATAACTTCCGAGAAAATCGCATAGCAATCAAGACCATTAAGATACGAAAAGCTGTAAAAAGGCCTTCAACTACGTTATCTTCCGCGCATTATTGCTAGAGGAAAACGCATGTAAACAACGCCAGTCTTAGCGGCGGGACAACGCAAAATAGATCGAATTTACATTGATCATCAATCGAAAACGGCAATCGAGCGCAATTTTTTAATGTCAGTTTCGAAATAACCAATCGTTTTCACACCAGGGGGCTTTTGGTTCTTATTCTGCAAATTAACCGAAAGTTCTTCGTACTCTGTGTCTCATGAATGCGCCATGAGTATAAATTTAAATCTGTTTTACAATATTTTTCTTAGTAATAAATTTATTTTAGTCGTGGCTCCTGATTTACATCTCACCCATTGTTTGGACGAAAAAGGTTCCTTTAAAGAATGCACTCCGTTATTTTTTAAACAATACATAAATTCTGTGGTATAAAATCTTTTTTTTTTTTTTCGTATGTATGTATATGTATATAGGTACGTGTCGTTTGAAGGTTTGCATTCTGACCATAAAACCTGGGTTCGAATCTCACCATGGTCGATTTGTCAGGAAGGAGACTTCACGATGTTATCGGACTGGACGGGTCAACCCCAACGTGAGACACCTTTGGAAAGTGCCTGAAAACCATATCACTCTTTGACCTAAGACTTATGACTGAAATTGGGTAGACTGAACCATTGGGGGCCGTCAATAGCTGCGCTAGCACGAAGTCACAAGTCATCGTGCCCGAGGGCTTGAGCGAGCTGGTCTTGTTCAAATTGTTGGTTACGCGCTCTTTTCCAAAAACTGTAACTAACGTCTGCTCAGCATAGTTGTAGTATAAACAACAAGTTGGCTCTGCGGGTGTTGAATAAATGCAAATGCGCCTGAGTAAGCGTCTGCAATATGGATTGGCTAGGCGCCCTAATAGACGGGTATATTTGAATACGAGTGGTCAGCTATATGTGTGTATGTAAGTGTGTATGTATGTGTTATGTATGTGTGTATGTGTGGCAGTACTTACTCATTTAACTCAATCCCTCATTTCTCTTCTCTCTGTACTTCTCATAGAAAAGAATTCTACGCAAAAAGTTTTGTTCATCTATACAGAGGAATAAATACACTGAAAAATATTTCGTCTCTTCTCTGCTTCCATATATAAAAACCTTTTTCTACATATACACGATTATGTTTAAATCAAATATCAAAACTGACAGTTTAAGAGTGCTTCTCTCGTGATGATAATATCCTAATTAAAAATACGTGGTTTACGGCCACAACACGTTGAAACTCCGGTTCCCGTACGATCACCAAAGTTAAGCAATGTTGAGTTTGGTCAGTGCTTAGATCGGTGACCACCAAGTGCTGTAAGCTGGGATGTACGGGTGGTGTAATGTTTAATGTCTCTGTATTGTTAAGCGGAGAGCTGATTTCCAATTCCCATTGGGTCCTTTATATTCACTTCTGCGCACATAATGTTGCAAAAGTTATGGAGACAGCTATTCTTTACCCATCTAAGGGTCAATTAGTAAGACTTACATGATTAAATCATTATTAGCTAAAACATTCTTATAATTTAAAACGGTTTCCTGGTTTTAAATAATCTTCAAAAGTTTGATAAGTCCTAGGAAACGAATTAATCAATCAATATATATTTTATTTGTTATTTGAACAGAAGTTGGGTACCGCCATTTTACTGTGAGTGCCAGTCAAAAAAATATACATTTATGGTATGCAGGTCTTGAAATTATCAGCACAGACATACAAGCAAACCAACCCACATCTTCGTCAATTGCAACAACCATCTCTATGTACGTTCTAAAATTGTACTCATGCTACAGCCTGTCTTTTTTCAACTCACGTCTTTATCTTCAAATAAATAATGCGAAAACAAGTCTGTTATAGTTTACATTTATGGTATATAAAAGTATTCTTAGGGCGACTCGAGATGTTGTAATGGTTAGCAAGTTAGTTCTTGCTAGAACAATTACAATTGATTAATGAGTTCGATCCACACTGGGTTCCCCGTACTTTCGGCCTTGTGCCACATCTGAGCTACGCCTGGAAGTTCACTATATTGTGTCTAAGTAGTGAGTTTGAACTACATTAGGTGCTCCAGACTTTCGGCTTTGTGCCACATCTATGCTACGCTTAGAAAATCCTTTGGGCATCTCGAGGCGGTGTAATGTTTAGCAAGCTTGTCTCGCTAGAACAATTACAACTGAGTAGTGAGTTCTATCCTCACTGGGAACCCCATACTTTCGGCTTTGTGCCACATCTCAGCTATGTCTAGAAAATCATTTGAGGGCACCTCGACATGGTGTAGTGTTTAGAAAGCTTATCTACGATCAATTACGACTGAGTAGTGAGTTCGATCTTCACTGGGTGCCCCTACTTTAGGCCTTGTGCCACTTGTAAGCTATTCTTGGAAAATTGCTATAAATGTTTCTTTCATAAGGGATAAAATTGCGTATCTAAAACTGTGCTAAATTGCAGGTGTTCAAACCAGATTAAATAAAAGCCTGATTTCTAATACTGATTTTAAAAGCAAACTACATTGGCATTTTATTCAAATTAACAAATGTATAGGTAAGTACGCATTTCTTCAATTTGACCGGGGGGATCAACCAGATGAGTTCATATTCCTACCTAGTTTCCAGCATTAATACCCTTGGAAAATGCATGAGTTCAGCCATGATTTATAGAACAGGATTGATTGGGTTTCCGGCCTAGTATATCAGCTCGGCTTGAAGTATAAACACTCTAAATAGAAAAACCGCTAAACATCCAACGGGAGAGAAATGATGGCTTTTCACAAATAATGAACTAAAAGTATTTTTGGAGGGCCATAATCACCTAACGCCAAAAAGAACACGGCATATACATCTATAAATTTATAGCCTCTGTCTGTTATCGAAATCATAGGGTTTGGGAGATAGATCTCCATAACCACATATATTCTGAAAATATTTGAAGAAGTACATTTCATTTTGATCTAAGATGGTTCGAGGGAAGAGGCAGGCGCAAAATCCCCACTGAAATTTCCCCCTTTTGATATAAATTAAATTTAAATTTGAACAAGGGAATGACTCTTAGGGTTCTTGGATGAGTATATCTCATTTTGATCAAGGGATGTCCTAGGGGGTAACCCCACTGACTTTTTTCCCTTTGATTTAAATTAAATTTAAATTCGAACAAAGGAATGAATCCTCTCCAAAATATAGAAAGAGAAAGCCAGAAGATGGAGGTCACATCGCCAAGATCATTGAAGAATACTGAAATGTATCATTTTTGCTCCGTAAATATTAAATATGGTTTGAAATTAATCATTTTCTTACATAAAAATGTAACACACAGAAAGGCGCAGTTAATTCGACTAATTTTTACAATAATATTTAAGGTAATCGTATTAAACATAGTGCGTGCTGGTTGTTTAGGAAATCTTTAATATTTTTAACATTTTACCATTATCTTATATTTTTCAGATGTATTGACAACTTCCAGTGTTACACGATGCAAAGTCACATCGCAACCACAATGGCTCAGATTTTTAAACTTGGACAGATGATTACGAGCAAAGATCAGATGGAGGTACTCACAATGATCGATATAATTTTAATGTTCTCTGTGATGGACATGTAGTGACATCAGAATGACATAGCGCCCAACATTTCTTAAGGTGTCAGGACCAGTGCTGTAAAATTGTTGCGACCAAGTAAATGGTTAAAGAAATAATAAACAAGTGTTGCAGATATATCATATATTAAACAGTAAGCACAACAGGAAAGTATTACACGACTAGCGAGTGTATGTCGGTTGAACCAGCATTCAATCTATTCGACTGTTAATATTTAACAGCCCCCCACGAGGGATGTATCTGGCACAAGGCCGAATATACCGTGGGTTCTCCGAGCCCGTAAGCTCAGCCAAAAATATTCTTTTAGAATCCGTATAAAAAGGGTTCAGAGTTTTTCTACCTGCCTGGACGAAACTTTGCCCTTCGGCAAAGCCGCGACCGGCTGCCTTTCTGCTGAGGCAGAGAGTTCGATAAACTGAACAATCTATTCGACTGATAATATTTAACAGCCCCACCACGAGGGTGTATGTGGTACAAGGCGGGTTTATTGTGGGTTCTCCGAGCCCGTAGCCTCGGCCAAAAATATTCCCTTTGAACCCGCCTAAACGGGTTCAGGGACTGTCTACCTCCCCAGATGAAACTTTGCCCTGCGGCAAAGCTTCGTCCGAGTTCCTCACTGGCAGAGAGTTCGACAGAAAGGAACAGTCTGGTCGACTGATCCCCCAAGGCCTTCTCTCCTACTAATTTTATAGTAGGTGGAAGAGTCCAACATCGACTCTTTAGATGTGGACACTACAACAAAAATATATCATGTTCCTGGAATTCCGGGTCAAGCCGTGAATCAAAGTAATGTCTGTACCGTTTCCAGAAATATTCGTCTCTATGTCTATGTGGTCTAGAAGGGCGCGTCCAAAACCTTTCAGGATCATATCCCCCCACCCAATATATAATCTTCTATCTCCGAGCCTAGAAAAAATTGTTAGAATTTGGCTTTTAAATTTTCATTGAATTTATCAGAGATGGCAGCTTTGAATGCCAATTATTCTGGTATTTAAATAAACGTCTTATTAAAAAAAAAGTGTTATATTCCTGTCAAAGTGAAATGTTCCGAAAGCATTTCTTTGCCTTGTACATTCAAGAGATGCAGTTCATCTGCTCTCCGGTGATTTTGGCTCCTTGACTCTTTTTATGATCAAACATTATCGAACATTCTGTTTTTTGTCCATATAATATGAAAACTTTTATTCAATATCCCGATTGGTTTGTTTGTTTGTTTGGGTTATATGACATATCAACCACTGTGGGTTATTTAATGCCAAATCCAGTTTATATATATATATATATATATATATATATATATATATATATATATATATATATATATATATATATATATATATATATATATATACCAAATATATGAATTTTAAATTCCTATTTTCTATGGAACATTTTTAGCAAGATAGAACTTATTTGCTTGCACACTGCAAAATAATCCTAGGTATTTTTTGTTTAAGTCAAGAATTTCCATTTGATTGTTGATTGTTGATTGTTTTGTTTAACGGCATCTCAACCTTAGTGGTCACTTTATGCCGAAAATGATTTTGAGTGACTGGCAACGTTATGGTCCCAAAAACGGATAGCTGGCAAAATTATTGTTTCAAAAACGTATAGCTGGCAACATTATTGTTTCAAAAACGCATAGCTGGCAACATTATTTTTCCGAAAACATTATCTGAGGTCTTGCTGTTGGATGTAGTTTATCGCCATACCCAGGACGCGGATGTAGTTTATCGCCATACCCAGGACGTGGGTAAGATCTGGAAAAACTAGGAGTTCACTATTTGCCCATAGCTGGGACCCTAACAGGTGCTACCACCCCGGTCAAGGTGGACCTGGGAACACCAGTAATTAAGAGGTGGTTCCACGCTCCTCAAAACCTCCTGATCAGAGGCCTTGCTGTTGGATGCAGTTTAACGTCATACCCAGGACGGTATCCCGATTGGATTATCCTCACATTCATATTTAATTTTGAGATAATCTCAGATCTCTTCGATTAAATTTTCAAGATGAATCGTGAAAAATTTTAAATGTCTACATTTTCAAAAATCTTTTTTAATTATTTCCCACAGTGAAGATATGTTTTTTTCGTAGCGAAATCTTACATGTCTATGTCGCATAAAATATTCGTATAATTTGGTAACTGATAAATTGTTATATAATTTGTTAACTAATTACTGCTGTGAACAAAGTATTTCAGCAATGTGTATGATGCAAAAAGATGTGCGTTGGGGGTGTAATGAATGAAATTTCAGAGTTCGAATTCCAGTCGCGTTCGTTGCATTCACTTTCACGCAATTATCCTTGGGAAAGTTATGAATACATCTCTTCTCCCAGCTATGGGTTAAATAGTAGAACAGACCAGGATTTGTAGCCTTGGATCGCCACCAGTTTATCACTGAGAGAAACAGTACCCTACGGCGGGAAATCCTTCTGCCGAGGCAGTCATAAATGGAAAGAGCCATCATCACCTAAGTGAGTATAACTTATGGCACGTAGGTGAATGTATGATGTTGACTATGGGTCTGCAACCGATATATCCGCGCAAAAATGGAGACCCTAGAAAAATTTAGGACTCTCTACCGACTTACATCATTTTATTATTTTAAAATTTGACTTGACTCAAACTGAGTCGAGTCTTGCATATCAGTATCAGCGAGAGAACATAGAAGTTTGTGTTTTTTCGGCCAGCTGAGGTGGACGAAAGTCGGTATAAATATTTTTTTCGACTTTGGTGTTCATTTAAAATTTGAATTTATTGTAATATGAGAGACGAGACATTCGAATACAATAAAAGGCTTGCTGTTACATGCTTCCACATATTTTCTTCTGATTCTCCCTATATAATATCCACTACCAACCGGATGTGAACGCGTTATGGGTAAGACGATGAACTTCATCTAACAGCAAAGCCTCTGCTCAGGATGCTTTCAGTAGCGTAGAACCACCTCTTAATTGCTGGTGTTCCTAGGTCGACCCTGACCGAAAGTGATATCACCTGCTATAGATCCCACCTATGGGAAATTAGTTAACTCACAAAATGAGCTCAAAGGACTATGAAAGTATAAAGATAGGTTTTAATACCAGCAATACATTTTTGTAAAAATTATTACCAGTAATGAATTTGGAAGAAAAAAATTATTCCCAGCAATCCATTATTACCAGTAATACATTTTTGGAGAAAATATTACCAGCAAATATCTTGTCGGCATTAAATAACTCATTGAGTTTGATATGCCGTAAAATAAAACAAATTAAACTATACCAAACCGGATGTGAACGATATGACAGCAAAAACACAATAAATATTCGTTGAGCACGCAGGGCTTCACACATTATTTCCGCGCGCACAATGCAAAATTAATAACAATAAAATAATATATATACACAAATTATAGCCAAGTTATTAGCCATAAATAACTGGTATCATAAAAATTGAGAACGAGGCTTTCGAATATAATAAAATTAGTAAAATATCAAATATTTGAAAATATGTATAGTGAAACAGGAAAGGACTCCGCCCCCTTTCTCAAGAAAGTATTATAATTCACAAATAATAAAACGAGGGAAACTGTGGAGAGGTATTATCGCCTACATACTAAAGATAGTGACATTGAACAATGCTTCATTTGCTTAAACATTTATGAAACTTATTCCTATATATTTGTATAATTTGGCTCTGCAAGTCGGCTCTTGTTGTACGAAACTGTAATAGTTTTATTTTTAAATTTTAATATTATTCGTAGGAAAACAAATCGATGACGATGAATACAACACCAAGTTGGTTCGAGGCTGAATGCCGAATTTTTCAAGATATTTGGACATTAGAATACTTCTTCAAATAGCACAGTGGGAACACCCTTTGTCTCATATGTCTAGAGAGTGGCATTCTTCAATGAAATTTTAGTCAAGATTCTAAACGAAAATGTCATGGTAGAACGTCACTTGAAAATTATAAACGTCTCTGAAACTGTTCCAAAAATGGATTTACTTAATAAAGAGAGCCAATCTAATCTATATCATTTAACACAATATGGAATAAAATCCTTTTTTTTTTAAATACACTTTGTATTCAACCATTTTATACCATACTCTTCTCAAACGATATTTTAAAACATTCGGACTGAGCGAATGGCTACATGGAAGGTAAAAAAACAACAACAAACAGACACATGGAATTATGAAACAGTTTAAAATATGACATAAGATAGTGGATCAAAGCCTTAAATATGTTGTTCAATAAAGTATCTCAAGTTAATTTAATAAATCCAACTTACTTTTTAAGTTACCGTATAATTTACTTTCAGTCTTAATGTAAATAATAAGCTGTACAAGAACGTTTCTGTTCTGATTGTTCCATATTTATTTACTTTAAGACGCACGTAACAGGTCACTCTTAACCAATTTGGGTAATCAAAGGTTTGAGGCAAACGCCTTTTGATTATCTCTACTGTTTATTCAAGAGGCGACAAGTAGTCTCTTACTGATATTCCTCGGACTTCTTATCAATCCCATGACGAAATCCTCACATCCTGGTGATCGAAATCTAGACATATGATTTTGATAAAAGTAAATAAGCATTCGTTAGAAGACAAAACCTTTTTTCTTTAATATTTTCCTTAAACCAAATGGAATATATACCAATCCCTTGATGGGGTGTTGTCTTGTTGTTCATTGATAAAAGTGTAGCAAAATGCCATTCTTTTCTAACATATTAATTAAAACATTTCAGTTCTTTCGTGGATGTTATAAGTAAAATAGGCGAAAAGAGTTCTAATTCAGCTGTTGTGTCCAGCGATCATTTTCAAACTGGGAAATGTATGAATCATTCTTTTCCCCTGCTGGGTATTGTGTTATATCACAGGGTATACGGGGTACTTTGGATTTGTTTGGTATCCAGTCTAATAGATGAAAAACTTTATTCGAAACTATGTATAGTGAAACGGGAAATGACTCCACTCCCTTTCCCAAGAATGTATTACAATATAATAGATAATATAATAAAATAATAACACAGAAAATAATCAGATAATAAATCAAAAGAAAATGGAGGGAGTTAAGATCGGCTATATACTAAAGATGGTGACATTAACAAATATTCTTTCCTATCAATATATCTTTGGATGAACAGCATTATCCTATTTTTCTTTTGTACATCATTTCAGTCGTTGAATTTACTGGCCTTCTTTGTTTTATTATCTCATCAACATTCCGGATATCATTTCAAATAGTTTCTGTCATAATAATAAAAACGATTCCTAATACTTTATGTAAGAAAATAACACCAGGAAAATTGTTCAGAAAGAAAAAAAAAACTATATTAAGTTTCCTGGTAATGACAAGAAATATTAAAAACAATGCAATATTAAAACGCCAAAAATCACCACACAATCCTTTCTACTCCATGAATACGGAGCTTAACAAAATTTAAAAGAGTTCATATACTTACTCAGTTTGAACGATATCGGCATAGAATCAAATAACATCACAACAGAGGATTCTGAATTCAATAATGAATAGACTAATTGAAAGGCTATATCTCTTGTATGCAAATGGGCACCTCGAAGCGGTGTAATGTTTTTCTTTTTAAGCATTACGCCCCGAGCAAGGCGTGAAGCAACTAGGATGCAGGGGGTTGCAGAAGATTTGGAGCAAGAGCAGATAGGAGAGATAGAAGAAAGGATGAGGAGTGGGATTTGAATAGTGGAGATTATAGCTCTCAGGGAAAAAAGTAATTGGGAAGGGTGTTCCACAGGCGAGAGGTGCGAGGTATGAAGCTATTGGAGTAGAAGAGACGGCTACATTTAAACGTTTCTACAATGTAAGGGTGGGGGCCGGATGCCAGCCACGTAGGGCGCTTGTATTCATGGAGTCTGGGAACCAGTGAAAGCAGCTCATCGGAGCAATTACCATGAAAGTATTTGTAGAAAAGACAGAGAGAGGCGACGGCGCGTCTGTGAGAGAGTGACTGCAGACGAGATACCAGATCAGGGCCAATTATATTACATATCCGTCTCTGGATCTTGTCAAGAACTCCGAGATAAACAGAAGGTGCCCCAGACCATATATGGCAGCAATACTCCATGCAAGGGCGAATGGTTGATTTGTATATTTGAAGTATCGATTCCGGGGAGAAAAATTTCCTGGCGCGGCACAGAGAGCCAACTTTCCTCGCGGTGGAAGAAGCAATTGACTCAATGTATTTGTTCCATCTCAGGTCAGCAGTCAACGTGAGACCGAGCAGACCCAGGGAGTTGCTCTCAAGAAGTTGACTATCAGACATTCTAATGGGGGGCAGGGAAGGATCTCTATGGTGATTAATAGAGAGTAGTTTAGTTTTTGAGGCGTTAAAATTAGCAAGCTTGTCTAGCTAGAACTATTACGGCTGAGAAATGAATTCGATCCTCACTGGGTGCTACATACTTTCTATCTATGCTACACTTGGAAGATCACTATATCTCTTGTGTAAAATAACGCAAGAGATATAGCCTTCTTTTAATAACGTAACTACAATATATTTTGCTCACGCGTGATGAATGAATTAATTTTACAATATTCAATATTTCTTCTTTCTTTTCAATACGTACGAACAACAAATCATCTGAGCATAACGAGAAAGGGTTTTACGTTATACAAGCGCTTCCCATTCGATTTAAATACATTAAGCCCTAAGTTCTTGCTATAAATCTAACATCATACCTTGAAAATTTCTGTCGAAAATTTAGCTAGAAAATTATTAACATGACATGAATTATGAAAAAAAATTGATAGTGTTAATTTTACAAAGAAACATGTGCAACTCTTATCCGTTTACTCGTAACTGGTAAATTCGAGGCTCCATCCGTGGTATTCAGTCCAGGGGAGCGCGTGATATTGCGAATTTATGTTGAAACACAGTTGGTTATCGGTAAACCTGTTTCAACCCTGTAACTCTACCTGACCCCTGGGCTATCATCTATGATGGCATCTTTGTTGGAAATAGGAACATGAACAGCTTTTAGCACTCTAAGCAACACACACACACACATATATATATATATATATATATATATATATATATATATATATATATATATATATATATTATGATTTTATATATGAATGACGTTAGCCTTTTTTAGGAATGTAAGAAAATGGTATCAGTCTGATACAAGGTCCTTTCAGATGTGTAGTCACTTACAGATTGCCATCAAGAAAACTACATGATATTTAGCAGAACGGAATTAAAAAAAAATACAAGAGGGAGAGGAAGAAGAAGAGAGAGTGAGATAGTGAGAGAGAGAGAGAGTAGTAAAAAGGAGAAAATATATATGAAGGATGAAGGGTAATATGTAAATAAGCTAGATTAAAAAGGAAACCCGGTGAAAGGAAAAAAATAGTTAAATGAAGCGCAAAGAAATGAATATACGTCAGAGAATAAAACAGAGACATGTTCGCTGTTTTCCCATCAACACTGAGTGAAAATTTGATAACCAATAGCAACAGAGAGTCGAAATGCAAAAACTTCATTGGGATATCGGGCAAAGGAAAGACCAAGGTCAAGATGCTGCAGAAATATTTGTGCATTTCGTAATCTTTCTCAGCATATGAAAGTAATCTATGTTTGTATAACATAAAGGTAAAACGTCTCATGGCATAAAGTTTGGAAGGGATAAGGGGGTGAACGAGAGGATACATATCTTTAGGAGAAGAAGAAGAAGAGGTTAATAGATAATCTGTGTAGGTAAGTCTCTTATAATTTCCAGATTTTCAGCTACATATGATTGTTTTTTTTTATTCTCTAAATTATAATTCTGAAGTAAATGAAATATGAAGAACTTGGACGTTTTTTTTTTTTTTTTCTACTGGATTCTTGTTGGCTTTTACAGTTTGGAGTCTTGTATCATTATCTTATCTATTTTGACATACCTTATTTGTTAGGTTCTTTTGATGGAAAGCTATTATTATTATTATTATTATTATTCCTATTTTGAGTTCCATTTGTAAATTAACAGATATCCCTATCTATTTGGACGGAATACCTGCTAATATAAGCTGATTTCCCTATTTATCCCAAAACGTCCATTTTTATCATAAAACTTTCTCTCCTACCCACCAAGCTACTGAAATCCTGCAATCATCCGTTTTACCGGAAGTAATTTCCATCCAAGCGCTCCCGTCGAAACCACGCATTCTTTATGCTCCCCGAATCCGGTAGATTTTGGAGCGAGGGAGTTAAAGACACCTTTTTGACAACGGAATGCTTCTTGGTCGGCCA
>CAHIKZ030001302.1:975000-1077500 GCA_903632075.3 Acanthosepion pharaonis | reverse complement strand
CTGTACAATTGTTGTTATATATATATATAAATAAATTCCATTTACTTATGCAATTTCACTTGTTGAATGTTATTCTTCTTGTTTACTTATTCCTTGTTAGCACATTTCTAACGTAAAAAATAGAACGGGTTGAATTGATGTCGTTCAGCCCGCAACAAATCCATATATTTTATTATTTTAAACGTTATTTTAGTAGATAACCGGATTTGAAATAGAACCCTCATTTATATTTTAAACAATATGTATGACAATTATTGGCTTCCGCAGCTGAAACATTTAATAAAGTAACTCTACTCTCCGGCAAAAATTCGAACATGCGTCTCACTTTGTAGGATAAACCAACGCTTCATCCTGTGGGTTTTAAACTGTCACAGAGAGCGAATAGGCATTTCGCTGCATTCAGATTTTTAGGGATACTCTATCAGTGTGAATGCGACAAATTTAATAGCAGTAGATAGGTTCCTCTATCGTCCTGTTCACATTAATTCCCGTTTTTTCTAATACGAGTAGAGGTTTGTGCTTATTTCCTCTTTAGGAATGGGTTTCCGGTTCCTTCTAAATTCTACTTCAATTCTATACTCCTAAGGATTATCCTTTCTTACGCTAATACCACTTCACACAACTTCACACAGTAACCCTCTAACTTGAGGAGCTCTTTGGCCTTGTATTCGATGAACATTAGTAAAAAAAGAAAAGAAAAAATGAAATAGATTACGAAATGTCATGAAATATCACATGAAGCTTTGATTGTAAACTAAATACACACAAACGGGAGCGTGGACATAGATACATACAAACATACATGAATACATACATGCCTACATTCATACATACTTAGCGTAATAAATCACCTTAGGCGTGTATTCTGTATAAAACGTAAAATAGAAATAAGAACACCTGGTAGATAGGTAGATAGGCTATTGTACGTTTCACACACCGTCCCCTGTATTCTGAACAGGAGTAGAAGTTTATCCATTGTTCTTTGTTTAGCATTCGATATCCGGTTCCTTCTAAAATCTAATTCAATTCTATAGTTCTAACGTCTCTGTCCGAACGATTTCACTTCTTGCCCTTACTTTCGCTAATAAAATTCCATACAGTAAGTTTCTACACTCAGTAGGTCACAGGTCATGGTTTGGGAAATCATTAGTAAAAAAAAAAAAGAAATTTATTTACCTATGAAAAAAATTCGACAGATGGTTTGTAGATATAAAATGAGAAAAAATGTCTTGGAGAATTTAAATCTCACAGAACGTATCGATGGCGAAAGATGCATACGTAAACTGTAAGTTTATGTAAGTGGATGGTGAAACAATTAAAACAAAGTAGAAATGAAATCTGAAAGATGCAAGATGGCTTAGAGGAATAACGGATAGTGAGCATAGGAGAGACATCATTGTCCACGTATTTGAGGTTCATAACACATAGATAGATAGATAGATAGATAGATAGATAGATAGATAGATAGATAGATAGATAGATGATGTTACCTTAGAGCCCTCTGGATATGTAGTCCAGAATACTTAAATTAAGAAGAGATATATTGAGAAAACTTTCATATTCTTCACTACCCACATCACTTTATCATAAACGCAAAAAACCCCAAAAAAACAAAAAACGAAACAAACACCATCAATAAATTTTCTATCAATAATTACACAAATTTTATAATCTTGCCCTCCAACACTCTACTAAACTTGCAAAGAAATTAGTCATCCTTAATAATAGAATTGTTACCACAACCTTCAACACAACCGGATATATAAAAGATAGAAAAATAAACCCAACACCGATTCAAGTGCCGGGATTTATCAAATTTTTTATCAAATTTTTTTTTTTTACAATGCAAAAATTTTTATGCGAAGTAGACATCACATTATCTAAAAGCCCGCATCTACGAACACAAGGGGGTTATATTTGAAGAAACGATTTCTCCCGTTTGCTTGACATAACTTTGCTTTCACTAATACTTCCCTAATTAAAAACAACTTAATTCTTTAAGGAGAAAATGCATTGAAAACTTAATAATAACATTATTATCAACTGTAAACTCACACTTAAAACATTAAATTACATCGCCAGCTTTCTTTGAATTCATTCTTAAAAAATCTAACTTATATCTATTTAATACATTTTTAAACAGTCAAGCCATACACTAGAACCCTGCGACTCCCCGATGCGAGGGCGGAGCGTACAAAGGTGAAAATAAAAGAAAGAAAACTAGAGAAACACAAACACAATTACAAATACACATTACCATCCGTTGCTCACTTAAACATACAAAATTCTTCCCACAACTACGTACACATAGAATTATCGTTTTAATACACGTGACGCGTGTCTGACCAATGAGAACTGACCCAAATATAATTGAAAATATCAGGTTTTCTTTTCCTTTTTGTCTGTTTTATCTCAGTCTCTGCCGAATCTTTGATAGAAATGAAACATGTTAGATTTATATACGTTTCTTTTACTTTATCATCCTGTCGGATATCGATATAAATTTGAACCCATCGATAGACGGATAGGTAGAAAGTGAGAGAGAGAAAGAGAGAGAAAGAGGGAGAGAGGTTCAGAGAGCTAAAGGGCAGTGTACGAAAATAAGTTTCACTGACATTGCTATAACCTTCAGTTACACGCGCAAATATCCCACGTAACGAATCATATGTCTCGAATGACTTGGTTTTATTTAATCCACATTAAAAGCTATGCGCGTATACGTTAAGCGAAGAATGTCATGTCATAAGGTTTCGATGTTAGACTGCTTTAGAATTGCTGAAAATGTCTCAAGAGGATCTAACACGTTGTCATTCCGTAGGTGGTAGGCATTTAAATGAGCAAACTGTTCCAACACTTTCCACGGGAACATCCTTCCATAAATTTTCGTGCCCATGAGCGAGTTTCAACGGAAGATATAAATGTAAATATTGTCTACACTATCCATTTAAGAAATGGCATTATGTTGCTTTTTAAAATATTCGCCTCAGCTTTTTGAATCGCTTTCAGCGCCCAGTACAAAAGGTATTGACTAAAGGTTTGCTTTTTTTAAGCTAAGCTTTGTATATTAAAAGATATGAATGTTTTGTGAAGTATTATAAGATTATCTTCTAAACATCATAAGCTATACACACAGACACAGACACACACACAACACACACACACAAACACACACGCACACACACACACACACACACACACACACACACACACACACACACACACACACACACACACACACACACACATATATATATATATATATATATATATATATATATATATATATATATATATATATATTACACAGCAAAATCAAAAAATTACCTCATATGGGGAGGCATAGATCTATTTCAACCGACGAAAATTACGTCAGCTCAACCCCGGTTTGCGTTGGAATTAGAAAGTTTACTTTGACATCCGTCTCAAAATAGATACAGAATATATATATATATATATATATATATATATATATATATATATATATATATATATATATATATATATATATATATATATATATATATATATATATATATATACACATATATATATATATATTCACATATATACAGATATATATATATACACACACACACACACATATATATATATATATATATATATGTGTGTGTGTGTGTGAGTGTGCGTTTTTGCGAGTGAGAGAATATGCGTTTATCAGCGTATGTGTTTATGTGTGTGTGTGTGTGTGTGAGATAGAGAAAGAGAGAAAATGAGTATGTTACTAGTATTACTCCTCCGACTAATAATTTTGCAATGATGCAAGATTTGAAACACTATTTCAAAATATAAATAACTTTATGGTGTATTTTAACTTATTCACTATATATATATATATATATATATATATATATATATATATATATATATATAAAGACCTGTTTCGTTGAATGATTTAGACATGTTCTGTCTACTTATTTTCAGTAGGATCCAATCATATTCGCCTATAAGCTTCATCTTTAAAGGACAAGTGGAAATGGCCGTGTTGTTTCATATTTTTTTTTATTTACAAGTACTTTTGGTATAGCAGTGTCATCATCACTGTATAGTTTATTACATGATAATTATTGTAGTATTTATTATCGTAAAAGACATAATATTTGTGTTCATCTAAAAGATAAATATCATACAAGTTGACTGAAGAACGCTGCGTCAGTGCGTAACCGCTGAAGCTATTTAAGGGGAGGTAACTATGTATGGTGTAGAGATTATTTTTTATAAAAAGAGTAGTAAAAAGAGAAACTAGTACTGCAAACCTTGGAATTTCAAACTATCTATTGTACACATTTTAAAACATTTGTGAAATATTCAAAATAATTTTTCTTTAAGGTTTGGATTCAAATTTTTTCATATATACGCGTGTGACTTTGTGCGTGTGTGAATAAATTTGGATGGGAATCGGTTGGAATGGTACATCTCTAAGACAATATGGAGAACCTCTATTTTGAGATATTTTCTTTGATGAGCTGGTCTCATAAAAAAAAAAACATGTCTTTCACAAATTTAGAATTTGCAACCATTTTTTGGTAATTTAATTAATTTCTGGAGATTAACTAGGGTCTTCTTAGGTAAACGGAACGCAAAAATGAAAGTTACTCTGAAATCTAATTTTAAGATATATTTACCAAAATTACACAAAAAATATCTTGAAAAACTAAAGAGTTATTATTATTTCAATAAAGACGCCATTGGATTCAGCCAACGCCACGAGACGACTTCGGAATCTCCTGTATTTCTTCTGTGTTGTCTCCTTGTTTAATTTGGTGCATGGCGCCATAACCCTTGTCTTCAGTTCATCTTTGATTTTACCCGGAGTTTTATTTATATTTAATCAAGGGGGTTAGAATCTGGGGAGTTAGGTGATGCTATGGGAAGTGATTACTCCAAACAATTTCGGAATCAACATAAGACTCATCCAGCTCTTTCCAAATCCTCTGCACTGTCCACATTGACCCCCAAACATTCTGTAATGTTCGTATTGATGCTTCCAGCGGGAATGCCAAACTGTACAGCATGCCGTTTCTAAATTTCTTGCCGAGTGAATTATGTCATAGTTCTTTTTTATAGTCTTTTCTTAATTTCCCTTTCACTTGGGTATGCTGTATTGCATCTTCTTCACTGACTCCTAGGTATTTATCGGCTTCTTCTTGTTCCAGGTCCCTAATCAATGTGACAAAATCTAAATCTATTGAGTGTGTCTGTGTAATTCTTCCTTTCTTGAATATTACATTTGCACATTTGTCTAATCCGAAATCCATACCTATGTCATAACTGAAACATTGTCCATTATTGAGGAAACCCTTCAGCTCATTAACAACTTTGGCAAATAATTTCATCACAACGTTTGTACAATTAGTGATTAAACACACAGTGTTTTTACTTTGTATCCATAGTTATTATTATTTAGCTCATGGGATAAGAGGGTTAAGGTCAGGCAGAACAAAAGCGGCGACAAGGAATCTTCTCTAAATATTCATATTGGAAGTGGCAGTGCCTTTAGTATGATTTAAGTATAATTTGGTTTTCCAGTTTCATGCTATATTTAAGAAGATTCATTCTCACTAAGCCTAGGAGATACTGTACCTTTCCAAAGCCTTTAGGGTCCAAGGGTGCAGTACATTGTCAAATCCTTTACGGAAATCCTTCCAAACTATGCTGTGATTTCTATCTTTTTTCCTGCAAATTTCCAGTATCATTTTATTTATCAGTAGTTGATCTTTGCACCTCTATGAATCTTTTTTTGACATCAGTTTTTCTTCAGGAAAAGAATGTTGTTTTCATCTAGAAATGAGTAAGTACAGTTCGTCAGGACAGACGTAATCAATTTATATGTAGTTCAAAGATATATTATTCGCCTATATTTTTTTGGATTAATCTGTTTCACCAGTTTTTGGTAATAGACATGTAATACCTTCAGCGATCCATTCAGGAATTTGATTGGGTTATTAAAGTTTAGCACAATATATAATAGGTTGATGAATGATTATAGAGCGAAATATTGACTATATTGTCATTTTCAGTTGGGTAACTAACATTTATTATTATTATTATTATTATTATTATTATTAAACAAAATGATTAACATCATTCTTCCAGTATTTCTCAACAGTTAAGAGCGCGATTTTAGAAAGGTTAAAGAAAAGAAAAAAACACTGAAAATGTTAAACAATATTTCAACACAATAAAAATATAAAAATCTACAAAAGGTGTCAAGACGTTGTACAAAGGTTACTTGTCTACTATTTATTACTGATTGAAGAATCTATCCGTCACAATTCGCTACTACACATAGAGCCCCTACTAAAAACATTCCATAACTTAAAATTTCTGTATGTACAATTGTATAAAAGCGTTGCTTGTATTGTCATGAAAAACTGCTCTACTGGTAACGAACGCATTAAAACGAATGAAATGCTGCCCGTGTGAAGGCATGCACCTGAAACATTCTAAATACGATGGTGATCTTTTTCATCTTGAAATTTTCTGTTTGTTGTTTAGAAGAGAAATAAATCATCAAACAGCTTAGTATAGATCTTATGGAACTCTCCTGTCAATTTGTTCATTCCCCTGGGCAGCGAAATTAATACTTTGCATACGTAACTATCTTCATGCGTCTTAAGTGTCGACAAGTCGATATATTCGGAATATTTTTTCAGAATGTCCACTTTAAGATGTTTGTCGAAACTACAGTTGTTTGTAATAAAATGTTCTGCAAGATTTGGTGATGTCACATTATTTTGTCTGACATCAAACCTGTATCCATTGAATCTTTTATTGAATTTTTCGATGTGTAACGCACAAAAATCAAGTCGTGTTTGGTACATTAGGCGGGGTATGTTAAATTAGAATCAGTATAATTAACACGCTCTATGTGTGTTTTTTGTAGATTTATATATTTATTTATATTTTTGTCTCTTTTTAAAGTATCATTATTTTTTCGGTGTATGTGGATCCGCGTTAACTTAAAATTCCAAACTGAACTCTTCATTTAATCAATGTCCTTGCTCCGTTAGCCATGTGCAGGGTTATGTCGTCTAGTTCTGATTCAATACCGCTGAATTATTGCTCGCTCCTTTTCCAGTTTGTCAACTAAAAACAGTCTGTTCCATCCTGGCAGCAAATTCACGAAACAACAATCGAAAACAACTTCAAATATGGGGATAATTGCCTGCATGTAAATATTGTAAATAATGATGACTCTTCAAATCAGAATTAAAGACGTAAAAAATCCATTATGGAGTACGGAGGTTAAAAACAAAGTCAATGATACCAAAGATTAATTCCAGAAAGACTGAAATACAGGAGGTGTTTCGTTAAACGATTAGCCTAAGACTATTGTTTGTTTAATAACAATGTGATCAAATCAGTGATATTCAAATCTATAAGACTGTAGAGGACCGGTGTGTATTTGTGAGTTGTATTAGAAACACGTGCTATTTTTTCTGCTAGAAGAAGTTCCAACTGCAAGAAAAATGACCGGACTCAAGTTGGAGTCCAACCAAAGATGAAGGAAAATCGATATATATATATATATATATATATATATATATATATATATATATGTGTGTGTGTGTGTGTGTGTGTGTGTAAAAGAAAGAGGTTGTAGTGGTTCCAACGAGAGAAAAGTATGTATATTAAGAAGAGAAGAGAGGTGCCGCAAACGTTTTTGGTTGTAATGTGGATTTATTTAGAAAAAAAATATTATGCTTTGTTTTACATAATTGTACTACACGTGTTTCTGATCTCGTAACCGTCTTCAGGTAAAAGCGAAGATTTTCACATAGTATTAAAAATAATTAATTTTTTCTTTTGCTTTTCAATGTTAAATATTCTCGATATGAGATATTTTCTGTGTTAGTAATCTGAATTTCAACAAATATATGTATTAAACAACACAATTTTACAATGGACATAGACATTAAAATTTGTGTCTGTGAAAATTTGTGATTGTTCTTTGGTGAATGTTTCTACGTAAGTGTATGTATGTATAATGTTCATGGTGTCTTCCACAAAAGAGAAGACGCGGATCTTCTAAGAGAATGAAGAAATGAAAAAAGAGAACGAGGCAAGAAGTTTCCCAGAATTTACAGTGCAGTGAGGGAGACCCCTAGGAGGAGCTAACTCCAACAATACTATCGAATGATCCACGTAATAATCTGTTTGATAAAAATCTTAGATCTGCAGTTCCGTTCAGAATATCTGAAAATAAGTAATACAAGAATTAATTTATGCGAAGAAACTTCAATTTCTTCAAAGAATTCTCTTTCTCTTACTTAATACCACATGTCCAGATTTGTCAACCATCGATTTGATAAAAAGTATAACATTTGCATACATTCACCTAGAATACTTTTGTTCTACTGTATGGGTCCGAAACCTGGACATTATCTGTTCGATATCGATGGAACATTATAAAAATCGACTATAAAAATCCAGAACATCAGTTGGAGATCCTATGCAACGCTTAATACAATTTACGAAGAACAGAGTCCAATCTGTTAGGCTCAAACAAAAACGATTACAGTTCGTCAGCCACTGCCACCGAGCGGACAGGGACATCTTCTCATACTTACTACTATAGCAACCTTCTGCAAGTGTCTTCTTAGGAAAATTGACTTTCCCAGACACCATAATTTGGGTTTTATATTGGGGATCTGAGTACATCAATACAGGACGGAACAATGTGGAAGTAAATTGACAAATGGAGTTCTGATCAACCATAGGGAGGTCGAAGGATGATGATCATGACCATGATGATGAAGACTGCTTTATTTAAATTCAATAAATTTCAAAATTATTAAAAATATCAAAACCATTTTTAAATTATGAAATATAATTCTCATATGTATAAAATTCTGTATGCACACGTCTTCTTCCGTGTGCCGTCTGCTTTCGTAATGACGATCATAATTGTCCACAACTTCTTTTAGTTCGTAGATCTTAGTACGTTTGGTCTTTACAAAATCACCTCCAGTCTATACTTTGTCATCCATTAAGACAAGCTTTTTAGGTAGGTTACTTCCTGCTTCCCCTCGGTCCTTTTTACCTTACATATGTCATGGGAGTGCTAAATGATTCAAATATTTTCCCCCCATTATATATCCCAGAAATTGCAACTGCCTCTTTCTGAGGTTAATTATAGTAGTTCGTTGTTACCATTTTCCTTAAAACTTCCGTGATACTCAGCTGTCCATTTATGAAATTCTCAGCATCCTTCTGTAGAACAACATTTAATTTGTCTCTTCTTCATCTGCGGTGAGATGTTCTTGCATTGATTAGCTGTTATACAGAATTCAGAATGATTTGTTTCTAATGAAATTCTTCTGCTTCTTAATACTTTGCTATGACTTTGGGAGGAATCTGTCTTCGGATTGCGGTGTCACGTTTTCCTGACCCTGTTTAAACAATTCGCAGTTTTTCATATTTTTTTACTTACTTGCTTTTCTTAGAACCAATTCATACTTCGAATCCTGCGATTTTCCTTTTGTTCACAATCATACATTCTATCATCTTAGAATTCATGTTTAGTACTTTATTCTTAATTTCCTTTATTATATACTCTACAAGTTCCTGCAGTATATTTTACAATTTTTTATTGTGCGTACAGATACTACACGCTGTACGACATATTGCTTTAAGATTTCTCACTGAATAATTAATCAGTTGGATATTTTTTCGTCTTTTTTAGGGGCCTATCAAACAACTCTATTGGTTATTTAATGCCAAAATCTAAATAATATGAACACAGTTTTATGGCTTCAAATAAATATATTTTGTACGAAACTGAAATTTCAACTGTATAATTTCAATATATATATATATATATATATATATATATATATATATATATAAAAGTGCATGAAAAATACTTTTTCGAAATATGGGGGCAGTTTCCTCACATCAAAAGAAGGGCAAAAAGTACATATAAACATATGACCGCAAATTCCTTGTTTTGCGTTATTAAGTTCAAAGAAAGTTTACGGTAGATGGGTCTGTGTTGTCATGTAGACTAGGTTACATTTTTCCTTCGTGTACATTTGTGACTAGATTGTCCTCAACGTCTAACGTGTATAGTAATGATTTAACTGAGAATGTTCCGTTTAACAATGACAAGATATTCATATGCTGAGCAGACATACATTATTTTTAAATAAAGATTCGCAACTGATAATGGACGCGAGGCTGTACGGCTGTATCAGATTGCATTTCCAGACCTATGGCAACCGAGTAATCTTACCGTTGCCGCTGTTTATCGTCTTGTTGATGAGACAGGATCCATGCCACCACCAACTATGAATCAAGCAAAACCGAGATCCACTCGTACTTCTGACCACGGAAATCACATTCTACAGGCTGTGTCAGCAGACGTAAAGTAATGCCATGTTTATATGGGTTTTTATTCTGGTTTTGATGTGAAGAACGAGCTTTCAAGTTTGTAAAATTATTTTTGATGCATATACTGGTTGACCATAAAGTCTCTTTAAAATTGAAAAAAATATTACGAACGCAAATGAACAGACAAATATGTAAAAATTATTGGAAAATTGAAGTTCTTTTGTTTTTTTAAAAACTAATAAACCTATATATATTAGCTGCACTAAACACATTATTATAGTATTCGATTTCTTACCATATTCTCGCCTCATCAGTGGTGGCAATGGCATCAGTCATCTTTTGCTTTAGAACGGTTATTTCTCGTGTCTTTGTTCGCTACATGATATCTTTTATATAACCATATAGAAAAAAGCTCTGTAGTTTTGCTAAGTGTGCGTATCCGATTTTATTTCAATAATCCATGACTCACATTGTACTTTTTCTTGAGGAGTAGCCATTTTTTGCGGGGTTTAGTGAACAATACCAGTTTCATCAAGATACCTGAAATAAAGAAATGCAATATGATTAAAAGCTTTGATAAATACTGAGTACATAGAATAAATGTGATTAAAATATCACATTAATTGCATTTGTAATACATTTACTGAATTGTAAAGAGACTTTATGGATACCTTGTGTGTGTGCATATATATATATATATATATATATATATATATGTATGTGTGTGTGTGTGTGTGTGTGTTTGTGTGTGGTACAGGTAATCGATCCGCTAGTATATAATTCGGGTGAGTCCTAGTAATATTAATTATTGCAACTGATCCACAGAAAGCTCGTGCTGAATGCCTTGAAATAGACAAACTATGATGAGGTAATTTTGAATTTAGTTTTTTTGTTGTAATATATATATATATATATATATATATATATATAAGTTTGTGTGTGCATATATGTGTGTGTGCATATATGTGTCTGTGCATATATGTGTGTGTGCATATATATATATATATGTGTGTGCATATATATACGTGTGTGTGTGCATATATATGTGTGTGTGTTTGTGTGCATATATATATATATATATATATATATATATATATATATATATATATATATATATGTGTATGTGTGTGTACATATATATATATATGTGTGTGTGTGTGTGTGTGTGTGTGCATATATGTGTGTGTTTGTGTGCATATATATATATGTGTGTGTGTGCGTGCATTTATATATATGTGCATATATATGTGTGTGTGGGTGTGTGTGTGTGTAGGGAGAGATAATGCATAACGGTCTTTGAATTTCCTACCAATTATGCTATCAACTTCTCCTTGCACTTGTAACACATGGACACTATTCCCTATTTAGTGGCCTGAGGTCCTTCATTTTATTTTTTTTTTTTTTTTGCAGCACTTCATATTTTGCTTTTTCTTCGACGAACCTGAAAAACTTAAGATCCTGCATCAAGTGCAACGTTCGGATGCTTCAAGTAGAATCGAACCGGCGAAAAAAGAACTGATATTCCGATTCACTCTAAACTTGCCATGGCTTCGACCTCTTCAGCTTGGACTTCTCGTGGCTTGCGTTGGAAAAATCCATAAAGGCTATTTCCCTTCTGATGAATTTTGTCCAAGAGATTTATATATCATCTATCTCAGGGATTTACGAGGATTCTACAGGACAAATGATCATAAAACACTCGTACAATTTTACAAAGAGGAAAAGTGATACCGAGAAACATTCTTCTGTTATCATCAGTATTATATCGATAAACAAAATATATAATAGTGTATTAACTTTTTATTTAATTATTGTTAGAATTAAAAATGAATATAAATATAATTGCGCTATTTTAATCCAGTTATTTTTTTTCCGTTTGGATTTTCAGAATTATTAATATCTGATTGTATTATGCATGTAAATTTCTTCCACAATAATCTTGTTTTAACCAACTGATGTTGGTATAAGTTTTACACTATATATGTGTATTTATATAATAAATATGTTAAGTGAGTTCTTCTTATAATATTTTTCTTGTGTGTAATGTAATTTCAGGACGTTGCGATGATGGCCCTCCAAACTTTCCTGTCCTTTGTAGATATTACAAAGTTTGGTCTTTCTGTTATCTCTCCGAAATGCTGTTCTGTCATCCGTTTTCTCAAACTATCTACGTAAGTTTTATGCTAATTTATCTGCTGCTCTTTTCTTCAATCTGTCTTGTACGTATCAAATTTTTCAAGCACTCTTTCCTTAATATGCAACCTAGACGATCCATCTGTCCCTTTCTGATGTTAAGTATAATTTTTTTTGTCATCTTTAATTACATGTTTATTCATGACAGACCCAGCATCCTTTTTAGAATCACATTTATTTTGTCGTAAATCTCATCTTCATCTGTGAGGAGATTGTCCGCCATTCCCTGTCATATAAGAGGACTGGTATAAACTTTAAAAGTATTCTTTTTCGTTTTTCTCTTTCGTAATATTTGCTTAGTTTTGGAATGCATATTTCGCTATCCCAGTGCGCCTTTAAATTTTAGCGTCGCACTTTCCATCCTCAGTTTAAACACTTCCAAGATATTTACATTTTTGTACCTATTTGATTCTGGGTTCTCCAATTTGTAATTTCCATTTAAGGCTGTCCATTTTTCTAACAACTATACATTCTGTCTTCTTGCAATTGACGTTAATCCTTTTTTCTCGCATTCCTTCACTTCCTTCTGTAGTCGTTATTATAGTTTCCTTTCTGTGCCTGCTATCGACACTAAATCATCTGTATAGCTTAGGCTATTAAGATCATGGCAACCAATAATGAATCCTGGTAGGATTTTTACTTCTTACATGATCGTCTCGATGACAAGTACGGATAGCAGACACGGAAAAGAAATTACAAAACTTCCTACAGACGGTAGCGAAGGATAGCGAGAAGAAGGGACTAAGCATAAACTACAAGAAGACAGAAGGTATGGTCATCAGTAAAAGGATGCGCTAAAAATGCGATATGCGGGTCGGGGACTCTAAAATCAATAAGTTTAAATAGCTGGGAAGTGTTTTAACAGAGGACAGTATGTGCGAGGCTGAGATCCGAAGACGAATTGTGATGGCCAAAGCCACATTCTAAAAGCTGGGCAGAGTAATGAGAGTCTGGATGATTTGATGCTCTCCTCAAAGATGAAGAAGAATTTCGATGCAACGGAGATATGATTCTACTGAAGGATGTTAAGGATATCATGAACCATGCGTGAGAGCAACGATGAGCTTTTGGAGAGGATGCAGGCAAACAGGAAGCTTATACTTAACATCAGGGAGAGGCAGATGGAATTTCTGGGACACGTAATGTGAAAGGAGGGCTTTGAGAATCTGATATTCACAGGTCGAATAGAGGGAAAGAGAGTCAAGGCAAAGCAACGCATTACATACCTGGCAAGTGGATAACAGAACGTGGTCTGGGGGAATTAGCCGAGAGACGAAACTTATTGAGAGCTACAATAGATACGGGAGAAGTGAAGAGCCATGTTCGCCTATGTCCTGAAGGGACACGGCACAAAGGAAAAGAAGTATAGTTTGAATAATTCCGGTGAGAAGACGACTCCTTGTCTTAAATCCCTTTCTATTTTTCTCTATTCACTGAATCATTTTTCTCTCCGTATGCAGGCGAATTTCTGAAAGTATCGATTCTAGATTATTATAATATATTTCCAAAATATGTCAACGTTAACTAGCATATCTCACATTCCATTGCAAAACCAATAATAATGCTGATGTAGATCAATTTGAAACCCACTAGGAGTTCAAGAATTAACAGTGGAACAGAAGGGTTTATTCTTGCTGTACTGTACCAGTACCTGCTTACACGTACCTACCAAATTAATATCTTCTATCGTAGTAAGATTATCCTGGTAAATACATTGAAACTATATATCTCATTATCACGTGATTGTCAATACTCACACATAATGAGTACAAAAACCGGGATGCCATGATATATTTACATAAAGATCTGTTGTACAGGATAAAAACAGCTGCAAATTAATATGGATTTGTAGTTGAGGGTTCAGAAGTTATTATCCCCTAAGATGTTTCTATCGACACAGACCGAACACAAACAAATTGTCCAAACGGTATTGTAGATGACAGGAAAAAAACAAGGTTGCACACTTATTACCACGAGCGTATCAAGTGATAAAAACATTTTTACCGTGAGATTTAAAAAAAAAAAAAAACGAAGAAAATACAAAACCTGGAGATAGTGGAATTTAAACACTAAAATTCTTCCTTTTGTGGTTGGCGTTTTGTGTCTGGTAAAGAAAGGAACTCAAAAACAAATCAACAAAATCTCTGGTACACAATCTCGCCAGTAAATCGAAACACAAGCAAAACCAATATTCTGCGAAGAAATTTGTCCATTTAAAAATTCGTTAATAGTTGTTTTTTTGTATAATTAAGTGGAAATAGCTGAAATATGCCAACCTTCACTTGCTCTATGTTATTGTTTATGACCGGATCTGATTATAAAACAAATGCAAGTCGAAAAGAAATTGTCTAAAATAATAATAATTCAAAAACGTAGCTACTCTCACGCAAGTATTGACATCTAGTCTGATGTAAAAAAAGAAAAAATATCTCGACAAATGAATTTGACAATTTTACAAAATTTCATAACCTGGAAAGACAATATTTAAAAACATGACATTTAAATACAGCCATTATTCCACTAATAGGGATACGAGGAATGATTTCAAATATTACTCATGCCAGCATGATACAAATCAAATAAAACCTTTCACTATCCGAGATACAAAAGACTGTGATCATGATTAACGGACAAATATATAAAAAAAATTCTTAATTTAATATACACAGTAACATTCCAAGAAAATCATCAGAAGCCAGCAGCATATGTACTGTTATGCATTAGTTAAAATGAACACCTGTGATAACGTAATTTCCACCTATGTACAGAACCACAGGAGCATAGTAAAAAGTTTAAAACGGAATGAAACCGATGAAAGAGCACGACACAATTAGAACGATATTCCATGATGAGCTTTCAAACTTTCGCTGTCTCATAAACGCTTGTCGGCGCATGTGCAGTCGACAACGATCATCACCAAATTGAATCTATTTTCGTGACCAGTATATGCACCTGCGATTGTTAACAACTAAACGTCATTGATTTCTCGTTTACTTCTCCTGCCAGTCTCGATGATTCTTGATTTCAAGACGTTTCGATGAGCCACTCTCCTTCAAATCGTTTATTTTTAGGCATTTTGTCTCCTTTTCCCACTAAACAGACGCCATCATTTTCCCACTTCAACTAGCCGGCTTCAGGCGAGGAAAGAATTTTGTCCGTTATTTTTTGTTTTAATTGTAATTCCATCTTTTTTTGTGTGTGTTTCACGATAAGGAAGTTGTCCTATTCATTTTGTGCTCGAATCATTTCGATGCTTCGAATTCGGAAGAGATATTAAAAGCAAAAATAAGGAAAAATGAGAATTTCAAGGAAATTTTCAAAAATCTACAGAATATGAGAAAATTACTGAAGAGAACTCTTATCCTTATTTCATTTTAGCTTTTCCTGTTAATATTTGCTGGTATTTTTCTGTCTTTTCATAATTGCATTTATTTCTTTATTTACATTTCGAGAAATGTTTTAGCCGAAACGCTATTTTTCTATGCATTTCAAATCTATATAATGCATATATTTATTATATAAATGTTTCATATCTATTATTTACTCACGATTTTTTTTATATTTAATGAAGAATGTTATGAAAATCTTACTAATAAAATGCGCAGTAGAGAGACATTTAGAAACGGCAAGATTAATTCTTTAATTAATTCAGTGACCATTTATTACCTTAGTGCGATGGCCTTGTACCATCCTATTTTAGCATTCAGCAAAATTTTACCCAGATTTTAATATCCTGGAAGAACGACTAAATGAACGACATATTTTATGATTTGATCTCGGTGGTTTAGCAGAAAGGCGAAATCTAATCTATAATAGTATAATAAAATTAAGTTATCTGATTATTTTTATGTGAAAAATTTCTTTTTACACCCCTGTTGATTGAAAAGCATTTTTTGATTAGTAAGTAAATTTTTGTCAACACTAATTTTCCGTAGATTACAATAATCTTAAATCCTATAATAAATGTTTCCTTCAATAAATTGATAAAGGCGACGTTGATGTGAAATGTGCTCCGAATGTATTACATGCAAAACGCCTCAGCTGTTAATTTCGCAGAAATCGAACGTATGTAACTAAGCTAAACAAGAGGATACTAACACAAATAGTTTACGGAAGAATAATAGCAATTTTCTACATTAAGTTTGATGTGAATGTTCGTTTATTACGTCTGCCTGGAAAATTTGCAACCATTTTGAAAACATCGATATCAACTTATAAGATGACAATCAATCATAACGGATCATTAATGCGCATGTCTGAACAGACATTTGTATATGGTGTTACTCAATCGTCAGTTATTTGGTAAGCTTATAATCTGTCTATTTTAAATCACCGTAGACAAATGTACAGACATTTCATACATCATTTGTTTTGTAAATAGATCACCGAAATCTCTCAGCTTTATAGAGTGCGTACTTGATGCCATGTGCCTTCGGGATTTTTTTCCTACGAAACCTGTTAAAAGGAACAAGAAAAAGTAAAACCCAATGTAGCTGCCAGTGGAGATCTCGAAAATAATCTTTATAAGTAATTTTGAAAAATAGCATAGATTGTCAGATCTTAAGAGTAGAAATCTGAAATTAATTACACATTGTAGACTATGGTTTCGTTAAAATTAACAACTGGATTCTCTCCGGAGAGATCCCGTATATATTCATGTGCACACGAATGTATAATTGTCTATGCTTTTAATGAAACTTACATTACTGCAATTACATGTTACTGTGTGCGTAAGCGTCAACATATCTTTGAGTTTACTATCGTGTGTTGTTTGCTAAAATTTCAAACGTCTTTTCCATTTACCTTCACTATCAAAGAAGTTGAAATCCTAGGCATATGGTTATCATTCAGTTCATGTCGATGATAAGAGTGGAATGAGAAGGAATGCCACGTTGACTAGAACTGACAATACAAAATCTTTTTTTTTTACGAACAAAGCAGAAAGAAGTCGGTCGAATAGTCGTTGGGAAAGACAGACTGATGTATAGAGAGAATTACCCCCAGAAAATAGTGATAAACGAATAGTAAATGTTTGAAAGTGATAGATAGATATGAAGAAACTCGGGTAAATACAAAAAAGAAAAAAATTAATGGAGCCACAATATAAAAGGTTAAATCAAGAAGTCAGTTGTCAGCCGTAGTTATTCTATAAAATTCACCTGAAATTTTCAATGCCTAATCTTCGATTTGTTTAATTTATATCCATCGCCAAGTTAAGTTCATTTTTGCGTGAAGAAAATTACGTTGAAAATTAAATAGTATTCTTTAATAACCATCAGATTTATTGATGCAGCATATTGATGCACACATAGATAGATAGATAGATAGATAGATAGATAGATAGATAGATGCGAATAGAATTAGATAGATACGAACAGAATGAGATAGATAAATACGAACAAAATGTGACAGACAGACTGATAGATAGATACGAATAGAATGAGATAGATAGATAGATAGATAGATAGATAGATAGATAGATAGCTCACGTGTGAAAAGTGAGTTGAATAGCGAATATTTTAGCAAAATTTTAAAAATTGAAATAAGCTTTATCACATACTGAAGAGCAAGATGGGCACAGAGAAGTATCCAATAAGCTACTTAACCCTAACATCAATTAAAGTTACACCACTACTAACCATGGGTATATCATAACCGATTTTTAAAATATAAAAAAGAAAAATAAATATGAAACGTTATTTGAAATATTTTACATGCAAGCACTTTAAACTTTGTACTTTGAGTTAACATTAATAGGAATTGAAAAACATATTATTTAGGGGAAAAAATCAGGTACTGAAAATTGTAATTATAAATAGGAAAATTTGTTCTGGGTACTATATGCGCATGTTTAGTGGTCTAGGTTTAATATGTTGTGTATAAGTTGATAGTAACTCTAAGACTGTTACGCATATTAACGAGACAAACAACGCTTTATGCTAGAGATGAGAGTAAAATGTTGCGAGCCATGAACTCCTTCGTCCTAAAGAAACAGGACCCGAAGAAGATAAATGGATGTAGATGTGTATATCTTTTCAAGTGTGTAAGCGTGCAGATGAAAATGGCCGAAAAAGACTTTATCAGATTGAATAGATAGATTAATTACGAGGAACGAATGGGAAAATATAAGAAAGAAACACTCGTAAATTATTTAAAAAATCAACAAGGGAAAAGAGAAAACGTCTAAAACCTAGTAAATAAAATACTGGACAATTATTCCCATACTTATGGGTCCCGGACGATGGGATGTTCATCAGACATTTAAGAGAAATGCAAAAGGCAAACATGAGAATAACAGCCCACAAAATGCGTCGAATGGGGAAAAGGAATAATTATCTTTTAGAAAAGAGAGTAAGACGATGAAAAAAAGAAAATAAACGCAAGAGAGAATAAAATGAATGAAAGAAAGAAAGAGAAAAGTGAGAAAAAGAAATCAAAATGAAGGTGAATAATTTTTTAATCATTTCACCCCAAGCAAGGCAATAAAGACACTAAGACGCAAGAGATTATTGCGTGTTAGGGAATATGATGTGAAAAAAGTTTAGGAGAGAGTAGAAGAAAAGAACAAGAATTAAAAAGACAATTGCATTTAAATAACATTTAATAAGGAATAAAGCATATTAGAGACAGTGAAAAATAAACGATAGATAAAATGAATAAAAAAAGAAGAGGAAAAAGATAGTAAAGAAAAATAAATTAGTCTCATAAAATAAAAATAAATATTGCAAAATGTAAAGATAAAGTATTCAGAGGGAAATACAAATTAAAGGACAAATGACTGTAAAAAAAAAGAAAAAAAGAAAAACCTTTAAAATAATGTAAAACAATAGAAAATGTCAGCGAGCATGGAATAAATTTCCCGCGAAAAAAGGAATCAGAAAAAAAGAAAAAAAACAAAAAATAGAGAGAAAGAAAAAAACAAAAACAAAAAGAAAAGTATAAATAACGTAGAATTACAATGAGATTTTTTATTTGATTGTATTTTTTTTTTAAATTTCCCTTCCGTTTAGTTTTTGATTGATTGAATTGATTCGTTTTTCTTACGATTTATTAAAACTTTACAGTTTATTTAAAGGCATACATATTTTTAGACTGTAAGAATTTTGAGGGAAATTACAATAATAATTACTGATAAAACCATCTATTATTTAATCCATTGAAGTGGTGGATTCAGACTTTTCCAAAGAATATTGGCGCCTATGTGATTATAATGAATCTGAATGGATCTGGGCCCTGACACTTCGATTTCTAGTTCCGAAACATCATCCATTCTACCACCGACACGTCCAAGTTTAGAGCATCTGGTATTCCTAAACTATCTAAGTACAGAACAGTCTCGACGTTGCTTAATTTCGGGGATTGTACCAGAACCGGTTTTTCAACGTGATAGATATCTAAACAAATAAAAAAAAATAGAACTGGAAATGAGAGACAATGAAGAAAAGTATTAGAGAAATTAAAAAAGAAATAAATGGTTATAAGAAAAAAGAAGAAAAATATCGTAACCGAGAAAGTAAGAATTAATTTACATAAAACTGAAAAAAACAGAAAATCTTTACAGAAAGTTGCTTTGAAGCAACCATAGCTAAACATTCAATACAAAAAAAAAAAAAATGGGGAGAAAGAGGAAATAATATTTTCACTTTCCGTCATTTTTCCTTTTGTTTCAACCTCGACAAACTGTAGAATAAAAAGCATCATTCCAGTGATTCAAACCCTTGGCCTCCCACGTGGCTCCATATGAAATCAGTTGCCCCTACCTCTTCGTTCCTGGCAATGTCCTTCAAAATTCTGTCAACGCCTCGGCAAATAACCAATTAGGTTTCCCACCACATGGTACGCATTAAGTGCCCGCCTTCTAAAATCTTCGGTGTCCAGGGAAATTAAACATTTCAGACCACCTACTAACAACGAATGTTATCAAGAGATTTGACAGAACAGAAGTCACTACCATAGATTTGTTTTGAGACTGGGAAGTCCATATAGAGCGAAGCAGTCTGTCTGGTGATGACTATATATGATTAATGTAAGCAAAAAATAATTGAAATTACATTCAGCATCACATCTCCACAGATTCGTAGGCGGACCTGTCCGTACACACGTCAGCGGGTATTAGTAATTTTTCTGCTTATAATTTTTTTTCTTTTTCCTGTACATTTAACATTGGTGTAAATTTTTTTTTATGCATTTTTTGTGCCTGTGTGTGCATTTGTTCCTGTGCAGCCAAACCCCGTCTGCGCGGATGTCCGTACGTGTAGGGTGTCGTGATCATTTGTCATTCCCCGTTTTTTTACTTTTTTCTTCTTTCGTCTTACACTCGCTCAAAAGCCGTCTCTCTTTTTTCCTTTCTCCTCCTTTCTTTCGACAGTTGCCGCTTCTGTCGCGTCTTATTCGAACTGCAGATTCGTCACCGTCTTTTATTTTTGGGAATTCTAGACTTTTGCTTTTCTTACCTCTTTTTGATAGGTAAGTTGTATTTCATATGTTTCCTTGAGAACAACTATCTCCAACTATTCAAATGTAATGTCAATCGACATCTCCAGTTACCTTGATCTATCCACTATTCCTCTCCTCATCCTTTCTTCTATCACTCTTGTCTCCTCTCGCTTCAAATCTTCTGTAACCCCCTGCATCATAGTGGCTTCACGCCTTGCTCGGGGCGGAATGCTTTAAAGAGTATATATATATATATATATATATATATATATATATATATTTTTCTGAGATGACGTATTATGTAAATTATTTAGACATAGTTGCAATATGAACTCTGGTAAAAACATGTAATGATAAAAGCAAAATTGCAATATGAGCACAGGTTAAAACTGATTGCTGAAGATATTAGGTTTCTAATACCCCAAAATTCATACCCATATGTCCTCCACATGGCACAGTGGATAAAGGCGTTGGTTAGATCCAAAAAGTGAGTTCAATACACGGTTAAGGCAGTGGAGAAATTTCAGATATCTGATAACTGACATCCATCAAACATGGCACGTGGAATTAGAACAGTCTAGCCCAGTGAGCAAAATAAAGGGTTCAGTTCGACATTCCAACGTTGTGATAGATATGGCGAAAATTATATATACAGTGTAACCCGGATATAAGAGAGTTGTCGGGACCGGATAAGAAGTCTCTTATATCCGGGTTTGGTCTAATTTATATACATTAACACAGGCTCTAATTTGGGACCAGAGAAAATCTCTCTTATATCCAGGTTTCTCTTATATCCGGGTCTCTTATATCCGGGTTACACTGTACATATATATATACACAAAAACAAACCGTAGAACCATTTCAAAACTATAAATGAGTAAAACATTCCGTAGCATAGTTATTCCAAACAAGGCCTGAGGATGAGACTGCAACCGGGTAGTTAGGGTTTAATATTGAAATTAAACCTGAATACTGCTGACCAGTTTCGAAACAAAGGGATTTATGTGTCGATGGGATTATATTTTTTAAAAAAGTACTTATAATATATATATATATATATATATATATATATATATATATATATATATATATATATATATATATATATAATAAATTAAATGGCTTTTCCGCTACACATTAATAAACGGGTTTAAAAAATGGAAGCTAACACCGGATTATATATCTGATTGTCCTTTCTTTTATTCATATATACATATATATATATATATACACACTCACACACATACACATTTTGATATATACGCATGCATACATATACATGTATATACACGCAAATGTCTATATGTATAATAATATAAATATATATATATAATACATATATATTTATTGTATATTAATATTATATATATGTATATCTAATACAGATTATATTAATGCTTAAATGATAAATATTGATATATACGCATGCATACATAAATGTGTGTGTGTATATATATATATATATATATATATATATATATATATATATATATATATATATATATATATATATGCCTTCATGCACACATATTATATATCTCCACTGGTCTATTCATTTTTAATTTGGTTTGGTATCATCATATATATTAATTGGGTGGAGAGAGACAGAGAAAATAATTTAATTCCAAATATTTTATATCTCATCTAATGAGCCGCTTTTTTTCCATAAGTAATTTTACATTTGGGTCCCCACAGTTCTGAAAAACTGATGCTTTTCTGTCGATTGGAGTAATGACATTTACATCGCGCTTGATCTATTATAATTGATATATGAATACAATGAAGTTGTCTTCAAGAAAGGACAAAAATACCAAGGATATCAAGAACGAATCACCATTAGTTAGTAAATTCTTTTAAATATATCTGCAAATCATCTAGTCATTTAATTTTAATACTAACAGATAATGTAGCGAAACCTTACATCTTCACAATAACTCGCACAAAGCTATCATATATTTGTCACATCCATTTTTTTAAAAACAGACGGTAGTATTCTTGTTTTTTTATCAACATCAATTTTCTTGTAGCGTCCTCTTTACTAATCTTATTCTAAACAAACGCGCATTCAACAGCGGATTTTCTTTTTTGGAAAAGTCAGATATCACAAGTATCCAAACTGAAAGTGTAGCGAGATGGAATAAGTGGAATTATGCGTTGTTTACAGACACAAAAATGCTTCACGGGACATGAAGTGTCTTCAGTTCAATTTTCCTTCCGTCAATCAGCCGTTTTCTTTGATTGGATCCGACTGATTTTAATTTTCCAGTCTATCTGACAGCTGAATGTCTTTCCCAAAGTATATCGCTTTCAACAAACTAGTTACTGAGTTTAAAAGGTTACTAACATTTGTATTTGGAATCTTTCATTGACTTTAGTAACAGGGAATGACTATTCAAACTTCACTCTGAACACTATGCTTAATCATTTTGAGTTTAATGGTCTTCTTAAACGTAAAGTACAGCGTATGTGTGTGTCATCTTATACATAATGTAAAGTATATGTGTGTGTGTTGTGTCCAAGCAACTTCTCCGCTCGCACTGGTTCGATTTCAATGATTCATAGCTCATTCAAAAGCCCTAGAAAAGTTAGGTGCTGGAAACGATTTTCGTTGATCTCAGATTCAGGTTTGCCTGATTATGTGAGGTTAACAATATATATTATTATATTATCATAGGCATTATCATTGCTTTCATGGTTCAAGGAGAGTAACACGTATTTTCCTTTAATATCCAAAATTGCAGCTCGCTTAAAAGCCACCCTCTCGGGAGGCATTTAAGCGAGCTCCTGTAGAGGACTCTTGGTTTGGCTATCAACACAGAAGCTAGTGAAGAGTAGATGCCATAAGCATCAATAAACTACAGAAAAAATCAAAATTTATCGCTGCATTTAAGCATTGAATTAATGTTTTGAGCTTGCCTTTTAAAAGTTCAACGATAATTCTTCTTGTGCCACATAATTTAAAGACGATTTCATGTACGTAGGTCCTTATTTTCTAAACAAATAACTATTTCTATTTCTTCCGGGACAGAGCAGGCGATAAATTTATACAATAAAATTAATATAGTGTAAATATGGAAAATTAGAATTAGTTACACATTCAACATTTTTAGAGTTAGAGAAACATAATAGCTAATTAAGTAAAACCTATATTACGGAATCTCTATGAATAAATGCGAAATTGGTGCTCAATTCTACCAGGAATTCTGAGATTAAAAAACCCCGCCTCTCCACTAAGTTATTTTACATGCTAAAAGCTCAGTATCTTTATTATATACTATTAAATTCTAGGCACTATCAAACTTCAGGTTTAACTAATTTGCATATTGATTTTTAAAAAATGTATTTCATTACATAACTCTCCTTCATTACTGTTTTTTCATTCGAGTATTATTTTGATTTTCATATCTAAAATATTTCTGTTAAGGATTATCTTATAAAGTGCAAAAAAGTGTTTGAAATTTGCATTTTACCTCAACAAGTTGGTATCTATTTGTAAAACTTTCCTTAACTATAACAAGCCACTTTATGAATGAAATATTCACTTAAAATTTTTGCTTCAAAGATTTCAAATAGTGAATATATATCTTAATTTGCGAAGCGAGAGGGAGCGGGCGAATCCTGAAACTACATTAAATGCAAATTCAATGACATCGCTATACCAACCGATTATACCACTGGATTTACACAGTAAAATCGCTTCTAAATGTGATGGGGATATTTAAATTTTCTGCATGCTTTCCAGGAAGACTTTTGCCAATTAGAGATTGATGTTTGATTCAAAAAGTGACTTTTAATTCTAAATTATAATACAGGCGAATAGACATAGACAAGGGCACCGGAAGCACGAAGACAGATTCCCATCTGCATCAAGTTGCTTCCGGAGAACGTAAGTCTAGGGTTTTAGAGTTTTCTTCAAAAATAAATTATTTTATGGAGTCATTATGTTATTATTGCGCTGTCAGGATTTTTTCTACCTTTAAACAATCGTACGAACTACAAACTTCTGTCTGAATTACTGGAATGAGGAGTTATCATTATTTAACCTATTTGCAATCGAACTATTTTCCTGACTTGTGTTGTTGTTACCAATATCGCTGCGGCTTTCAATCGTCATCAGATATATGGCGATCCAGGTAACTTACAGGAAATTCTGAATTGAAGTTTTGATTTACTTAAAGTGGGAAGCATGTTCTCGTTCAAATATCCATGTCTAGCGATATTTGTCTTATTTTTTTATGCTTAATTATTTCTCGTACACTTTCTTTTGTGTCTATGTATACATATCCCGGCCCAGGGATTGAACACACAGTTATTATGTCGCCAAATTCCAGAGCAAGTGTTTTAATCATTTAGGATGTTTCTATGTGGAGAATATGATGTTTTAAATCAAATCTTCTTGTTGATGCATGCCTGGCTGCTGCTGTTGCTGCGGCTTGTCATGCGTGACTGCATTCTCTGGAGATTATCCCGATCTTTATACAGTTTATGAAGCAGTAATGCACTACGAACGAAACGTGATAACAGCAACAAAGATGCAGATAATAATCCACTTGTAAATAGGTAAATAACTATAATGTTAAAATTATAATATTAAAATTATATTTTAAAGAGATTTAAAAATCATTAAAATCATTGACGTCAACCTATACCATTACTATTTGCCCATTCGGCTTTTTACTTACTCTAAAATGTTTCCTACTTTTTTTAGACTTGGATATCACATGCATTCTAATCAGTCGTGGTATTGTTCTGCAGTTTTTAACATGACAAGCAGCTTCATTAGAGGCATGGAAATATATATCATCCTTCCTTATATAGAATAATCGTTATCAGAATCACTTTCTTCTTCATTTCTTGAATTCCCTCCTCCTTTACTCATTTGTGCAGTTTCTTGTCGATTGTTTGAAATAGATATGTTAATATTTAAAATAAGAAGCCATGGATACTCACATCTCCAAGTTGATTTCTTTCGATTCAACGTTGCGTTAGTTATAAGATATAAATCTTATTTTTATACTATGCCTCTTTTATGAATTACAATATAATGCATCTTAAACTTTTTCAGCCCATGGATCATTTTTTTCTTCAAAAAATTCAAATGGACCACTCCTTTTCACACTAAAATACTCAATGAAAAGACAACGTAGTCTATTTACACTTTAAAATTTATTTTAGTAAATAAGGATAAAGACAGGATATTAAAATCAATTTTGATGATGTCATTCAGTCTTAGTCTATTCAACTAGTGACTACCTTGATCTTGGTGTTTCTGTCACAAGATATCATAATCAATTTTGATGATGTCATTCAGTCTTAGTCTATTCAACTAGTGGCTACCTTGATCTTGGTGTTTCTCACACAAGATATCATAATCAATTTTGAACGGTGTCATTCAGTCTTAATCTGAGATATGTAGACAAAGACTCCGTCTTTGTCAAATGTAATGATTACATTTTTATACGCTTAAAGATATCGCTAGAATTTCCTTAAATTTTCCCTATATAAAGTGTTTCGGTTGCAGTCGTGAGTGATGTTTCCTGTTGTGTCAGCATTTGCCTGTTCTTTTTTTTCCTTCTCATTTTATTTATTGAGTGATTTATTTATTTTGTAATTTATATTTGTCAAATTAGAATTTAAGCGGGATATTTGTTTGACTTCTTAATTGTGCCCCTAAATAAGAATTGTTTCCTGCTTTGTTTTCCATATTGTGTTTTGTATTTATATTATTTCATGTATAGATTTAGGAAAAATCTGTTTTTTCTAACTCATTGTGCCCTTGTATATATATACGTGATGTCAGAATGACACGATTTTCACCATAAAGCATGACATGCATACATCTTGCACATGTCTTATATCGTAAGCTTAGACATCTGGCTAATGTTTAAGCATTATGACTTTGACTACTAGCACTTTTATCTGGCCTAACTTTCTAACACTTTAATATAAATGCATGAAAGCCTGATTATAGGCCATCATATAAAAGTAAGCCTTTTAAGGGTGTTTATGTCAACATTGCAAAGTAATGCATTAAATTCTCTATTTATTTTTTAAAAAAAATCTTCTAATCTGTAGTTTTCAGTGACGAAAATTGCAGCATTTCTGTTTTGTTTTTTATAATAGCGTTCGTTGCCATGCCGGGTTTTATATTATTTAAATTCCTTTTAATAGTCTGTATTGAGTTGATTGTTTCCATTCTTACTATATCTGTTTTCAGCAATTTGTACCCTGGAATATAAGTATTCGGTATAAAACCATTAGTGAAAATATTACTATCGATAGACAAGGTCTGTTCGCCATAAAAGACAAGTGGACAAGTCTTTGAGAGGAGCATAATAATAAGTGTATACATGTCCAAATAGTAGCATCTCTCTACCTCGATATATATTTATATATATATATATATATATATATATATATATATATATATATATATATATATATATATATATATATATATATGCATGCATGTTTCATTAAGAACGACAGACAATGTACTACGATTAAGCATTTTATTTAAATTTTCCTTTTGTTCGAACATGCGTTTTCCTTTTTGGACACAGATTGTGTAGAAACTGTGCAAACGTTCTATAACTCCGAGTGCTTTCGGCTATACTTTTAGCCATTATTAAGGATGATTTTATTTATTTCAATTTAATGTGGTGTGTGCGATATGTGTATGTTTTTAGTGTTTTAGAGATGTTTTATTTTCCGAACACAGCACATTGTGGCCGTGTTCGTAGTTAATATTATTAAGTTTGGATTTTTCTTTTTTTTTATTATTAAGGCTTGCAATATTTTTAATCTTTTTTTTACATGGGCATTAGGTTGTTATGTTTGTGTTTTCTAATAGTATGATTGGGATGGAATCTGTTAAGTTTGTGTCTAAATGGATTCTAATAGAGCTCTGATCAGAAAGATGTAACGTAAGGCGTCTAGATATGTAGTCGTGTAACCGATGTGATTATTTATGATTTCGGTTTGATCAGGAACACAGTCACTTAAGAGGCATTTGAATATAGATAATGATTGTTCGTTGGAATTTTGTATTTGCTGGTGTGTTTTTTGTGCATAAAGTGAACTGTTTTAAATTTTTGTAGTAGGTAAATAAGTTGATTCTTTAATTAGTGTCAATAGGGTAGTGTATTTCATTTGTAAAATTTCTCTCTCTCTCTCTCTCTCTATCTATATATATATATATATATATATATATATATATATATATATATATATATATATATATATATAGTAAATGTAATAAAATAAATAAATTAATGAAGGTATATATATATATAGAGAGAGAGAGCAAAGGTAAGAAATCCGTTGTTATAGAATACAAGTAGATCCTAGTAATATAAAATATTAAAACTGATCCACAAAAGATCTCAATGTATTTATTATACAAGCCAAATGAATAGTAAGCCATAATATGCAAATGACCTCGTATAGTGTATAGATCTATTTCAATCGACGAAAACATCGTCAGTCTTATTATAGACGAGATATATACCGGCGTTGAATAAGACTGACTAAGTTCTTTTTGATTCCATTAGGTCCATACTGCATATTAAGTAATTCTGGATTTATGGTTTACTACTATATATATATATATATATATATATATATATATATATATATATATATATATATATATATATATATATATTGAGAGAGAGATATTGTAGCATGGTCTGATTCAAGAATGTATATTCTCCTAGTAGAATTAACGGTTCTATGAGAGGAGAATAGGTAGGAGTCACACAAGCAAAAGTAAAACCTCTATGTATCCCTACATGGAAAAGCTCTGTACATGTCGTGTGCTACATATTGAGGACGTTTTTCCGTGGATTCATTTGACGGTTAATCGTTTCCTTCTTTTTGAAGGTGGGTATCAATGGCCGAGCCTGAAGCGTGCTTCACATCAAATCCAGGTCAAAGCTCAACAGGTGTCGAGTTGGATCTGGTCAAAATTCAAAATAAATAAAGATAATTAAAACCATTTTCGCAACATAATGTTACTTCAATTCCACGTCATTGATAACGGTCAATATGAGAGCGTTGTGTATTGGTTAAAGAGCATAGCAATCTCTTTTAACGAAACTTTGAAAATCTAACTTGCAATTGAAAAAAAAATTACATCTAGACAAAAACTATGCTCTGTCCGGTGGCAAAAACTGCTGGTGGCGCCAGAAGTAGGAGTACCGCCTTAGCGACCTAAAATAAGCTACCTGCCGTGGTTGGCTGCTAACGAAGGCAGAGTATCGCACTTGCTTTAATATTTGCTTTTTTTTAATAGGTAATATAATAAAGATATGCCGTCTCTTCATCAATCAATGCTATTTCACATTTCATAATTATTATAATCTGTTGAGGGGTCCTCCCCCTTTTATACAAATGGACTCACCCAGTATATATATATACTACTGCTACGTGAAGACTCGAGAGAGCAAGAGAGAACAAGAGGGAGAGTGAAAGGTTGTAGATAACCGGAAGAGGGAGAGTGAAATTTTGAAGGTAACAGACAGACAGAACGAACGTAGCGAGCAAGAGTCACAGTGAACGAGCATGTAGACTCAGTAAGAAGTCATACATCGATACTTCAATACCAAAGACTGTAAATATATTTTGCTACTAACCCGTATTCCTGGAACTACTAACCTGCATTACCAGTTTGTATAATTACGTTAATACATTATTTTCCTATATTCATTCTTGGCGTTTGTTATTTGTTGGTACCGGATTTCATCCCGGAATACACAACATAATCAAAAAAATTTGATTAATAAAAATTTAACATAAATAAACAAAAATGCAATCCTTGAAAACCAATGAAAGAAAAGTATTCTTGTATGTAAATACAGTAAATTATATATATATATATATATATATATATATATATATATATATATATATATATACACACATATATATACATATATATATATATATATATATATATATAAGTCCTATTATATATATATATATATAATAATATAAAATACATGTAAAAAGTCCTTTTGCATGTATCCTAATAATATAAAATATTACAACTGATATATATATATATTTATATAACATATATATATATATATATATATATATATATATATATATATATATATATTATAAATGATTATAGTAAAACCATTTTGAAATCGCTAAACAAAAACTTTCATGTTCAATACTATGTTTGTACTTCTTCATGCGATGGTAAGTAACTCCTGATTAAAGGATTTTCTTATTTCATGTCTTTTTAATAAAAATATATTGCTCTACTTTGTATTGGGTTCTTGTTTAAATGTAACAGTGGATTTTTACTCCATTTGTTCTTTCTATCATATATATATATATATATATATATATATATATATATATATATATATAAAATTGTGTGTGTATATGAGTGCACCTGTTGTACCTCTACCGTATTTCAGCATTTGTCATGTATTCCTCAGCATCTGATTTATAACTGTATTGAACTTGATCCTCACTGAGTAACCCAGCGTTTTCGTCCAGCTTTTAATTAATCTATGCATCGAAACAAGCAGAATGCTCAAAGATAAAAGAATAGGATATTCAATTATTAAGAACACACACATATTTGTTCATGTATATATACAGCAAGCCAACATCATTCATCAAGGATAGCCTTATTCACCCTTATTTTGTTTATTTTCTTTGTAATATATCTTGTAGGAATTGGCTTTCGACTTCCCATAAATCTCGCCTATCATCGACTACGTTCGATGGCAATTTTTTTTAAACAGTCCAACTTATCTGCATATTGGCACTAGAATAGCATGCCTTTTTTCTATTCACCGATATATTAGACATATATCATTTGGATTGTCATAAATATATAGTCTCTTTTCCGCTAGATAAGAATTGATTTGGCCTCTCGTATAAGCAGGCAAACAAAAGAAAAAGATTTTGTTACATGTATAGTGAATGTATTCATTTCTGTGGAGTAATTTTACATGTCTGGATCTCAAAGTCGTTTTTAAACGCCGTTTTTAGCGTTCCGACCTTAAAATTCACACACTAATTCCCATGTGGCAGCAAAGAAAGAAAGAAAGACAGAAATAAAGTTATAAATAAGTAAAGACTCTTGGTCAAACAATTGTTTCCACATAGAAAAACATCCCGGGAAATTTAACAGAACAGTATCAGAGTCAGCTGTCAGTGAGTCGAGAAATGTGTATACTTGGAAGAAAGACAATGCCAATGAAGTAGGTAAGAAAAAATAAAGAAAATTAGTTAAAAATCAAAGTGAGAAAGAGTTTTCGGGTGAGACATTGTTGATAGGCAAGATTATAAATGTGAAGTTTAGGCTAAATCGTATTAGGAGAACGTGAATTAATGAGAGTAGAAATTAAAAAAAAAAGTAAAACAACCAACATGATAAGAAAACAGAAATAATATAAAAAAAACAAACTATTCCTGATCGATAGGAAAACATTAAAATATCTTTGATACTCTTGGATTGAGAACAAGGAAGCATTGATTAGGCAGGGAATTGTGCAGACCATAACATCTGTACTTTGAGCCTCACTAAACTATTTTACAACTTTGTCGTCATATTTATTACAATGTTTCGGCCATTGTAAGCTCCGGCCTTCTTCAGGTGGTTGGAATGTCAACCTGAAACCCTTTATTTCCCTCATTGAGGTAGACTGTTCTGGTTCCACGTGTCACGTTTAATGGATATCAGTTATTTCCCATTAATTTTCCTCTCCAAGATCTTCAGTGTCATAAAATGTCGGCGTGGAAAAACATAGCAATCGCTACAAATGTTGTTAATACTGTTTATTATAAATAGAGCTTTTACTTAAATATTTGTATCTATAAAAATAACGTATAAACAGGAAATATATTAAAATAATTGTTGAACTTTGTCTATGTTGTAATCTATATTTATCACAATTTATGCTGCACACAGAAATTACATTAAATACAGAAAGAAAACAAAACTCGCAGTATGTGAAAGACTGAATATAAAGAATGTATTAATTGTAATGGCTCTAAGTAGAACGTGTCTTACCCGGGTGATATATTTTGTGTTCGTTATTTAGGATATGAAATTCGCTCGTTCTTATAACCAAGGCTGTCTCGAATTAGGTCTAAGCAGGAACTGGCTAGCATTTCTCTCTTTTTCAGTAGCTAATCAACAACCAAAATATTCTCAACATGGACTGTTGTCACTCACGGGCTGCTATGTGATCGTCTCTCGACGTCGTTAATATATTTCTCATTTAAAAAAGGGAGATAATTGTATAAAAGGGAGATAATTACTAGAATTTTTTGGGAATAACCAGGTTTGCATATTGCTCTAACGCAGCGAGTAACAAGCTATTGTTGTAAGTAAATATTTCTGTTTCTAAATTAAAAACGAAGATATTTTTCTAAGTAATTCAATCAACTTAAAAAAAATGAATAAACAATTTTTTTTAACCTGAATAATCGGATGGGGGAAGTGGTAGTTAAATGAAAATCTCTCCAAAACCACCGATTTAATACGCTCGTGTTACCAAATCTATATAAGGAAGATGCATTTCACATTGATTGAGTTATTCCTTTTTTACGGCTTCTCACCCCCTTTGCAGGTTATTTAAAACCAGGAGATACTTTTAGATTGCAAGGAATTTTAGGGCAGATATTAATGGTTTAGTGATGCAATTCTTACTAATTAACCCATAGCGAGGGTAGAAGAATTGGATTCACACCTTTCCCAAGTACACGTAAGTAACTATAACGAAGCCAAGTTGACTTGGAATTCACCGCTCTGGTGAAGAATTCCCAGGCATTATTCATTACACCACCTGCGCATCCAATCTTACAGAATCTGGCATTCCCAAGATTTCACTCATCTAGATAAGGACCAGGGTCGACGTTGTATGGGAACCTGGTGTTTCAACGTGTTATGGCCATGCATTTTAGACGAAACCCGAGGATGTGGATAGCGATTTCAAATCTCGCTTTTGGTTTCTTTATTATCCATAATTCTGCTTTATTCCGGATAAATAAACAACCATCAATATTAATGGACATCTAGAGAGAATAAAGAGGGAAAATTTCTAATGGGAAAAACTGATATATTTTATTATAGCACGTATCTTTATTCATAATATCCGGTTTTTGTTTACTATAAATACTTTTTTTATATTTAGCTTTTAACTTTAATGCCTTCTATTGAATATTTTGAGAGATTTTTTTTTTTTTAGAAAAAGAAACGTGCTTTATTTCCGAGACAATTTTTACTTTAATTTTCATTTCTATTTCCTCATTTCCATTGAAAGAAAATAGAATTTCGGTAATGTATGACAATTTATATAGTCGTGAGAAAATGAATTATTTCATGAAGAGGCTTATACTCGACGTAGCTTCTTTCTTAATGATACCTAGAATTTCATTTTACGAATTGACTGAAAATGTTGCAACCATTTTACCTTCATTTCAAAAGAGAAAAAAAACTTGGAAAAATATTTTCTCATTAAAATCTTTTCAAATATTAATAAAGAATTTTTTTAAACATTTGGATAATTTAATCGACTTCATAACTAACACGATAAAGAAAATATGAATCCTGTAAGGCTGTTGATAACTTATGCAATATAGGCTTAGAATATCCAAGAATGATTTCTTCCTGAATGAGATAAATTATGTTATATAAACAGAATATATGTTAAATTTATTTCATATATATTTATTTTTTTTTGTTTCAAAAATGAATCGCGTTTATTTTCAACGACTGCAACCCAACGGGAAAACAGATTCTAGATTCCACGTTTAAATAAATACGTATATGTAAACACGCCCAAACATATAATCGAATGGTGCAAGCAACAATGAAAAGCAAGTGTTGAAAGAATAAATAGTTAAAAATTAGGACTCCGATGGTCGGCTGAAATGTTCATAAGCTGACCAAGATACGCTCATGGAATGTGACCAATTGAGGTTTATTTTTCAACATAGTCACCTTTGCGGCCACACACTTCTTCCATTGGCCATAGATCCCATTGTTGAAGTAGATTTCATCTTGTTGGTTAAAAGGTCATCAACACCAGATATTACGTCATTATCATTACGATACTAGTTCACAGTCAAGAGTTTTTTTTTTTTAATATTATGGGAGAGAATATGAGGATGATCAACATGTTAAAAGCCGCAATCACAAATAGCAGCATTTGAAACCAAGTACATGTGTGCAACAGCGTTGACCTGATGAAACAATATTGCTTTCATCTGTTTCCTTGGTTTGATAGCTATTTGTATCCCCTTTCAGCAGGGAGGCATAATCGTCGTCGTCATCCGTCCGTCTCGAGAGAAGATGGAGTAGTGCGGTGCGCTACGCGCCTGGGCGGGATATATAGAGAAATAAGGCTTCCCGGACGTCTAGTTCCCCCTCTTATCCTTGCTAGCTGAGTCCAAAGGAGAGGATAAACCAATATAGATTGGTACCAGCGCGGCTGCAGGAGTTGCCGGAAGGTAGCACAAAGTGCCGTCCATCCGCCTTAGGGGCTCCACTCGGGTTTGAATTCAGAGTTGTCTTCTTCTAGACCAGTTGCCATCCAAGGTTATAGAACCCAGTCTGTGCTGCTATTTACCCATAATTGGCATAATAGTCATTTTTTAAATATAGTCTATAAAGACAATGACATTTGCATTCCCGAAAAAACTGAGGCAATCTCTTTCCCTGCGGATTAAACGACATGAATTCATCTTCTTTTTTCCCTTCCTAAATTCAGCTGTCCACTTTTTCACTGACAATAAAGCTAAAACGCCAACGTGTGTGTGTGTGTGTGTGTGTGTGTGTGTGTGTGTGTGTGTGTGTGTGTGTGTGTGTGTGATAGAGAGAGAAATATAATAAACTCCGGTTTTAATATAGTTTAAAAAATATGCTCAAAATAATAGAACAATTTTCCTTTAATTTTAATAAATTTATCAATTTTTGATGTTCGGTATCTTGAACAATTTCGATATAAAATTGTAACCAGTATACGTGCATACATATATATTGGCGGAGTTATATATATATATATATATGGCTGCCTCGACCAACAAAATAATTATTAGTCTGAAAAATTTATTTCCGAGCCGAAATGTATTGCGCAAGAGATTCTTGTTATTTGAACATTTAATTTACCAATAATAATCTGTTTTAGACGGTCGTCTGTGATAATTTCCATACACACACCAATTAAATACAAAACACGCAAACGCATATGCACATACATGCATACACGCATATATGCAGCCTACACACACACACTCACACACATATATGTGTATGTGTGTGTGTGTGAAGATAAAAGACAAGATAAATAACATTCATATATATCACATGTAATAAGGTTAAAATGAGAGCAAAACAAGTCGCTGACTGTAACAGAAAGACTTACATATGAACAATACTTTATTAGTGCAACTTTTTGCATACACCACGTATAAAACATATCTTCAGTTAAATTAAGATATAGTAGTTAAGTTTTATACATGCGGTAGTCATTTAATCTATTCTTTGTCTTGTTTTAAAATTTTGGCCACTGCATTCCAAAAAATAACCTTAGTAAATATTTTGTGACAGCTTGAAATTTTATCTTTGGCAATCAGTTGTGTTAACATCTGCTTTATTTTAAGCGACTTTCTTCAAATGTAAACGATTGTAATATGGAAGAGATAAAGTCTTCTAGAACATGATTTTTTTTTAAAAATTTAGTAATTATTTTAACTTTATTTTCATGTGTTTACTTTTAAGCTCGTGAGAAGATAAGGATAAACCCAACAAAAATCCAAGCGAAAAAGAAAAGAGAATTTTTGTTATTCAAAATTGACTTCTTCATCTACCCATGCACATAAGAACATTAAACAACTTACCAATTGTTCAGTTTGTCTTCTGTCTTATCTTTGATAAAAAAAAAAGTGCTGGGAACCTGCTTACGGTTTCACTTAATTTGACCGAAATGTATTCATTTTTTGATGGTTTTAACATTTCTTTTTACCTTCTTTCTGTCTTTCTCTCTTTTTACCTACATCCTTTCTTTCTTTCTTTTTTTCTATTTTTCACTTTTCATTTCATTTTCCGTATTTCTTTTAACAGACATTCTTTTCCTTGGCTTCTTTCATTCTGTTTTGTTTTCTTTATGCCATTCTTTATTTTTCTATCTTTCTTTCTTCCTTTCTTGTTTGCATCTTTCTTTATTTTTTATTCTTTTATTTATGTGTCGTTTTTTGTTACTATTTTTCTTCGTCATTAGCTTTTCATTTTATCTGTTTTCTCTTTATTTCTTGTTACGATATTATGTATTTCTTTCTTTCTTTTTCTATCTTCCTCGCTTCCTCTCTTTCTTGTTTTCTTTTTTGTTTGTTTTCTGTTGTTTATTTGTGTCTATATTCCATCGATAATTATATGACTTTTCTTTATATTCCTTTACATTCTTGTTTCTTTCTTTCTTTCTTTCTTTCTTTCTTTCTTTCTATCTATCTTTCTTCCTTCCTTCCTTTCTTTCTTTCTTTCTTTCGTTCTTTTTCTTTTCTTTCTTTCTGTTCTTCTTTTTAATTTCTTTATTCTTATTTTTAGCAGAGATTTATTTTATTTCCTTTCTATCCTTTTCTTAGTCTTTCTTTTTCTTTTCCTTTTTTTCTTCTTTCTTTCTTCTTTCTTTCCTTTGGTTTCTTTCCTTCTGCCTTGTTTTTTTATGAGATATTTTTTGTTTCTATTTTCTATTCCCCTCATCTTTTATTCTTGCTAAATTATTTCCTATGTCTTTCCTTCTTTCTCTCCTTTTCATCTTCTTTTTAGGACTTTCCTTTTTACTTTGTTCTTACGTCCTTTTAAAATTTTGTTTTTTCTTTAGTTTTTACGAGGTTTTGCTAAAAAGTACATAAGTTGACTATGAAGAAGTGACGCTAGAGATGTTAGTTCTTGCATGCATTAATTTCAACTTATCTTACTAATAACTGAATTGGTCCTTTCCAACTTAACTGATATCTTATTGTTCAAAGAATATTTCAAATGTAACTAGTTGTGATTTCTCTTAAAAATGGACAACATTTGGCATCGTGGTGTTATCAAGTACATGCAGAAAATAGGGTTTAGCCCTCATGAACATTCATACTCACATGGTTGCTACATTATCGAATGATACTGCGTGTGTATAAGTACATGTATGCACATGGGTAAGGATCGTATTACCTGATTACCTATTTTTTTCCTTTTTTTTCTCGTGATAATGCCCAGTGTATGCCCATCTGACTTTCCATCCGGATGTCTTACCCTGTGGGTTATCGTAACTGCAAGTTCAAGACCTGGGCCGTCCCTTTTTATTTGGATTCGGTGTAAATAAGCCGTGCAATACCTCAGCAATATTAAATATAAGAATGAGATGAATTATCTGCAGACATGTACACTGAAATAACATCAGTCTACATCCGTAGAATAAATAAAGGATTCAATTCAACATTCTCTGAAGGTTACCCGGATAGATACATACCTGATAAAGGCCGGAGAGAACATCGGCCGAAATTTTGTGAGAACAACAAAGATAAATAAAACTTAGTATGGTTATTACCATTTCCATAACCCTATGTTACGTCACTGAATGCAGTCCTAGATGACGAACATTTGAATCATGGACATTTGAATATACGCCCCCCCCCATATTTCATATGCAGGACGGGATCTTTATCCTTGGTCAACAGTCGTCCTAGAGCTGCTATCTTGAACAAAATTACCCCTTGTCGGTCAAGGATAAAACGTAAAAAAATTACAAACATCCATACGCGATCGGCCGTCACCCAGTTCAACAAGGGCCGTGTTTATCATAGACGAAGCAGTTGGCGGCGGAAAAATATGTCACTGGAAGAAACCCGTCCAGCAAGGATGAGACAACGGTTCAGTAACCCGCGCTGTTCCCAACCTTAGACCAAGTGGCTCACTACCAAATCAATTAAGAAAAAAGGATGCGAACGAAATAGACTCACAAAGAGTATCAACAAGTCACGATATCGTTTTTTTTTTACCGCACTCGAAAAACCATAGAAGAACATCACGTATCACACATACCAAATATGGATAACAATGGAAGGAAATGACATATGACCCTATCTCAACCGATACATGCTTGCCAATGTCCGTAGAGACATCATGCAAAATAAAAGACTCACAAATGCAGAAACAGATCAGATAAAACGAAATATAAGACAGGGGGGGAGGTAACAAATAAATAAATGAGATGCGAAAAAATAATCTCCTAGGAAATAAGACTGAAGAATCTACGCGAGGCATAAACTCAAACGGTATTAGGGCAGAATTCCTTGAAAACAACAGGTGAAATCACCAAAGCGAAAAACCACATCATTCAAATACTCAGCAGGGTAACTCACACACAAATAGCAGACAGAGACCAGCTCCAAAAATTCATATGACACAGACCAATAAACACATTATACAAATATACAACGCTGCACTGCAAAAAATATTAACGAAAAAAGCACTGGGAAACATCACAGAAGTGAATAATGTCAGATACACAACAGTTTTAGCTACTGGGAAGCTTGGTGTCAAGACAATGAAAAGATCAAACAACAAACAAAAAGAACTAGGAAGGCAAAACTGAAGCGAGAAATAAAGAAAATGAGGCGTGATTTATCGACAGTAGATAAGATTTCAAGAAACCCAAATGTCTCCACACGAAGGAAGATCAAGTGTAGATATAAAATTAAATTGCTAAATGACATTCCACCAATCAAGGAAATACTAAAACAATAACTATAGTAAAGGGCACAGAGAACAAGACGATACCAAAAGGGTTGTAGGCCAAAATAAAATATTCTAAACGGGGCTTAAGATGTTTTACAGGGAAAGTGGAAAAGCGGTTACACATGTCACAAAGCCACCACCCATTGAACATTTTCAGAAATTGTGGGAGAATATTTGGAGCTACCCAAAGGAATATAACCCCAACGTAGATTGGATCCAACAGGAAGAACGAATGATGGATAAATCTCTAAACGAATGGGGAAATACAACCAAAACTAATGTTAAACAAGCTCTAATGAAATCCCCAAAATGGAAATCATCAGGGAATGACAAGTTACACCATTTTTGGCTTTATCATCAATTCAAAAAAAAAAAAAAACATTGTATAAATTTTCTCAATACTTATTAATAACACAATGAGGTACCATAACCAATCTCTGAAGGTACTATATATCTCCTGCCCAAAACGGTTGAAACAGATGATCTGACAAATTATAGGCCAATAACATGTCTGTCCACCACGTATAGATTGATCACGTCTGTCCTAACGAATTGTAGTTACTGTTTTCTCGAAGAAAACAACATTCTTCCTTTGGAACCGAAGGAATACAGGAGACGTTCATATCGTTGCAAAGATCAACTACTGCAAACGAAATGATCCTGGAAAACTGCAGGAAAAGAAGTAGAAATCTCAGTACAGCATGGATAGATTACAGTAAAGCCTTTGACAGGGTAACACTCTCCTGCATTCTTAAAACTTAAAAACAAAATGTGAATGTGAAAAACTACATTATACCTAAACCCCACCAATGGCACGGCCATTTCTAATCGTTTGATTATCCTACAAGGAAAATTTCAAAGAGACTCCCTGTCAACCCGTCTGTTTTGTCTGTCCCTAATCTCCCTTATGCATGAATTAAAAATAATTGCTATGGATATAAATTAAACAAGAAATTGTTCAATCAACTTCTTTACATGGATGAACTCAAACTCTTTGCCAAAAGACGACAATGAGTTGAAGGGTCCCCTCAATACTGTAAAATGTTCAGTAACGACATATGAATGGATTCCGGATTAGATAAGGAAGAATTACAGAAACACACTCAACAAATATAGACTTTATCACAAAGATTAGGTAAATGGAACAACAAGAAACCAATAAGTACCTAGGAATTAGCCAAGGAGATTGATTACAGCATACACAAATGAAAGAGAATGTAAGAAAGGAATACTAGAGGTGTATGCATCTGGTATTGAATACCAAGCAGAATTTAAATAAACAGAATATCGGCCATATACAGCCTGGCTCCGCACATGGAGCATCACAATTTCAGCATCCTTAAATGGACTATAGCTGACATTAAGTAAGTGGAGGCTAAAACGAGAAACATTCTCACCTCTCACCCTATGCATCATCCAAGGCTGATGTTGATCGTCTGTATATGCCCAGATTCGACTGAGGTAGAGGATTTTTCAACTAGAACTGTCTAACAAAACTAAAACAATCGTCCTTTAAAGATAACTCGACACTACAGAAGACTGGATTATGATCTGTGCCAAAGAACATGAAAGAAGAAACTTTATTTAGTAATAAAGTAAGCAAAGAAGTTCAAAATGGAGTTTCATGTGGATGAAGAAATACAAGTAAATCATAATTGTTGTGGCCTCATTAGGGACCAGAAATAAAGACGAAGGAAGATTGCACAAGTGTGTTGAAATGACAGATATATACAAAGTAAGAGTGTTAGTAATAAGCAGATAGATGTGTACGTCTGAACGGTAGGTTAACACCTCGTCTCGACTGAGCAGACACCGTAAGTTTCGCAGTGTAGTATTTATGAAGAGGAGGAAGAGTTCATTCTACCGTAGGTAGGTTACTACAACACTAATACACCGACGGAAGCTGCAAAAACATTAAAAAAAGAAACAAAGGCAAATTCAATCGGCCAGATAGAGAAATGATGGCATGGCAAGATCAACCTCTTCACTGTAATTATTCAGCCCGTAACAAAGAAGCTGATGTAGACAAACCCTGTTCCCATCAGTGGCTATTTAGTGCAGAATTAAAAACAGAAACTGAAGTTTTTATTATTGACGCACATGACCGATGCTTGCTAAGTATAAATTACCAAGCTCACATATTGAAAAATTGTGTGATACCAAAAGGCAGATTCACTGATGAAGATCCAGAAAAAATAGCCCATCTTGTATCAGGTTGCACGGTATTGGCGCCTATTGAATATAAAACCTGGTACGTCAGAGGGGGGCCAGTATCTGCATTTAAAAAGGAAACTGAACACCACCCAGTCCCGTTTATGTAGATAAGTCCTGAAACAATTTTATGGGTCTTGACATTACACACAGAGAAAAATAAAACTTAATCACCTAGAAATTGTGATTGGAAACTGCAAAAACAAAATGTGACTTCTTACTGACATGCTCCTGCCGACAGTCATGTATCTGTGGAGTTCTTCAAAAAGCTATCAAAATAAAAAGACCTTGAAATCGAAATCTCAAAATATGTGGTACACGTGGACATCAACACATCAGTTGTAGCTGCAGCCGTCGGACTGATTGGAAAAAATTTCAATAAATTCATGGAAGGGAATCCTGGTCACCGAATTCTTAAATACATACAAAGAATTTACTCACCAGTACAGACCACGACTTCGGAAGGGCCGTTTCTATGTAAGAAATGTGTTATATTAGGTGTTTCTACACTCAAAACTGCTCAGTGGAAAATACCATGATACCATTTTTGATCTTAGATTTTTGACTGGGATGCAGAAAGAAATGAGTATACACCAGAAATCAAATCAAATACAATAATAATAATAATAATAATAATAATAATGTGTATGTGAGTGTGATTTTACGTGCGTGCGTATGTGTGTGGGAGTCTGTATGCATGTATGTGTCTGTGCTGAATATGAATATTTCTGACACGCATTTGTTTTTTTGTCGGTTGGTGAAAACTGAGACTAATTAATCATTTGAAAAAATACGGATTTAAACATAGTCACATTGAATTTCAGAAGGTTTTGACCAATCAGAATTTTTATGACCAGTCAACACTGGTATTTACAAAGTATTTTGTCTGAAAAAAAGAGCCCAGTAATCCTGGAAATCCCTTGATTAAAGAAATATGGGAAAATGACCATGTTTGGTTTGAAGCGAATAGTTTGGCCCCAATGAGTATACAGAATAACATCTCTGAACGAACAATCTGTCTAACCGAGCGGACCCTAAATTTTCGCCTATCACCTTGAACGGGTGGGTCCTCAAGAAGATCGCGTACACTGAGCCCCTATTGGGGCCTAACATCAACATAGACCTCAAGTGGATCTCCTACATACGATCCATCGCTAAAGATACAGGAAAGATGCTTGCTTCCTTGTACCGCTCCCGTAAGTACTTGGCTCCTCCTACTAAGAGCCATATCAGTCTGGAGTACTGATGTTATGTATGGAGTTGCCTAGTTTTCAATTGCCAGGCATGGTAGAGTACAAAAGCATCTCACATCCTTACAATCCACAGACGAATCGCTGTCATCCTCTCCCTACTTTATCGATATTTCCATGGAAAATATTCAGACCAACTACATTCTTAAGTTCTAACCTTCATGGCAAGGACCAGGTATAAAAAACACATTGTAGCCAACCACCTCCATTCACTTTGTATTCCATCGTTGAGATGTTCGGTCAACTCGTACAGATTCTTCCCACAAACCGTTGCTTTGTCGAACCAACACCCAAGAGTATAGTTCCCCAAATATTACAATGTTAACTTGTTCTGATCTAAGGTTAATTGCTATTTTCCCTACATATCCCAATAAATTACGCCCCATACTGTGTAACCTTTCTTTGAGTGCCTCTTCAGCCTTGTAGAAGAATATTGTAAGAAAGAAACGTAGATGTACTGTAACGGCATAAGACAACGCCGAGTACAACTTCTGTCAGATAAGAACATGAAACTGAAGCTACAATTCGCTAAGAATTACAAGAATTGAAAATAGAAGACTGAAAATCATAACTTGTTTTTATATTTTTATGTATGAATGTCTGTATGTGTGCGGACGAATGTGTGTGGGATGAGAGGAGAGTGCATGTTTCATTAAATCTGACAAATAAGTAATTATCTTCTCTTGCTCTTTCCTTATTTAGAATTCGTATTTGGTACGTTCCTCAAGTTCTCTCTCCAAGCGCCATCACCTTCATGATACAGAGCTTAGTTTATTTTAGTGGTCTTAATTAAGTCGAGCGTCAAGTTTCAAACCAAAATAAAAAAGCTCACATATTAAAAAAAATAGTCATTGTTTCTCTTGAAGTTATTTTTTTTTTATTTCTTCTTTTTCACATTTTCTTTCTAATTTTCATCAATACTTCACTTTCATTCCTGGAATATATTCCAGACATTTTTTTTTTGGTAAGTCTATGTTCCCATTCTTTTTATTCGTTTCTCTCGTACGGTTTTTATTTTAATTATGTCTTTTTACTTCTGTGTTCGTTTATAATAGTACATCTGTGGTCATTATTCTCTTATTTTTTTTCTCCTTTTGTCTTTTTATCGTTTATTATTTCTTTTCTTTTTTAAATAATCATTCACTCCTCTTTTTCACACAGGATAATCGGCTTTAGTTTAAAAAAAAATGAACATCTTGGCTATAGTTTGTCGAATACGAAGAGTTTCAAACCATATTTTTGTTTCTCTAAAAATCTATTGAAGGATATGGTTCTTTTGTTTCTCTCACATTTCTTTTCAAACATATTTCAGCGTCAACACAGTTCTACAAGATGCAAAGAAAACATGTAACATATTAAATTGACATTATCTTCGTCATCTGAAAAAAACCTCAGATTAAGTACCCAGATCTCCACAAGAAGATTTAACGGAAAGAAATTTTGCAGTTAGAACATAAAAAAAAAATCTGTCTTTTCTCTCTGTAAAATAACCGACATACGATGTTATCGTTCGTTGATCTGTCAAGGAACTAGGAATGCTTAAAAGCAAAGCAAAAAAGAAAAAAAGTAATTATCTCCACTTGCTCTTTCTGTCTTTAGAATTCGTATATGGTACGTTCCTCAACAAAATATTCCTATGGAGGATATGGAGGATATGGAAGGTTTATCCGCGGAAGCACGAAGAATATATTACCTGTTCAAATTAACAAAACATAAAAAGATCTAATAGTATGAAGAGTCATACGAAACTCGAACATCAGTTTTTAACAGTTGAATTATATATCAATATAAATGCATTAAAAAGGTGTCAAATATATTGGATAAAACCATTTAAAATATACAAAGTAAATTGAAGAATAAATGTGTTAAAAGGCACAAAGACAATAAAACCAGCAAAAAAGTGAAACCATTTGAAAAATTGTCAATTGACATTCAAATATACACGAGATTCGTGAAAGATAATGCCCAGAGAATTGGCGATCAGTACAATATCTTAGCAATATTCATATATGTCATAATTTTTATATAATTCCTCCCAAAATACGAGGCCAACGAGTGACTCAATGAGGTAGATTACTAAAATACCACTACTGTATTGAAACATATATCCAACAACAGAAAAGTAAAAAAAAAAAAAAAAAAACTTCTAATATGGCTACTTCCTCCGCAAATATGACGAATTTTAACCAACATCGAGAACAATACATTTATGAAAAACGAAAAGAGGAAAGTTATTCTTAGACGACGCGTTTCGTCCTCGGAGTGACTAATATCAGTTTTTCCTCTAGTAGATTTTATTCATTCTGTTCCTTTACAGATACATTCTATCTGTAAATAATTTACACCCACACCCACACACACATATATCTCTCTGTCTCTCTCTCTGTCTCTCTCTCTCTCTCTCTCTCTCTCTCTATATATATATATATATATATATATATATATATATATATATATATATGTGTGTGTGTGTGTGTGTGTGTGTGTGTGTGTGTGTGTGTGTGTGTGTGTGTGTGTGTGTTGCGTCTGCTCGGTCTCACGTTGACTGCTGACCTGAGATGGAACAAATACATTGAGTCAATTGCTTCTTCCACCGCGAGGAAAGTTGGCTCTCTGTGCCGCGCCAGGAAATTTTTCTCCCCGGAATCGATACTTCAAATATACAAATCTACCATTCGCCCTTGCATAGAGTATTGCTGCCGTATATGCTCTGGGGCACCTTCTGTTTACCTCGGAGTTTTTGACAAGAATATAATTGGCCCTGATCTGGCGTCTCGTCTACAGTCACTCTCTCACAGACGCGCCGTCGCCTCTCTCTGTCTTTTCTACGATGAGCTGCTTTCACTGGTTCCCAGTCTCCATGAATTCAAGCGCCCTACCAGGCTGGCATTCCGCTCCCACCCTTACACTATAGAAACTTTTAAATGTAACCGTCTCTTCTACTCCAATAGCTTCATACCTCGCACCTCTCGCCTGTGGAACACCCTTCCCAATGACTGTTTCCCTGAGAGCTATAATCTCTAACTATTCAAATACCTCTCCTCATCCTTTCTTCTATCACTCCTATCTGCTCTTGCTCCAAATCTTCTGCAACCCCCTGCATCCTAGTGGCTTCACGGCTTGCTCGGGGCGTAATGCTTAAAAAAAATATTATTTTATAAGCGAAGTAATTATTGGAAAGTGATCAATATCAGTGACAGAGCTAACATATTCAGTTGTATGGATATGAGTTTGTGTCCCTGTGTTTTACGCTTTGCGATCATCAAACAAACTTTGATGTTCGCAAAAGCGTGAAACTTATGTTAGACACAATCATCAGGCCGCTTGACCATTGCGTCTATCATGAAATAGCCTGTCGCCTCTGAGTCTTGACTTCAGTGTTCACCTTTATATTTATATTTACATACACGCTATCTCTGATATTGAGCCCTTTATCCCGTAAATATAGCACACCTTAAAGTTATATTTCTTCATATATATATATATATATATATATATATATATCCAGGTAAGAGGAGAACGAATTGAGTACAATTCCAACGTTCGTAACATTTAATTTAAAAGATAACTGAATGCAAAGAAGAGTAAAATTAATTTTTTTAGGATATTACATCGAAAACATGACGAAATCGCTACACAATTGCTCTTATATCTAAAAACAAAAACGTTCACTAGCCATTAATTTACAATCATCTGATGAGATGCCTTTGATACGCATCGAAACACGACTCAATTGTTTTGCGATTTTGACATGTTTTCGAATATAATATCCTAATATATATATATGTATATATATATATATATATATATATATATATATATATATATAGAGAGAGAGAGAGAGAGAGAGAGAAAGAGAGTGAAAGAGAAGAAAGAGAGAATGTTTAAGACTTGCACAAAAACGTAACATGCACACTAATTCACAGAAATTATATATGTGTGCATGTATGTGTGTATGCTAAAATATCCATTTAAGCTATGCAGTATTTTTGAGTAAAATGCTCAATATTAGAGAGAGAGAGAGAGAGAGAGAGAGAGAGAGAGAGATTATGTAAATATAAAAGGAACCACGAACGTCAACACCGGAAGGCGACAGTCTGTTTCATGTTGAGACGTAATCTTTAGGTAAGTAAATTTATTCCTTCCATAAAACAGACTGTCGCCACTCGGTGTTTACCACAGTAGCCATTCAATATGTGTGTTTGTCCATGTGAGTATAAGTTATATTTTCAAACATGCCATATAGCAATGTATATCTCCTTTTACACAACTCTGCTCTATATCCTGACTATATACATGTACACCAGAATAAATAAAGTTAATGAAGGAAAAGAATCAGTAACTGCAGTTTATAAATAGTAAGAAGATGAAAATAATACCCGCTGTTATTAGTGTCGCTGTCGAAGTATTATAATACTTCAGCATCTCGAATCATTTGCCTTGCGGTCCGTGATTTCCTCACTGGAATCTCACCTTGGGGATTCTTATTTCTTCGTCATTCACCCATTTTTTTTTTATTCCTTGATTCATTTATTTGTTCATTGTTATCATTTGCAAGTCCATTGTAGGGACGACTTTTCACTCAATATTTGCAGCGAAGAGTCAGCCCTTGACAGAATCGGGGACAAACATGCGATATTCCTTGGAACCTGTCACACCAACTGACAGGCGAACAGGGTTGGGTCTAATTGAACATAGTACAGGCAGACACCAAGGAAAGGTGGTATTAAATAGCGACTCCTCTACCCTTGCAACTCTAACGCGTCTGATGAAATATTTGGGGGTCGGGGAAAAGAATAAAATATAGTAAAAAGGAAGAAATGACAAATAAACAAACGCTGAAAAATGTTAACAAAAAAAAAAAAAAGAAGAAGATAGCAGCGGAGAGAAAAATTAAGAGGTTTTGGTGTAAGTGGCATATTAGGAAATTGACCAAAATGTAGGAATAAAGGACATTCAGTATTTGGGACTTCGAACACGATTATTATATGCTTTCTTTGGCTTTGTTAAATCCATGTGAATCTCAAACGTCTACACGGATACTATTCCATCTATTTCTGGAAATCTATTCTGGTCAGTGCCATTATTTTTTCGTTGGTGAAAACCAAGTCAGTTATACATTTTTATGCAAGATAGTATTTTCAGCGATATTTATCCAAACATAAATATCCTGTGTAGGATGCAAAGTCTCCTTCTCTCGGTCCTAACAAATACGCAGTGGTGTGTGTGAACACAGTATGCATGAACACTGCCTGTTTTTAGCCTTATTGTTATCACTGCAGAAAGGAGAATCCGCTAACGTTTCTTTTCCCGTCCTATGGTTTAAATAGCAGCGTAGACTGGAGTCTCTAACCATCGTTGGTGTTTACCCTAAAAGAAAAACGATTGGAAGCTTTGGGTATGCAAAAAGAAAATAATTCAGGGGAATTTTAGATGCATTAAACATAGAGATATGAATATCTATGATCATCTTACGTTACATCACCAGCTCGGTAACCCATTAAGGTCGGATGGGGGTCTACACATTATCCAGCCATAGCGGCAATGGTTTACCTAGAGTAAGATAGCTTCAAGTGACCCATTTTCATTCTAGTTCTCCGAGACTGGTTACCACATCAATGCAAGAGAGTCTTCTCTATGTGCCGTGTCCCATCAGGACGTAGGCGACTATGGCCTTCCACAATATCCAGCCCCATCTTTTAATTTTTTTTTTTTTTGGTTATTTCTCCTAAGCCCTGTTCTGCCATCCATTTACAAGAGATAACTAAATAGGTTTTGCGTTGTTTTCGTCTGTTCCCCTTTCCCACAAAATGTCACGTGAGTATCAGATTTTCCAAGCAGGCCTTTATCATTATTGTTGAAACTTGACTAATGCATGGAATAATAATACAACACAAAATGTACTTAGAACAAAATGTATTGAAACAAGAAAGTGAACACAATATTTACATATATTCTTTTGTATATTCTTGGGAAGACCGTTCCTGGAGAATGTGTTGACTTAGTCGCAGTCGGGCAGAGTCTCTGGATTGAATCTCTTGATTCGTCCCCTCGTCTTCCCGGTACCAACCATATTTATATGGTCGGTACTCCACTATGCAAATTAGGTGGATCCTACCACAACAATTATATACCTTAGAAACTGAGTGTTACGCTTTTATGGAATTTAACCGTTTATTTTTCACTACACACAAACTTTCCCGTAGTTCCAACATACCCTTCGGTTAGGTTTAGGCATTCTTTGAAAAAACAAATTAAATATTTCTATTTGGAAACCAAGTTTTGCGGATGTAAACGGATCGAAAACGTTGATAAAGTTAAGAACACAGACTAAAGACTTGAAAATACCTCATTTAAGTTAAGAAAATTACATTTAACTTCTGTGTAAACATAAATGAAAGCTGAATCCTTTAAAGCGTATAGCTACACTAGACAGACATGACTAGAATTAATATCCGTTATAGTTAATCATTATATCTTATGAGACAACAAAGAAAGTTTCTGCGCGTATTTGAAGAGGTAAACTTATCTGTCCCTTCAAATTTTACTAATGGTAAATGCAAAATTTCTTAGAATTTTTCTTTCTTTGTTTTATTTTTATCTATTTTTGAAGACATTAGTAAAACTAAGAAGTTTCAGGTATATTCCTGAAGAACGCTGCTCACATAAAAAAAAAAAATTGACCAAATAAAAAAAAAATCAAAGGCAATGAATAAATGACATAACTCCAGAATAGAAACAGAAACTAAATTAATGAAATGACTTCAAGAATTAAAAAAATATATTTTGAAAAAACTCTGAAATATGGAATTTCTAAAGGATATTTTTCACTATTTATTGTGTGAATTGCACATTCGGAATAAAAGTGCATTAATTATCAGCAATTAAGTCAAAATTTAATTACTGCATAGACTAATGTAATGTTCATTGCAAAATCTCATACAAGAAGGAAATTGTATTCATGAAAGATAGACGTCTTCACATATCTTCAGAAATCTCCAGCATTATCATTAATGATATTAAGACTTGTTTCTTAAAACATATTAATTTTAATAATTTTTTTCGGGTAATGACTTAATCTTGATTTCACAGAATTTTTTGCAACCCCAAGAAATTGACCTATGAAATCGTTATATGATTAGTAAAACTATTAATATATGCAAATAATATGAATATTGGTACTATTTGTGTAGCGAACTCGGTCACAGAAGTAAATAATATGACGGTTACGATGGGCCTGTAGAGGTTTGTCTTGACAGTGTTGTTTCATTTGTACAAGAGCTTTCTTTTTCATATCTTTTTGCTACAGCTGTTGGTTCTTGGATTCTCATATGGTTTTCTACAGAACGAAATGCAGATCACGATTATATTAACAGCTTTCGATTATTATTATTTTATTTCCTTTGATTTCTGGTGTGTACTCATTTCTTCCCGTCAAGATACCTAATGGCATCATGACATTTTTCACTGAGCAATAAATAAAAAAAACAACAAAAAAAAATTCATATTTTACATAGATAAATCCCTTTGTAAGGTGTGGGCTCTACGCGTGAGAACAATGTTTTTTATTTCTTTAAGGTATGGATTACCAAGAATCCCTTCAATGAGTCTATTGGGATCTTTTCCAACCAATCCGCGGTTCCAACTACAACGGGGATTGTTGATGTTCCCATGTGCCACATTTTTGAGATTTCGATTTCAAGATCCTTGTATGTTGAGAGCTTTATGAAGATTTTCAAAAATACATGGCAGTCTACAGAGAATGCCATGTCAATATGGAGGCAACTGTTTTGTTTGCAGTCTTTAATAACGATGTCTGGGAGATTAGATTTGATTGTTTTCTCTGTGTGCTTTGTGTAGTCCCATAAAATTGTTGCGGGTCTGATTATTATTATTATTATTATTATTATTATTATTACTGAGAGAGTGATTTAGGGAGCAGCACGCTAAGATGATGAGACTGAAGTACAACTATACTAAGCCCAATATGCACATCATGGCATCCAGTCAGATCAGGTATACGAATCTCAGCCAAAAATTAAAGGAAATTAAATACTACTACTACTACTACTACTAATAATAATAATAATGATAATAATAATAATAATAATAATAATAATTATTATTATTATTATTATTATTCAGGGCACTCGTACCAGTTGCGATCTATACTGCCAACGGTTAAGACCTGTGTTGAGAAAGCCGCGTATCTCAAAACTAATACACACGGGACAGATAGAAGACAAGGGAGACAGAGGAAAAAACGCATAACATATTTAAGTTGCATGAGAAAAGGTATGTCGAAATAGTGCTTCGAAGAAATAATAGGTACATAATGTTTATTAAGAGCTACAAAAGTCAAGAAGTGATGAAGAGCCATGATCGCCTACGTCCTGAGGGTACATGGCACATGAAGAAGAAATTCAACGCATCAGAAAGCTGAGTTGCTCGACAGTGCAAATATTCTACGAATGGAGCCATCCTGCTATGAGCTTACGTCCACCCAGATGCAAGATCTTCGGTTGAAAACGAAAGCAGTCCGAAAGAAAAAATATAATAATAAAAATTTAAAATATATATATATATATATATATATATATATATATATATATATATATATATATATAAATATATAAACTAAGCGAACTATGTCAGCAGCTGTTAATGTTTCTGAGAGATATTTCTTACCCATCAACTTGTAATTAAATTTCTCTTATTCTCTGATCCCTAACACCATTAAAACTAATTTCCCAAGAGGAATAGAACTGGACCTATCTCTGGCTTGTGTTTCATGCAATTACACTGACACTTCGCCGTGACAGTTAATTACTTAGCAGTCTTCATTTTGCGATGATTTGATCTAATATTGTAATTATCACTTCTTTGATGTCGTTGTTCCTTTACTTCTAAGTATTTTTTCTCTCGTCAGTTTTAAAATATGAATGGATTGCCATCTCATTCTATTGTCTCTATAAGTTAGCTCTGGAGTAAAATTGTATGTCTTCTCAAGAACAGGTTGTTACAGCGTGATCGAAAAATAGACATTTTTTTCAAAAGATTTTTCTCTAAGAAAGTAAATTTGTCTTTTGCAAATATTTTTGCCTATGTAACATATATATATATATATATATATATATATATATATATATATATATATATGTGTGTGTGTGTGTGTGTGTGTGTGTCTTTGCGTGTGTATGTATGTATACAAAAAGTGATTTGTACGAGCAGAAATAAAACATACATTTAAACAAAACGGTCATCATGTTATACCTTAGGTACCTTTCAACCAATATTTTTTCAAAGGTATACGTTGGCAAATTGGAAAACAATCAAAGACAAACTCAGTGTAACGAATGAGGAGGCAAATTTGGAACGTGATTAAAAAAAAGAGATACATCTTAATTACAAATAATGAAAATTCAAAAGCGAGTAAAAATAGCAGGTTCCAGAAGAGTAAAAATAGGTAAAAAGACACTCACGGTCCCTCCAACAAGCGTAAGGAGCGTACAAAATACTCCTTCTGTAAGCACAGGCTGGGCTAATGAAATTATATAAATATAGCCTCCAGGACTCGAAGATGGTATACCGAGCGAGCACTGCGTAATATTGAAAACCAAATGTCTTCATAATTGGTGGCACAACCATGGCTGTCGAGCAAATTCTCTCCAATAGCCGAATCGTGAACGGTATGAGTAGTTCTTAGATTGGCCCCGTCTACTAGAACGCGTCTCTAAGCTCAAATTGGTTCGTCCTATGTAATCTGCATCACATCGGGATTCAAACTTGTAAACAACTAAATCTTTCTGAAAATTGGACAACCTATCTTTACTAAAGGAAGGAAAATAGATCCTTTTTGAAAAACTGTGCGCAACTTAACAGCATTGTAACAAGATGACATACATCCTGAAATTCTGTCAGATAATAACTGAAATTTCCTGACCTATATATACCGGGTGTAATAATAATATTGCCCAGTTATTAGATTAAGCTTAGAAATGATTAAAGATATCTTACTGGAAATGTATAATTTTTTTCCAACCTTAACAGAACAATCGTGATGAAATCGATCATGAACGAAAATGTCATGTTCATCATTGTTTAATCATAGCTAATGATGGGAAATGAGAAAGTAAATTCATATATATATATATATATATATATATATATATATATATATATATACTAGCAGGCTTCGCCCGCTCGGTATGGCGTTGCAAAGTAAGATATATTCACTACTTGAAATATTTGAAACAAAAGTTTTAAATGAACATTTCTTTCATAATTTGGCTTGTTTATAGTTAAGGAAAGTTTTACAAATTGAAGCCAACTTGTTGAAGGTCAAGCAAAATACAAATTTCAAATACTTTTCTGTATTATATAAAATGATATTATGCGGCAGCAGAAGAATTATTTTTGACTTTTAAAAAGCAAACTTAAATATTAATTAAATACTGAAATGCATAAATTTCGAGTTATTCTGTGATTTCTTGATGCCTATCATATCTAGTAATCCCTAACTATTGCGATGCTTCACCGAAGCAAGAGACCTCCACAGGCGCTAGCTTAATTCCGCCCGATATGTCGGCTTTTAAGCTAGTTTGTAACCAAAAGTGCACTGCAATTTGGGATACAAAAAGAAAATAAAAGTTACTCTCCTTGGACCATGAAAGCAACGGTACTAGCTAGTACAATATATGAATATATAATTTTAACCTCGCATAATCTAGCAACCCTGAGCCTGAGTTCAACGAAAATCGTTCTCTGCGCCTATCTTTTCTAGGTTTTTTGAATGAGCTATGAATCATTGAAATCGGAACAGTGTGAGCTGAGATGTTGATTGGACACACACACGCACAAACACACACACACACAGTACATATATATATATATATATATATATATATATATACACACACACACACACACACACACACACACACACACATATATATATATATATATATATATATATATATATATATATATATATATATATATATATATTCCAGTATGATTTTCCACATACTCAAGATGATACTCGCCCTGTAACCGTCTAATATTCTATGCAGGATTTACACAGTGTTGCGGTGTTTCCACTTACGTTTTCACTTTCAAGTCTTTTTTCTTCTTTTTAGACTCTCATGGCTGAAACTCCTCTCAACGTGTCAAACATATTTTGGATTGAACTCTTAGTTGAATTGATGAACCCTCGTTATTTTGTGTGCTTTTGATCCAGTCTTCTTCTATACTTGTCGCTCTATTAAAAACATTCACCTATCTCTTGATGGTTATTGAATGAAATTTGAAAATGGAAGACAGAGTTGTTCCCATTATTGGCAAACATAGCAGTAATAGATGGTAGAATGAATGCCACAGAATATGAAAATGTTTATAAAGCAAATTTGATGATTTCGGTTAAAAATCTTGAACTTCCTCCTGATTGTATCTTCCAACAAGATAATGATCCTAAGCACACGGCAAAATTTGCGAAGAAATGGATTGATAAAAAATAATGTAAATATCCCGAAATGGCCAAGACAGTCCCCAGATTTAAACCCAATCCAGAATCTGTGGCGTTATTTGAACATTCAAAACCAATCGAGCTCTCCAAAAAACATCCCGGATCTGATGACCATATGCGAAGAAGAATGGAACTAAATAGCGACTGTAATTTGCAAATCATTAATGGAGAACTACAAGAAGAGGTTGTCTGTGTGAGAAGTGAATAATGTCTATTCAACAAAGTATTAAATGACGATTATGTATTCTTTTTGTATTGTACGAATATTTTTTTACCCATTAAAATGGATGAATTGGATTTATTTCTATTAAATAAGTTATATCTGTTTTCGATACATATTTGTTTATTATAAATCACTGTTCAGTTACTTGTGTAAAAATAATGTTTATTCATACGTAGTAAATACTATAAATTAGTATGTGAACGAATATTTGTTTCCCCTCACAGTATATATATATATATATATATATATATATATATATATATATATATATATATATATATATATATATATATATATATATTACAGAAAGTAATTGTAGTTAGAGTGTTGAGGATTGGTTTAACCAGGAGTAACGGAATGTTTCAAACAGTGTTATTTTTTAATTCGACCATGAAGAGAGAAACGTTTGGGCTTTTCAAACGACATGGAGAAAAAAGAAATTCAGTGTTTCTCTATTTCGAATTCTTTAAAATTTGCTTAATTTTAATATAATACGAAACAAAATTTATATGAAATATTTGATCAAAACAAAAAATAACAATAAATCATACGGTTTCATAAAATGCTTAGCATCACATTACATGAGAAAATAATTATAAACTATATTGCTGTAGGGACACTTTATTCATGTTTAACATGAACAGACTGAAATATCTGAGATTTCCTACATTTTTAAGACATCCATCAATCCGAAGCGATCCATTATGTTCACTTCGAAGATTGTTTTTGGAACTATGGATTTAAGCACGAGAATAACAGAAAGAACTCAAGCAAAATCGACTACGACAGAATTTTGTGCGGACAAACACAGACAAATATATATATATGTATATATATATTTTAAATATTTTTTATTAATAGTTTTTAAATGCAGATACAAGAACAACCTAAACCTAAGGAAATAAATTGAAAAATAGCTATATAGGAAGAACAATATTGAATGACCTTTGGTCTTTTTTGCTGTTGGAAATGTTACTATGCACGCATGAGCGCGAACACATGACTGTATGTATATAACTATGGTATTGTACTTGAACACTGATACACTTTTTGATACGTACATGTATATGCGTTTATATGGAAAGAGAGGCATACAAGATTTTTTTTTGTGAGTGTGAATGTGTATAACTAGATAGGTACTTATATGTCTTGCCATAGATATGGTATAGCGGGTAATATATGTGTAGATATATGTATAATTATACGATTTTTTTAATTCATAATGTAATTACATATTGATATTGATATGGTCTTTGAATGCAGGCATAAGTGGGTGTATGTGTGGACATGTGTATGTATATGTATGTGTATGTATATATATATATATATATATATATATATAAGCATATGTGTATGTGTGGATATGCGTGTAGATATGTGTGTATGTATTTCTCTATAGGTGTATATGTGTAGATATGTGAATATACATATAATTTCTGTGTAGATGTGTGTGCATGTGTATATATGGATTCATAGGTATATAGGGAGATATATGTATGTAGATATAGATAGGTGTTCGGATATGTGTAGAGGTGTGTGTATGGATTGTAAAAGAAGGACCTAATTTTCTCTTAGTAGTGTTTTATCCAAATTTCTCCTCTAGGATTCTCCAAATGGAAGTGAGTTTAAATAATACGGAGGTAAATTTTAAATTGGTAATTTAATTTGAATGGAAATACATTACACTTTGATAATCATTATTGATGAAATTATTTAAATTGGAACAACCTTTGATAATAATTAGGTAGGAATCTACAAACAGTCACGAGTTTAATTTATGAACAAGACTCAAACGAATAGATGTCAACTGAATAATCAACAAGAAAAAATATGTGTACGAATATATAGAATATTGTAAAAGAAACACCTAATTTTCTATTAGTAATTTTTTATCCAATTCTCTCCTCTAATATCCCCCATTTGGAAGTGAGTTTAAATAAATAATACGGAGATAAATTTTAAATTGATAATTTAAATTGAAATATATTACCATTTAATAATCATTATTGATGATAAAATTATTTGAATTGGAATAAACCTTGACAATTAGGTATCTAAAAACAGTCACGAATTTAATTTATGAACAAGAATCAAACGAATAGATTTCAACTTAACAAGCTATAAGAAAAAAGTTTAGGAAAATAAAAAGGATTACTAGATTTAAATTGGATTATTCTTTCAATGTACTTTCTATGAATTTTTCCAATCGACTATTTCAGAGAAAATACCCAAAACTCCAACAAACTTCAAATGAAATTCTTTGTAGATTTTTAGACATTTAGATTTATATCAAACTTTAACCCCCAAATATACCCTTTAAAGTAATGCGAAATAACAGCATCTAAGAATTTGTGTGAAACCTGCTCTCAGGGACATGATTTATTGTTTTATTGTTAACTATATCTTTCCCCTTTAAGTCGGTCTTCTCCCTCACCCCTTACCCATCTATATCGAGAGATAGCATACGTTAAGTTAAGCGACGTCTAGCCTACACAGAGTGCGATTAAGGATAAGGAATTGAAAGTGGTACATCTAACTCACTCATATCTTCTCTCCCACCTCACTTCCTCACTTCGTTAATTTTACAGACGCTTGGTACAGTCCGTCAAAAATGTGTAAGTTTCTTTTCATTTTTCATTTCAATTTTTGGAAGTAAAGTCTGATGATCCAGAGCCCTTTAAAAGGGTTGTGGTGAAATAACTTATTACATGGAACCTTAAAGTGATCTGTTTTTATTCAAACATATTTGCTCTGAATTTACATTGAGCTCTCTGGATATCATCCTTCTTGGGTCTAACCATACGGATTACCTAGTTTTGCATAAACTATATATATATATATATATATATATATATATATATATATTGCTGATACCGACTGAGGACTGAGATGAAGAAGGAGAGGTCTGACTACGAAACTCAGCAGTTGGGATGCTATGGGTAACATCAATCACTATGTGAAAAACTTTTCTCACCTTAATCATCATATATATAAATAACCATCATATATATATATATATATATATATATATATATATATATATAATTATCACACACACACACACACAAACATATATATATATATATATATATATATATATATATAATTGATGTCAAAATTCTGAGGCGACAGACTGTTTCATGCTAGACGCAATAGTCAGGCCAGCATGAAACCATGTCGCCTCTGAGTGTTGACTTCAATGTTCAATCACTAATATTAAGCACTTTCTTCCATAAATATAGCTCACCTTATATATATATATATATATATATATATATATATATATATATATATATATATATATATATAGTCATCCACGGACGGACTGTTTCGCCGTGTCACAGCTCATCTGTGTGCCTAGACGCCCAGTTGCCTCTAGCTAGGATAGAAACCCGACTGATTTGGTGTCTTCCTCTAAGCCGTTGGCGCATGGCAGGGATGAAGGTGAATTTAAGCGTATTTATTTTTTAGATAAATACACAGTGACTGAGACAATTCGATTCGACTTACCCAAGAGCCATGCATCATTAGCCGTAATAGTTACTGTTTACAAACCCACACTTCCTCCCCAGAGATAGATTGTTACCAGGTTGTTCTAGTCTGGCCAGCGAACTAATTTTGTAGTTTTTGTTTAGTAATGCTGACTTGTATTAGTCGTTGAAGAGATTTTAAACTTTTTCCATGCTAATTAAATATTTTAGTTTCTAAAATCTATTATATTAAACTATCACAAGTTTTAGAATGATACAAACCACATGTCTGTACCTCATTCTTTTATTGCAAAGATATAATTCTATTACATATTTCCTATTACTGCTATTATAGTACTATACCCAATTAAGCTATAAACAGTGGCTACTATTATGGGACAAAGATAGTTCACTTTAAATTAAGGAGTTGTTAATTTTTGATTAATCTCAAATTATTTTCTTTGATTTCTCTCATGCAATATTTACTGTTTTAGTCAGCATAAATATCTCACAAAGACCGCAAATTAGTTTTCTAAGAGTATATATGAAAAGTTGCAAAATTGCCTTGTTTAAAGTAGAACACTGTATTGTATTGTAGAGGACTGTATGTGCTTGAGTGTTGTTGAATTAGGAAACGTGTTGTTTATTCCTGCTAGAAGAAGGTCTACAAAACTACAAGAACATGGAGAACTGAAGTTGAGTCCAACCGAAGATGTAAAAAAAAAACAATCAAGACCGATGTTATCAAATATATGTAATAAACAACAAACTTACATGTGACAAAGTCATCAACATTTGTGTCTGTGTGTAAACGTAAAGAATTTGTACATTGCCGAAAATTCGTACGTACGTGTATGTGTGTTTCATGGCGTTTTTCATACAAGTGGGTAAAATGCAGATTTCTGCGAGAGATCAAATTTTTAAGAGTATCCGCTGAAACGCAAAGCGAAAAAGAGAACGAGGCAAGGATTCGCCCAGTGTAGGGAGAGCGACCCCTAGTGAACAATTAGGGAATTAAAGAGGAGCTAACTCCGAGAGTATATGAATCATGTTGTTCTAATTTGACCACATTGTACGGCGGACATTTTTTCTGTAGCTTTAATGTCACCTTTGCAAGTTTAATATTTTATTTTACCATATTATTACAATTATTACACCGCCTGTAATAATAATAATAATAATAATAATAATAATTGTGTCAGTTTGCGTGGTTTTAGCATCAACTAACGATAAATCACTGCATGATAGAGTAGGCCAACATCTGCACTGGAAAATATGCAACCTTAACGGGAAGGAAACCGCAAGAATCTAGTATGAACATCACCCAAACCCAGTTATAGTGATAGGACATGTAACAATTTATGGCACTTTACATTACATATAGACGGAACAATCAAATCTAGTCACGCCGACATTGTGACCAAAAAACTCTGAAACAAAATGTGCTTTCTTTATGTCATGGCAGTCTCTGCAGATTGTAATGTGTCTTTGAAAATATGCCAAAAATTATCAAACTATAATGATCTTGAAGTGAAAATGTCAAAATTGTGGCACATGAGGCTATCAATAATTCCAGTTGGATCCCTCCGCTTGAATGGAAACGGTACCGATAGACTCACTGAAGGGATTCCTGGTAGCCTATACCTTAAAGAAATACAACACATTGGACTCACAAGTACAACTCACACATTGCAAAGAGTTTTATCTATGTTAAATGTGTGTGATTTTAGTTTCTCTTTTTTTTACTCATGGAAAATGTTATAAAGCTTAGGTCTATGGTTGGAACCCGGAAGGAAATGTGTATACAACAGAAATTCAATGAAATAATAATAATAATAATAATAATAATAATAATAATAATAATAATAATGACTGAGTAAATAATATTATGGTGTCGCGCTACGTATAAATGACTGTCTGAACTAAAAACATATTCTATAATTGTTAGAATAAAGTTGACATATGGAAGAACTCATTTTCTCATATAAGACGTAAGCTGTACTTTTGAGTAAATCATTCTTTTTGCAAGTAAAATATGCCTCTGGTATATTGCGTGCACAAAATAACAAAAGTAATTTTCTTAATAATAAAAGATTACTGATTTGGTGGTTAATCAAAATAATTTTCTCTTTCGTCAGAAAAATTAGACGCTGAATTATTAGGTAGGCTTAACATTATCTGATAGAAAACTAATCAGACAAGACGAAATTTCATCCCATATTCAATGTTCAATATTTTCTTGTAACATATATTATTTAGACGAACACTTCGTTTTTATTGTTTCCTGCTATTTACCTTCTTCTATAAGGTTGTCTCAGAAAGAGATGGAGTGCTGATTTTGTTTTATAAGGGTTATCAACTTTTTTTTATTTAAAGCCAGAATATATTTTTTAGATTGTACGACCTTTTGTGGGGTGGACGAATATATGTAGTTTAATGATATAAGTCTATATCCAGGGAAAGATTGTATGGATTCATAATTTTCCCAAGGATATTGTCTCATTTTGCTTTTAATTTCAACTGTCGTTTTCGGTTTGACTTTCAATAAATCTTCCTCGTTGGTCATATGCTGCGTCCGTGGTATTCGCAGCATACTTCTGCAGAAAATCATCTGTATCGCCTCAAGTGTTTAACTGTGACTATATTGTACATCATTCACTAATATATAGGATAGCATTGCAGGATTTTTTTCTTTATTTTTTTAAGTATATTTTCTGATTTTAAATGCATTGTTGGGAGAGTGTGTTTCGCTATTTCAGATGTTGTTATCTCCGAAATTTTGCGTGGGAATATTTATCATTTAAATTGATTCAAACACTGATGATTGGCACTGCGTAAAATACTCATGAACCACACTAAACTGGCAGATATATTTAAAGAATTTTTTAAGGGATTTTCCATGACCTAGTAATGTTCATATTCATGCATTTGACTTAACACAGATTTTACAAGTACAAAACAGATCGCTATAGGCTTCAGGTGCACTAGGTTAAGTTACTGCTCTTTTGGCCGAACCTAACAAATCTTCGCATTGACACTCATGTTGCTATCAGATTAGCCACGGTGCCCTGACCTTCTGACTTCCTCTGCGGCTTAGTTTCCGTAGTGTTTAAGGACTGGAGAGAAGCGAGAACAGATGGGGATGGAGCAGATGATAAAAAATGTCTGTTCTTCCCCGTCCCTGAAGGCACATTCTCGGAGGATCAGTTAAGTCAAGGGTCCTTTATCGTAGTTGCAGTATGCGCTTTCTTGCTCAGTCCTGGCCAAGTGTAGGATTAATTAAAAGAAGCTGTGATCAGAGTCATAACCACAGCGTCCCTCAACTGTACCCGGGTGGGCCTGTGGCTTTAATAAAGTAACGGTGGATAGAATCCTGAATAAAGGACTGTCGATGAAAAGGGGCGAAGTTAGGAAGGGATAGAAAGAAAGAAAAAGAAAGAAGGATAAAACGGAAAACAAAGAAAAAGAGGAAAGAAATTGAGCGTGAGAGACATTAAGATAAGAGGAAGAACAGACTTAGAAAAACACTGATTTATGAAGGAAATAAATCTAAAAAGGAAAATACAAAATGGAACTGGAAATTATACTCGGAAAAAAGATAAGAAAAATTAAAAAAAAAAAGATAATGAAATTAAGTCCGTGTTCAAAGTAATTAATAGAAACGTATTTCATCTGAACTTAGCCATGTATGGCACAAGGACAGTAAATGTGAAAAACCCGGACGACAGGATTTTTTTTCAGAATGAACTAAAGATATAGAGCGAGATGTAGTTCTACCGACGAGTGTTAAGTAGTAACAGAAATGGAAACGTCTTTAAGAAAATAATGGAAACGTCTTTAAGAAAATAAGAATTTTCAAAGTATATTTACTAAGAAATAGCTGAACGTTATGGGGAAACACAATGAGAAATTCAGTCTTGAATAATTTGATAATCGCAGCGCACCTCGCAATCAAGCAAATAGAATCAGAAACTTGATTAAATTGAAAAAGAAGTAAGATAAAGACAAAGAGATCGTAATCGAGCAGGGGTTGTTGAGTGCAAGACGAGAGCGGGAGTTCAGAGGAATCGTAATGGTCTATGTGTTATATTAATGGCATAAAATATATTAATGATGAATAACATGATAATGCTAAATTAGTTGATATATATATATATATATATATATATATATATATATATATATATATAGAGAGAGAGAGAGAGAATAGAGAGAGATAGATAGATAGATAGATGATATCAACATCCAGCTAGGCATATAATCAACGACGACTGCTAGTTTCAACACGCTTTCACGTAGTAATCAGGGTAGTACGTAAATACGCGCCCTTATAACATCAGACGGGTCCAAGATAGTTATCAACTAAAATCATCAGAGTTTTCATATATATATATATATATATATATATATATATATATATATATATATATATATATATATATATATATATATATATAATATATATAAGTCATACAATTAGAGCCGACAGTCTGTTTTATGCTAGACGCAATCGTGTTGCATCTAGCAGGAAACAGACTGTCGCCTCTAAATGTTGACTTCCATGTTCACTTTTATATTTACACACGCTCTATCTCTGATACGGAGTACTTTTTATCTCATAACTATAGCACATCTAAAGAATATATTTCTTCATATATATATATATATATATATATATATATATATATAGTTGTATGAATGTTAGATTGCAACCCTGTTGAGCACATTCCACTAAGTACCACACATATAATATATACATATATATGTGTTTGTGTATATATATATATATATATATTGTGTAACCCAGCAATCTCTCTTTATGCCAGTTTCATTGCAAACGACAAACTGCGGTGCTTGTGTTTATACTTTGTTTTTTCTTAGCCTTTTTATACACGTGGATGATGCTATTATATTTATTAGGGATAGAGTTTGGTAGGATCGTTACATCAATTTGACTATAGCTCAATTAGGCCTCATTTAAATATACATGGGTGCCTACCCATCTCAATCCGTTATTATAATTATACAATAGCAATATCTATATCTACGAAAAGGCTAAAAATATTTTTTTTAAAATTCTCAACCACCGCACCTTGTCAATCATTTTCAACGAAACTTGAATATGTGCCTATTTGCATGCGCGCGTGTGTGTGTGTGTGTATAGAAAGCGAATGGTCGATAGAATAAGCAGAAAGAAAGATGAAGTTAGTATGGAAAGCGAGGGAAAGAGAGTGTTGTAAACATGGGATAAAAGATGGCTCTGAATATTCCAATATGTCGGAAGAGTTCAAGAGAGAAGCGCAAGTATTAATCTTCGTCTGAAGAAGCAACCTTGACTTGGCTTTTCCACCCAACACGTCACATTTATCTCAACCTTGTTCTCTCCTTTCACATAATTCACTTGAACGCTTATCACTTCCATTCACTCTTTCATGTCACCCACCCGTCCACAACTAATTCCCTACCAACGACATATTTTCTCTTATTCATTCACCTTCGCCCTCGCTCTAACTTCAAATCAAGTGTTCACTGCGCCCCATTTTACCCAACCACTCATTTTTCTTTCTTCCTCCCATTTTTTTTTATTTTTTTCATGTAGCCACTGATGACAAGTTCCTATAAACTTTCTCTTTTTTCCTGTAGAAACTCCCCTCTTCTTCTGAATACAAATTGAAGTGAGAATGGTTTCCAATGTTGGAGAAGTGTGCCATGGTGGAGGAGAATAAAACAGACCAGCTGGTGCGCCTCTGTCAACAAGTCTCACGTCTGATTGGTGATGTCGAAATAAGGTGTTCAGGGTGAAAGGTCTGGGGAAGAGAAGAGAGAAAGAAAAAGAGAGGGGAGTATTCGTGAAGGGCAAGGAACCCACATACGGAAGTTTTTTTTTTTTTTTTCTGGTTTGACATGTCCTGGGGCTTCGGAACTTGGGTATTGTTAAATTTGTCCCTTGTGGTTTTCCCTGGGAAAAAAAAAGAATTAGGTAAGAGATGAAGGTTTAGAATAAGAAGAGAAAAATAAAGAACCATTCAAATAAGAAAGAGGAAAATAAAAAGGGAAAAGCAGTGAGGTGAACAAATGAAAGTTGGGCGTTCAGGGAAAATAAGAAAAATGATGAAGAAGTCGAAGTAGAGAGAAAATAACAGAAGAAAAACAGCCAGAAAGAAAAATAACAAAGGAATATAAACATGGAACAATGAGTAAAACAGTGAAATAAAGAGAGTTTAGAAAGGAAAGCAAGAAGAAATGGAAAGTGAAGAAGTACAGGTAAGGTCGAAACAATGAAAATAATAGGGTAGCTGAAAAAAAATAAAGAATATCTGAAAGAATGGGACTAAGAAACTGACATAAATCAAATAGCAAAACTGATATGAAATAAATTTCCTTGTTTTATTTCATATCCATTTCTCGCTTTTATATCTTAAATTTGCTATTTCTTTCGTTATCTATATGTCATTCTATTTATTTTAGAAGCCCACATCAATAGTGGAAAGAGCGATAACAGTTTGAGGACTTAAGATTATTTTCCTCAGAAATAGTTATGGTCCGTTACTCCTGCTATTTATCTAGAGCTTCTTGATAAAATCTATAGAAGAATCAACAATATTATTGGTTCTGACCTGGCATCTAGGCTTCAGACGCTTCCCACCACCATAAGGTAACCTCCCTGTACAGTTTCTATAAATGCTTCCATGTTAATCTTTGCTGTGATGCTTACACGTTTTGAATTTAAGTGCAGTACTAGATTGACGTTGATATCTCAGCAATTTACAGTTGGGTTGGCGAGAGAGGTGACCGTAAATTCTATGTAAACAGTTTCTTTTCTCGCATTTCTGGCTTCTGAAACTCCATCATTCCGGTTCACTCTTTCCAGCCAACTTTCATTTTCAAAAATTTAAATGCAATATCAATCGGTATATAATGTCCTCCTTATTTTTTTTCTTCTTGCTCCTTAACAATGTTTGTGTTTTCTAATTCTTCTCGTTCCATTTACATCCTGCGTCTTAGTGGCTTTATTGCCTTGCTTGGAGCGAACTCGATTTTTAAAAAAATCAATCAATAGCAGCAATGGCTGTTCGTTCAAGAAATGACCTTTTTTACTGTATACGAAAACAGCTAACAATACTAAATCTCCTCTCTCTCTCTCTCTCTCTCTCTCTCTATATATATATATATATATATATATATATATATATATATATATATATATTCACCGGAAATGTTTTCATTGGTAAAGCAGATCTCTCTTTATCTCTGTGCTGGGAAGCAGCGTGCGTGGATATAATTCTTGTGTGTATGCCTATCATCATTCAAGTTTGTCTATGCCAGATTCGAATAATCATGTCTATTCCTTTGCGTGCTTGTGTGCTCCCAGTAAGCATTTTTTATCGTAAATAAAATATAAAATTCATAATCCTACCCTCCAATATATAAAATTATATGAAAACTAACTTGTTAATCCCGTTACTAATATATTTACCACCACGCCCAATCAGAGCTATAGTTAAATGCCGAGATTTATGATATAAAACGCCAGCAACGTCGGAACAACGACACTTACTAACCTTAGTAAAATCAAAGAAACACAGATTGGGACAACGCTTTCAACACTCTTGGAATATACAAAATCTAACCAGGTCATATCTTCGATTTTATAAATGTCGCCCTAATTAGAATTGAACATTAATAATTAAGCAGGAATTATGTACAATATTGGAACATATGCAATATATTTGAAATATTCAACTAGAAATATTGAAATAACTACAGTGTGTCTAAACACCAATTAGAGATACATCATAATATATATTTGTGCCAATTTCTAAAATTAACTTGCAATTAATATTCTAAAAATTTGAAGACTTTTAACACATTCAACATTATGGATAAAAATAGTGTATTTTATATTGTGTTGTTTAGATTTGGACACGAAACCAAACCAAGAATGACGTCAAAATCCGCGAAAATCTTTCGTCTTTTAATATTCAGTTTTACTTAGTTTACTTTGTGACGTGTAAAAATGACAGTAAAAAGTAAATGTTCATAAGATGGGTCAAAATGCTCTGCCTGGGGCTCTCAATCAGGTTCCCAACGGTCGTGTGATTCGGGGGTTGTACGTAACGGCCATGCATGAAGCGACTTCAAAGAACTTCATAAATCCCGGACATATGATACCTTTAAGCTTAACCTAAAATTTCACTTGATGACGAATGTTTAGTAATAAGGAAATTTGAAACGAAGCTTCATATATAAATAGGGCTGAAAGGTTATCAACCAATCTAAATAAAACGAAACGACCATATTGTTAATACCCACTTGGACGGGAAACAAATTTTAGTACTCTATTGTTTATTCATTTCGGCCATATATAATTCCTGAACAGAAATCACATTTCAGTTAGGTCTGTCAAATGGGAACAACGAGGCTCCTCACGTTGGTCATAAATATGTAGGCACGAGTTATTATTTTTTAAATCGACTATATTGGTGCTAGACATACTAACTTACTAAAACAAAGTCATAAAATTTTCCTTGATATTGAACCAGTTTTAGCTGACTGGCAAGGTACTGTGATAAAAAGTTTTATTTAATTTTTATTGTGTTCCTATAAGTTTACTTTTCCGGATATAAAGTGCTTTAAAATTGTTCAAATGTCCTGTATATCCGAGCGCTTTCGGGTATTCTGTTAGACATTATCTAGGAATATTTTGACATTTTTTTTAACTGAATGTATGGAATTTTTAATGTATTTATCTCGAGTTATAGGAAACACGGTCAACAGATTATGGCCGTGTTCATAGTTTATAATATTGAGTGTTAGATTTTATTTTTTATTATTAGCGCTTCCATTATTTTTTTCTTTTTGTGGATGACGATATTGTCCTTGTATTTTCTACACGTATTTTGTTAATTATATTGGACATACCATTACATGCATATCGGGAAGACTCACGTGACATCTCTCTCACCACAGCTCAATTAGGATTCATTTAAACACACACGAAAGCCTGTGAAACCCCATCCGCAACATATTTGTGTACAATAGAAGTATAATAGCCTTATCCACGTTTAAATTTCGACCTTCACTGCTATTATCAAGTGCTTGATATACATAATCAGTGATGGTTGTTAGGGCATCAGCTGTGGAACTGGCAAAACGGAAGCCATATTGCTTGTAGAGAGTAGGTCGGGAGAGATGAGAAATTTAACTACTTCAACATTGATTAAGGCCTTGAATACTTAGCCAAAGAGCGGTAGAAGACTAATGGGACGATAGAAGGGTCACGAGTTTCTCCATAGCTCTTAAAACAAGAACTACAGAGGAGGAATTCCAACAAGCTGGAAAGCAGGGAGGCAATACTTGTAGCGTTTGGAGATAACTGGAGCCGGCCCGGGTGCACTTTTCTTTAGGTTGACAGCTAGGATCCTGTCACCTTTACTTGCCTTATGGGTGTCTAATTTAGAAATGATGCCTGAGAAAAGTGCCAGGGTTATGCGCATATAACTCAGTAGATACTCATTTCTAGGGAAGAAATAAGGTGTGTGTACTCCGAATGAGTCGAGTGATGAGTTGGAAGAGAATTTCCGAGCAAAGCATTCAACCTTATCTGCTGTAGGTGTCACTACTTCGAATAGGAGGAATTGAGTACTTGCTGTTTTTAGTACACTCTTGCAGAGCCCTTAATAATCTCTAGAACCGAACATGCGAGATGTTGTACGTCGTTTTATTTTCTCAGCATACAGTAACTTCATTACGAGTAGAGACAAAGAGACGACTATTGCAATCAAGCGTGTCGCTCTGGTAGAGGCGTTAGAAGTCATTCCTGTGGTCTGTAGCGGCCAAGTATGCAGATGAAAACCGATGAGATGAAAGTACTTGTAGCAGTAAGGGCATTTGCCGCGGTCCTATTCACCATGGCATCGTGCACTCTTTTGGCATATCCGGGAAACAGATTTAATGATTATTTTTCAGTTGTGAATTTACGGCTTTTTAACCTATGACAGATGGACATTTTTACCCACCATTCAATGAAGTAATTTGGCGCATAAATTTATATGTATAAATTTCCCATTTTTCACATTATAAGTTTTACCGACAGCTTGATTATTGCATGAAAGCGTATGAAACTCGAAAAAGTGGTCGCCCACTGTTTACGGAAATAATATATATATATATATATATATATATATATATATATATATATATATATATATATATATGCGACTGAAAAAATTATTTCGGTTGAGCTCTCTCAGGAGAAAGTGTGAGTTTGTAAACTGTTACTACTAATGCAATATCTTTGATAAAACGAATAAATTGCTCTCCTTCATTGGCATGTTTATCTAAAAATAAAGACTCTTGAATTCACCGTTATCCCTGCCGTGCGCTAACGACTTAGACTTACGCCAATTCAACCGGGTTTCGATCCTAGCTAGAGACAGCCGAACGTCGAGCTAAACTGATGAGCTGCGAAACAGTCTGTCTCTGGATTACTGTGTTTGTGCTTGGGGCCAATTTATTATTTTTTTTACACAGGATACGACGTGCGTGCAGAAGTTTTCAGCTTTAATTACATCAGCATTTTTTCTATTGTGTATTCAGCCGCATTTCTGTCGGAATTTCTTGGATGAAGTCTTTATGAAGGCTGGTATAAAGAATGAGTACAATAGCCGCCATGTAAATAATTCATACTCTTGTTCCGAAAAAATGAAAAACACATGTAAATGTCTTTAAAATAATATTATTTTAAATTAGAATTTGGAATTTTACGTGAAAGATTATTCTTTCCTATTCACCGATAAAATAGCTCTCTGATTTAAGAAACTCTATCTATCTATCTATCTATCTATCTATATATCTCTCAATCTATTTATATTCATTACCTATCTAACTAGCTCGGTCTTTTCACTCTCAGTGTTCATCCGACTATGTATGTTCTCTATAACTCTGTGCCTTTCTCTCTCTATGTCTCTGTCTCTATCTCTCTCTCTCTAAATATATATATATATATATATATATATATATATATATATATATATATATTTTCAGTAAATTATATATATATATATATATATATATATATATATATATATATATATGTTCATTATCTATATATATCTATATATATATATATATATATATATATATATATATATATATATATATATATATATATATATATATATATATATATATATATATATATATATATATATATATATATATATATATATATATATATATATATATATATATATCATATCTGTTCATTATCTCTCTATTTCTCCCCCCTCTCTCTCTTTATATATATATATATATATATATATATATATATATATATATATATTTTATTTATCAATCATCATGACATACAAATATTTATAATAAACCTCATCAAGTTTCCTTATAATCCCTCTTCTAATTACAACAACTGATTTTGCTGTGTGGCATTTTATTTTGCAACTGGTTGTTTGTTCGGCATATTTTAAATAAATATGCATAATATTATATCTATTTATATTATTGATATTTATTTTCTCATTTAAGAAATGTAAATATTTGCGTGCTGCATAAGAATGATATATAACAACAAAAGAGTAAAACGTTTTTTTATTAAATTATTGACTGATAGTTACGCAACCGAGTTCCGAAAAATTTGGCAAGAGATAACAACATTATGAAAAGTTAAGTAGAAATGAAAAATGCTGACAAGATAAGGAGAAGAGAAACTATCTTTTATGATGCCACACAGCAATCTGAAAATAAAAGACGGTAACAATCGCTAAAATTGAATTGACAAGGAAGAACAATTTTGAATCACGTGATATGTTGAAAGTAAATAGAGATAAAAGATGTAGAATATTAAGAGTGTGGCGATAGACATAAAAGCAACGTAACTACTACTTCTTATTGATATTTTCCGTCTGAACTTGAGCGTTTATGACTCTCCACAACTTCCTGTCATTTGTATGTCCTTCGTATGCTCTCTCCTTCTGCTACCTCTACTAACACCTACGAGACTTTTATGCATTATTTATTCGCTGCTTTCTTCTGTCTTTTATAACTTCTATATTTTCTGTATGTGTCAAATTCTCTAAATCTTTTTTCTTCATTATACACCCTTGAAATTTCAGTTGTTTCTTCTGATTCTGCATTTAAGTGCATCAATATTCACCTAAATAATCCTAATTCGCTTGCCTCAGGTCACTTCTGTGAGGAGATTAGCCAGCAATCAATGCCATATAAAAAACACCGATATAACATACCAGTTAAGATTTTTATTACTAAAAATGAGAAATGGACGAAATCTCAAGATATGGGCAGTGGAACGAGAACTCCCATAGATGAAATAAAGAAGTCAATTCAGTATTCCCCGTAGCTTACTCAAATCAATATATACTCGAAGGAAACGTGATAAAAACAACTAAGATGAGGACAAAAGCCCAAATATAAATAGTAAGAATTAATGATAACTCCTCATCCGAAAGATTTGGTTACTTTGTCTTTTAGAAATTGGATACTTAGTAAATTCAATCATTCCATATATCTTCCTCTTGTGCTCTCCCCAACCCTCGCTCGTTAACTCTATCTCTCTCTTTTTTTGCTGTGTCTTTCTCTTTTTCAACTTTTTTAAATAAATATGTCTTTTTCTCATTTTAAGTTTCTCTCTTTATATATATATATATATATATATATATATATATATATATATATATATATATATATAATTGATATTGAATCGTGATATGTTGATAAAGAGAAAAGATCATGTAAAGATATAAATCCGGTGTTCTTTATGTTATTTTTTTTATTTTTACAAAAGAGCATTATTTATTCTCAATTTTGTCTTTTTAATTTACAGTATGCATAAATATTATAATTAATTGGTTTAAAATATGGTTTTTTCATTAGGAGATTGTAGCAATCATATAAAAACACCGTATAACATACCAGTTAAGATTTTATTACTAAAATGGAAATAATCTTTAATTTAATTATAATAAAAACAACTTAGAAATTAATGTTCTGTTTCATTCCAATATTCGACTTTGGAGATGAAAAAACAAACTAATGCATTTAATTTTAATTATATAACTAAATTTAACGTTTTAGTGCTTTGTTATTTTTTTAAACATGGTTAGTGAAAATATGGTTTCCATATTGTAATAACCATATTTTAAAAAATCAAAATTTTATAAATTATAATATATATATATATATATATATATATATATATATATATATATATATATAAATATAATATATAATATATTATAACTGATATATCCATCCGACGTGCTCTGGTCGCTCGGCTATGAAGAGCTTCAGAGTTAAGAGTTGTTCTATTTGAGTTGATATACCTTCACTCGATCAGATTTTCCCGAAAGCCATATATACTCAGATTCCTATTCGAAATTTGGATAAACCAATTTCTAAAGAATTTATGGATTTTATATTTTTAATCGAATATATTTTTATTATTTGAAGCGTTATTATTATTATTATTATTATTATTATTATTATTATTATTATTTTTATAGTAGACACAACCTTTTTAAAACAGTTTTTATTTCGTCTACCCACCTACGCAATCAAAAACCTTGCAAAGAAAATGTATCCAGTGGCAGGCTTCGAACGTGTCTCACCTTTTTTAAACAGAAAAAAAATTGTTAAAGTTTCGAATATGGAATTAAGATGATGTTTAAGGAAATCGTAACTGAATAAAAAGAACATCTTTAAGTTTTTAAAACAGAAGTCAGAAGATAATTTTTCAAAAATGATTGATGTTTGATGGCCGATTTCACATGACGCTGAATTTAAGGCTTCAGCTATACAACTGAATGAAATGTTAAAAAAATTTCCCCACTAAATACCCGATTAAAATTTGCAAAGTTCATCAATGGCTTGTCATAAAGATCTCTAGAATAAAGTCTGTGATTCTACATGGCTTTTGACAGATTTTGCTAATAACGTATATTAAGATGAACATTGCAGAACATTGTTGCTTAGAAGGTGATAAAGAAAGTTTCAAAACCATAGATCCGTTTAAACCAATTTCGATATTCAATGTAGACAGAAAAAAAATCTATTGATGGTCTTAGAATTCTACTTGTGATAAGAATAATGGAATATTCAATTTAAGTAGTAGGCAAGTGCAAACATCAGCGAAGAAGAAATGGAAGTACAGGAAGCACTATAACAAGAATGAAGACAAGCTGCACAAAATGCAAGGCCTAAGTGTCACTCAAAGTAGAATGTTAATGAATGACTTTGCTGAATGAAATTAAGAGGAGGAAAAGGGGTAGGAAAAGCAGGTTATAAGGATATGTACGATAGATAACGGTTGACCCTAGACTAGAAGATGTTAAGATTGTAGCAATCGTGGAAAGCACCTCCACGGCAGTCTGTTCCACAAAGTACAATATTTAAATAGAACTACACTCTTATTCACGGAAAGTAGGACGATTCGTCCCGGTATATCTGACACATCGGTTATTGCTGCAAATGTTTGAACTAGTTGAACTATTGACTGTAAATTAACTGAACATTTTCAATGGAAATAACGATATGATAGAATGAGACATGCGATATTGGCTCTGAGAAAGAGATTGTAATGGGGGAGGGGAAATAAAACATCCCCAAGACTTTTTTTCCAAACCTGGAAAGTGGATAAGGCAGCTCCAGAATAGATACGAGATGAAATTTCGTCATATACGGTCTGATCTGACTTTTGTGAAGATAGAATATTTTAGGTGTCAAGTACTTAATGGAACGGTACACAGAACCCATATTCCCACCATATTTTGAGATGGATCGTAGATAGGAGATCCGCTTTAGGTCTGGGGTGAGCTTCACTCCCAACATACGTCAAAAAAAGGACCATTTCTACGAGTACAAACTTTCAACTAGACAGGATTCATGGTTTTCTCGCTGATAGTGAAACATTTCTAGTTTAGACCCAAAGAGATGTGAGTTCAATACCAGGACACAGCATTCGTGAAACAAAAAAGAAATTTGGATAGTTGAGTTGAAAAGAAATAACTGAGACATCCGGAAGAGGCATATTTAGTGGAAATATGTCTATTATTTTTTCACATTATAAATGTATATCTACAGATCCATCCTAACCTGGGGCCCTTCTCGACCGCTCAGCTACGGAATATGTTCAGAAGAAAAATCCTCAGCTCTTGCTCTGATCCCTCGAAGTCATATCTGCGAACTTTATTTTAGTATGAAAAACGTAAACAAAGTTTTTTATAAGGACTTAATGGATTTCATACACACACACACACATGCGCGCACACACACACCACACCCACACTATATATATATATATATATATATATATATATATATATATATATATATATATATATATATATATATAAAAGCCAAATGATAATAAAATAATAAATAGGTGCAAAATTAAATGATCCCAGTAAAATTAAAATTACAACTGAATTCATGTACGAAAGAGAAATATGTACCTTATAGTCATTTGATATTTTTTTAGTTCGCATAGGTAGCAGTTTAAATGTAACGTTGTTTAAAGCAGTGTTTCTCAAACTATCTGATATACCGAAAACGATATATATATGATGTACACAATAAATATTGACTATTTCTTATCTTCCATTTTTTTGCAAGATGTTATTAAATATCAAAACATAAAAAGTAATAAAAGATAAGCTTTTATTAACACAAAAACAAAAAACTATATAAACTTTGCAAATGATTCCTTAGCATGACCTGGACACTAGCCGCTTACCGGAAGCTGATGCTTCGTGTACCGGCACCGGTCCGCGGGCCAACACTTTGACTTAATTATAAGTGCGCGCGCACGCCTTTGTGTTTGTGTGTTTGTGTGAGTGTAAGGACAGTCATAATTTGTAGACATCAATATTTACATCAAGATGTTGAATTCATTGAAAATACTTTTAAGGCCAAATTACTTCCTGATCAACGCGAAACAAAAAGCTCATAAAATACAAGAGTGAAACAATTTATCAAACCCAACGATTCAAAATATATTGTTCTACCTATAAATTCTATCCCAGCTACAATTAAATAGATTTTGTCGAAGCGTAATATTTAATGTTTTCCTATTACTCCCAAAACATGACAATGTGTAATTAATTCAAAACAAAATAATAAAAATATAAAAATTAAATAATTTTCTCATCCTGACTGTGTTTACATTTTGGGGATTTATTGTTGTAGGTTGATGCTGTTTTCCTTATGGTATTTTTTGTGAGATTTGGTTTGTGTTTTTAACTTCCTGTAAACTATGCCTGGAAAATAAAATAGCCACACTCATCTTCCCAGACTAACAAAACATATTATATAATCGATCAGAACTCATTTGAAAATGCGGACACAAAAAACTAATTTTATTGCGTTCCATAAAAATAGAAAGCTAAATCGTAGACGAAATAAAAAAAATTAAATATAAAAAGAAAATAAATAAATAAAAATAATTAAAATCAAATAATTAAAATCAAATAATTTAAATCAAATAGGTAAATAACTTAAGGAAATATCAAACAAATTAGCAAACTATTAATGCACGCATAAACACTATTAAACGTAATGGAAACAACCAAAATAATCAGTAATAAAGTTAACAAAAAAAAACGCTGTAACATAGCCCAAAAACTGCATTCAGATCCAGAATTATTTCCACTCAATAAAACCTAGTATAATTTGAAATATAACCGTTACCGGCCAATCAATAACCATTAGAATATGCATTAGACCTATCAATACTGCATCACTGGCAAGAATGCATAAACTTTCGAGTCAAAACACAAAGCATGTGGCCTGACGATTGCGTTTAAGCAAGAAACAGGCTGTTGTCGCTGGGTGCTTACATTTATATCCACTTTTATATATATACGTATATGTTGGTCTCTTACAAAACTTGAAATTCATTCCCAGGCTGTCGATAGATGAAATCAAATCTGAAATATTTCATGCGATTCTTTTACACAAGATCGAGGAAGCCGCAATGATATATATATATATATATATATATATATATATATATATATATATATATATATATATATATTGAGAGACAGATAAAGCAAGAAAAGGCGAACAAGATCGATGTAATTTTAGTCTTTTAATTTCCACTTTAATCAATAATTCTTTTTCATTATTTCCTTTCATTTCTGTGTAAATGTTTTTTTTCATATATTAATTTCCGTGCATGATAAAGATATAACATAATTTTATAGCACATGAAAACTCAGAAAGTCAATTTACGATACACTTTTTATAGTTTCCGGATTTGCCGGTTCTAATCTCAAACTTATGAGATTCGAACCGGTATCGACCGAGCCAAATTTTGGTATAAATAATGAATCAGAATTAAAAAAAAGCTTCTGCTCTCATCTCGTTCTTTCACAATCAAAAGAACTTCTGCGAAACGCTTTTGTTTTTATTTTAATTTGATTTCTTTAATTAGGCTAAGAAGGGGATATTCAATTTTTCATGAATATTCTATTTTGTTTAACTTACATGAATTATATATTTTAAGTTTATTTTCATTTTCTTTGACAATAACCAATATATTATTTTACGCAAAAACTAAATATTTTTTCATCAGAACTGACATTAAAGTACATTTTCAAAAAAAAGAAAAAACAATCACGCAAATATTTTACGGAATCTTCATTATAATTAGTTATTAATTATAGTATTAAATCCGTTAAATTAATAAAAATGTTAAAAGATAATTACTTCCTCGGTTACGTTCGGATTTAACGGAAATTCGGGACTAACTGAGTTTCACCGGTTAATTCGAGGTTTTACTCGACTTAAAACTGTAGAGTGTGCAAAAAAGTGAAAGTCAAATGTGTGTGCGATGCGGAAATATTTAAGTGATGACGGACATTTGATCCCTCCGCCTCTTAACATATTCCATCTCACTTCCTCTCTTCGTGGTTGAGGTTTCTTGCACTAAGTTGACATCGCTCTTCCTGGACAGAGCAAAGGGAACAGGCCGAACATTACAAAGAAAACGGCTTTTCTATCTACATGAAATGACCTTCACTACAGTCTCTTGAAAGAGCAACCTTCCGATTAAATTACATGATTAATTCAACCATTGTTATTAACGCCGATTTCAATATCCAGTATCCTCTTCCGTTCTTGGTCATCCTATCTTTTTCCTTTTTGTTTTCCTTCTCCGGGAATTCTAGTACTACTGCTGCTGCTGCTGCTACTACTACTACTACTACTACTACTACTACTAATAATAATAATAATAATAATAATAATAAATGCAAAAGCAAAAAAAAACAAAAAAAAAAACAAACAAAATAAAATAAAAAACAGTGAAGCTGAGATATAAATATACGAATCCCTGTACACCAATCATGACATCCAGGTAGAAAATAGTATACTAAGAGAATGCGAAACAGTCAAATGTTTGTTATAAAAGGATAGATTCGGATAAGACAGTGCATAACCTTGCAGGTGAGTCATAATTAACTTCAGCTCGAGTAAACCATTTCTATCGACTGAAGGTGATCCCAATTATATGAAATCATCCTTCTCACTAAAAAAGAAAATCTTTGCAACATCCCACGTTGATGCACTTCCTACATTGATGCACTTGAGTGCACGTTGATGCACTTGATCATAAAACAGAAATGCACAAATCGTGTCAAAATCCCTCGGTGACATGACTAAATGCTTAAGGTGTGGCAACTAATAGATACATCAGTGGTATTGAACGGAATATTTACTGTAGTTGATTTTAATCCAGCACAAGAAAACATATATATTAACACCTACAATCAATTACGATATAACCCATGGGAACCATGCCTGGTGTTGCATCAGGGCAGTAATTATTATTATTATTATTATTATTATTATTATTATTATTATTATTATTATTATTATTTTCTTTGATTTCTGGCGTTTACACATTTCTTTCCGGGTCCCGCCCAGGAACCTAAGGTTAGAAATGGCGTCATGACACTTTCCACTGACAAAAAAAAAAAAAAAAATAAATTACATAGATAAAGCCCTTCGTAAGGTGTGGGCTGTATTTGTCAGAACAATTTTTGTATCTCCTTGAGGCATGGACTTCCAGGAATCTCTTCAGTTAGTCTACTGCAATCTTTTCCAACCAGTCCTAGGGCTCCAACTACAACAGGGATTGTTTATGTTCCCCATGCCACATTTTCGAGATTTCTATTTCAAGGTCCTTGTACTTTGACAACTTTTTTTGAATATCTTCAAAGATACATTGCAGTCAGCAGGGACTGCAATATCAATAAGGAGGCATCGTTTTTGTTTGTGGTCTTTAATAACAATATCTGGCCGGTTGGCCTTGATTGTTCTGTCAGTGTGTATTGTGTAGTCCCATAGAATTGTAACAGGCCCTATCACCTTAACCGGGTCTGGGTGGTGTTCATACCAGTTTCTTTCAGTTTTCTTCCCGTAGAAGTTGCAGATTTTTATTATTATTATTATTATTATTATTTGCAGTAGCGTGGACTTGCTCATATAGTAAGGGAAAGATTGAGAGCAAAGCTTTCCACATATTTATCAGGCTCTTTACTTCATTTTTGTTATTCAAAATATTCCACAGACGTCACAAGTACCTTTTGTATTAATCTCAGTGTTCCACACTTAGACTTTAACTATGCATTCTTGCATTGTTTACAATAAGTTTGTCTGAATTTGAATTTGGTTGGATTATTAATGATCCGAATATTATACTGGTAATATATGGCTGTTAAGTCAAACATAAATAACATATAAGAGTCACCCGCCGATCATTTCTTCTTTTTGTATTTTTGTTTAATGTTTTCCTGTCCTTATTAAAATGAACAGTATATCTTTTGTTTATTATTGGTTTTAATTATTTTATTCTGTATGTTTTGTGTTATTGCTATGGCGTTACATTTTACTAGGATTTCTTTTTATAATTATTACATTCGCAATTTTATATCATACCATTCTTTTATTTCCTGCTCCAAGACAAGTAAAATTTTGACCCTTTAAACCTAGAATACTATCCTTTGAATTCATACCGAATCTAACACTGCTCTCAACAATTTCACGGTTCTTCAGAACTCCATCAGAATTCTTTGGCGAGAGCAACAATTATTATAGATACAGCAGTAAAATAATTGACGAATTCTGCATTATTTATTATTTTTAAAAATTCCTTTCACATTTACGTTAAAATTCGGGCTTTACTTGGATGGTGTGGATTCAGTACTAATCTGTTTTTTTTTTATTATTTTTCTTATATTTATCTACATTTCACTATTAATCTATATAGTCGAACCAAGGACATTTTCCATTAAATATTTCTGCCCACTCAATGTTATATGTTTTTGTGTTTCTTTTACGCCAGATCATATGCTGAGGGTGTCGCTATATTTGGTCTTTTATACTGATATAATTATATCTAATTGCCTCATTTTATTTCACTATTTGCCTTTGTCTTTTTGTGTGACTGACCCCCAACATCTATTTGCTTGCCGTATACCAGCCTTTAACTTCCTTCAGTTTATCCTACAGCAAACAAAAGCGGGGAGTATCTGTGTTACAACCAGGTTCATTAAATGTCACCTTCCTAACTGATGCGGGGATTGAAGCAAAATTTACCGATGCACTGTTCTTCAACCAAAGTGTGAAATGTCAAACAGATTTTGATTACGGACATTTCCACTTCACATTGTTCCTGATTGGTTAAATACAAATAATGCTCCACATTTTTTGTCTTTGCTTCGGTGCGCTGATAATCGTTCGTTTAGCCTGAGAGCATAATTTCGGTTGGGAGAGAAAAATAGACGTGAATATCACGTTTACAAGAGGAAATAAATAAAAACGCTATATTTCAGTAAACGCAAGCAAACATTTTTTGAGCATTTGAAGAGATCTAAATTAACGAGACAAATATTCGACTGTACTTTTTTTATAAGGGTTCACCTAATACAAGACACGAGAGTCACTCTTGCGAGAGGGTTATTGAATATAAGAATTAAATACAATGGGGATAAAGAGGCAAGATAACGATTGATCATTCTTAAATTAAAGAGGGTATTAATGTAACGTTTAGCGAACCATTCACGCGGGATTTTGTTACCTAATTTAGCAGTTCTTGGGAAAAAAAAATCTGAGCAGAATTTCCCTCCAGGAATGAATACTAGAGAAATATGGTTCATTTGACCCCGAGGAAACAAAACAGCCTGTCCCAGATTTAGAGATCTGAAATGCTAAAATTAATGACTGAAGCTCATCTAAACATTTAATATGGAAAGAATCTGCAGAGTGGAAAATTAGTCATTTCCAAGAATGAGAGTAAACTATCTCTTCAATAAGCTATTTTTGCTTTAATCCGCCCTTTTGTAAACATAAGCCATGTCAGACAATTTTTAAAGCCGTACAAAGAATATGGGCAATTTCCAAAGGTGCCGTAAGCTGGGATCGAAACCTCTAGTCTGATAACATCAAGAAGACTCCATCCTGACAATTCAACAATCAAATCGACCAAGATTCGAACCCGAGTCTCATGGTCAGAATGCGAATGTTCTAACCACTCGAACCTATATTCCTGATGTTATCGGACTGGAGGGTTCGATCCCTGTGTGCACCTTTGAAAAGTGCCTGAAAACCATACCACAGGTTGACCCAAGCCTAATGGGAGAAATTGGTCGACGGAACTCTTAAGGGCCATCGATAGTTGTGCTAGCATGAAGTCACAAGTCATCGTGCCCAAGAGCTTGAGGGTGCTAACCTTTTTCAAATTGTTGATTACGCTCTTTCCCTGAAACTGTAACTAAGGTCTGTTCAGAATAGTTGCAGTATAAACCAGAAGTGCCTTCTGTGGGTGTTGAGTAAGCAAAAATGTGCCTGAACAAGCTTCTCCGACAGGGATTGGCTAGCCGCCATAGTAGACGGATATCCTTGAATACGTGTGGTCAGCTATATATACAATGAAGTAAATGTTTTTTACAGCATCTTTGGCGACGCGTCAGATAAATGAGTTTGAAAGAAAGATATTTCACAGGAATCATACCTTCCTTATTAGGAGATCTAAGTAATTCCAAGTACATTTAGTCTATCATGAATTTCAGATATTTTAAAATCACCGCCAGTCAAACTCCGAACTACCATCAGTTACGATGACTGGATATCTGCTCGAGGAGGCAACATGCCTTGAGAGAATATTAGGCCTCAAGTCGTATACTTATACACGAGTCAGTGCTAAAGATTCAGGTAAAATGATCGGCTCCCTGTACCGCTCCTGTTAATACCTGAGTCTTCATCCTTTTGTCTACTTTTATACGCGCCAGACAAGGCCGAAAATGGAGTACTGTTGTCTTATTTGCGCGTTAGCTGCCCAGATCTCACTCTCCAGTCTTGATAGAGTTGATTAGCGTCTCCCATTCCTTGTTGGCGAAGAACTATTTTACACTCTTCAACCTCTCTCAAATGCGGGATGTGGCGAGTCTCTCACTGTGCTATTGCTACTTCCATGGAAAGTGCTCGGACGAACTACCTTTCTTGATTCCGTCTGGTCTAACCTTCATAGCTAGGACTCGCCATACCACTTATATTGTAGAAAACCATCCATATTCCCTCCGTATACCATCGGCGAGATTTAAGTTCCATTTAAACAGCTTCTTCCTGCTCTGTGGAAAACAAACTACCAAAAGGATATTTCCCCGATCACTACAATCATCATCTTTTCAAATATAGTCAAACGTTATCTTCCCGTCTTATTCATATAAACTAGCACTTAATATAATCTTCTAAATCGAGTGGGCATCGGACCTTATACAGGGGGAACCTTACTGTGAAATTAAAATAAAATGTTTGCAGAATGGTTAATATTAATATAAACAAAGGCATCTAAAAATATTGTTATAATATTGATATGGATTTATGTCGATCTAACCACACACACACACACACACACACACACGGGCGCACGCACTTACTCACACATCGTCGTTGTTCGCTTTATCTCGTATCTAAGAATTTAGTTTTTCTTTGCTGATCGCTTCCTTTATGATGATGGCGTTGATGACTAAATTCGCCAACAACGTGCAGGTTCTTGAGTAGAAATTTTCATTTTTACCAAACTCTGCTCCTGTCAACCATTCCCTATCGCCGTTTGGCTTTGCAAGAGTTGATTGCATGTGAAAGAAAATCAGTACTGAAGAAAGTGTTGATGGCGTGAATTTGTTTAATGTAGACCTCAACTTAGCAGAAAGCGACCTACACATTTGATTTCATGATCCTTCTCTGCGGCACATATGATGTGTGTCATGCAGAATCCAGTTATGAAACTGTAACGGACTGCCACTGAATCTTTTGTTATAACGCACACGCCCCTGTCGATACTTTGGATTGAAGCAGCAACGTAGTATGGCCCCTGCCACACGCCACCTATGCCAGAATACCCACACCTGCGGTACTGTCCTCGTTGGACGACGAGTCGATCACAGGGTCAACCCTACGCTGATCAGTACGTCTTCGATCAACGGGTTGTTGGTAGCTGGCCGTTTCTATCCACACCAATCTGAAAACGGTGTGTTCTTTGACCTTAAAAGATCAAATGTCGTCGGTAAATCGGATCTCTGGTTCGAGCCATGGCAAAGCTGCATTACTAAAGACAAGTTATCGCAGACGAAAAAAAAAACGAAAGATTCGTCGGGTTATTTTTAAATTTGTTTACTTAGTTCCTGGTACAAAATCTCTCTTAAATTTCTATAGTGAAACTTTGCACTTCTAAATCTTGGAACGGGGTTCAAAGTCTGGAAAGCTTCCGGCCATATGTCAATCGGAATTTTTTAGCAGCTCGTCTAAAATTCACCGCTCGTCTTGGTTCTTTCTTTCTCTCTTTCCCCCACTCTCTCTCCCCCACTCTCTCTCTCTCTCTCTCTCTATCTCTCTAATTCTGCCTGAGTCGCCAACGCGATCTGTTTATATCGAGTCTGGCACAAGACTGGCATGAGTTCAACTGGTCTGTGGTTTCGGTAATTCCCCAACTTTCGGATTTAGTTGCATGTATCGTCCCGCCTTTATAACTCATACTTGCACTTATTTATGCCTCGCACCATTACTTCCAAATGAGCGGAGGTAAATCTTTCCCTTTTTCTCCTCCTCTCTCAGTATTCCACCTGAAATCATATCCACTGGAAGGTTTTGAGTGTCTTTTTGACAATTTTGATTTTTATACCGAGTGGGCGAATGGGCGGTTTATGTTAATCATTTATTTTCCATACAAATATTATTTCCCAGTCATTGGCCTGTTTAGTTGTAGTGCACTTTAACCATCAATCCCGTACATACACCTCTCGGCTTATCATGCAGACCTTACAAGTTCATTTCTCATTTCAATTTTATTTACGTCTAACAAATTCATTCTTGTCTCCCGAGTGGTTTATATTTCCATAATTATATTTCAGATGGGCCTTTGTCCTGACCTGCGAATCGTTAATCGTTTAATCGAATTAAAATATGGATTTTAATTCCCTCAGTTAGCGAATAACCCGGAATATACCTTAATGATATCCTCTTGCACGCTGTTCTTTCGATATTCTCCTTTCTTCCGTTCTTATATTCATAGCTTACATTTTTATATTAATCTTTTTAATTCCACCAGTATCACATTATAAATGCGAGTGGTACATTATGTAGCATATAAGTCTTGCGTAGCTCAATTAATCCAATGGTTCAATCGTTGAGAACTATTGTAATCATCATCCGCTTGTTCCATCGTTGCGAACTGTGGGGTTGGTTGCGCTTAATCTGAGTACTCATCTTCGACCTTGACGGCAAGGATCGGCCTACTCGGAGTTTAGAATACTTGGCAGCATTCGCTTTTACTCAGTGAAGCACGCAAGCCCTCCGCACACTGACACACACGGATATATATATATATATATATATATATATATATATATATATATATATATATATATATATATATATATATATGTAGGTGTAGTGCCGCTTATATTGACATCGCACGCTCCAAAACATACATTCAACTGTCAATAAATAGCATAATTTAAATAAAACATATTTCGGTCTACACATATTTCGTCTAAGTGCTTACCTATTCATGGGAAAAGATGAAAATTTGAAATTGTCGAAATTGTTGTATTTGGCACGTGTCTACCATCTGACAACAACATGAATGTAAGGAACTTATTATTCAAGGAATTGATGGTAAGTTAAAGTTTCATTAAGTCATGTCAACGAAGTGATTTCGCCATTAATCACATTAACATTGCTATTTAATTCTATGTCTAAATTGTTGCTTTATCGTCATCCCCACGCAGACTGTTTCGTTGTATCACAGCTCCTCAGTGTGGCTAGACAACTGATTGCTTCAAGCCGGGACCGAAACCCGAACAATTATATATATATATATATATATATATATATATATATATATATATATATATATATATATGTGGTAGTCTATCAGAGTCCAATTGATAATGGTGTAAAACAAGGTGTTATTCTACCTTCTAAATTCTTTAGCATCTATTTTTCTGTAACTCCAGGTGAAACTTTTCAAAAAAATGACATTGGCCCTTATCTTTGTTTCAGCCCAAATTGTGAGGTTTTTGATCTGTGACGCTTCACCTCTCTTTTCCAACTGGTTATTCCTGAGACCATGCATACTGATGATGCCGATTTTGCTGCTCACGCTGAAGATGACATGCAAGTGATAATGAATAATTTCTCGGGGGACTGTAATGTTTACGGGCTAACCATCAGTCTGAAAAAGACAACTAGCATGTACACCCCCCTCCAACAGTTACCTAGAGCCTAACTTTTTTATTAACGGATCGCGGCTGGGGGTAGTTAACTGATGTAATGAATATGCATACACCTGGGCTCCCCCTCACAGATTGATGTGGAGGTACATGACGACGCCTATTGGCTACGCCTATAGCCTTCGCCTATTGACTACGCCTATTGTCTTCGACTATTTTTTACCACTACGACGAGGACCAGTTCATTTCGATTACCTGCTAGATTGTTCTACTTGGTTACAGTAGTCCAAAACTGCTTTGCTGCTTCGAACAAATATATACCTTTCCGACCTATATCATTAACATATTTTTATACTTAGGCAGTGCACATTCCATGTATAGCTCACTAGACGCGGAAGTGAATTGCCGCAGTGACCGAGCAAGAAAACATTCAGATAACTTTAGAGCATGGTTTGATCGTAACATCTTAAACACAAAGATCGGCATCTATGAAACATTTGTGCTAAACACCTTTTCATATTCCTCTGAAGCGAAGACGACCTGTCGAAGGAATATTAAGGATTTAGAACGTTTTTACCAGCAGTGCCTGAGATGAATATTGGACAAATTGTACACCAATCACGATGATACTTGCTCGCGCCGAGCCAGAATATAGTAACAACTTCGCCGTAATCAAATGCGCTGGACATGTTATCTGGCATGTATGGAGGATGACAGATTGTCCAAAACACTTTGAAGGATGTGCTTATACAAAGTAATCGACCCGCTCATAAGGCAAAAAAAAATCGTTTTAAGGATGTAGATAAATGCTACCGAAAGACACTTGGCGTTAATGTTGAAAACTGGGAAACTTTTGCTGGCGATAGATCTGGCGGGCAAAGGTTGATTTACGAATTCTGCAACATCTAAGTACATACCATGTTTGATGTTGCTTAACTAGGCAACGATGACCTTAGTAGGACTAGCCTAGAAATAAATAAATATGGGAGCCGCTAATGAAGAGAGACAAATAACAGCAAATTTTCAACAGCAAGAAACCCCGTCAAAAGACGGCCCGACTACATACGGCACGCGTGCCACATGTAGCACCACAAGCAATTTCCAATGGCCCGCAGCCACAAATGACATTACGACGTCCGAACCAATAACTACTAAACGCAAAGAAAATATTTAACTGTTTCAAAAATGCTCTTTCTTTGGACTATCATGAATGAAAAAAAAATACTTTTAAAAAATGCTAAAAGCAGTTTATTTCTATTAATGTGGTTTGCATATTACTGTATATATTACTATACAAAATATATTGTTTAACAGGTATATTGACATTGACTTGTATAAAAATACGTATGGTGTTGGCACATTGAATGATTTTAAAAACTTAAGTTGGTAAATAGTCAACAAAAGCTTGCCGACTCCTAGCCTAGTGGATTAAATTCTTTGATGAATTTGATGACTTGGTAATTGCGAGTTCAATCCCTGGCTGGGCTGTATTTAGAATCAGTGGAAACGGGCGAGCGATAACTGAGCAACACTATAAAAATCAAAATCAATGATATCAATAGACAATAAAAAAAAAGATGAAATTCAGTCAGTTGAAAGAGAACAGGCTACAACTGTAGATTAAATAAAGGTTTTAATTTCGAATTCCCAGATCGATATGCCCAAAATGAAGACGGGAGAGAACACCGGACATAACGTTATGATACAAACAACAAAGATGTTGAGAGTAGTCCAAATGTAAATAGTGCAAATAATGATAAATCCTCATCCTAGAAATTGAGAGAGAAATTGTCACTGAGATCCATTGGCTCTATGTAAATCTCTTCATGAACTTTGAAACATACATACGGATGTATTTATGAATAAATTTTGATTTGCAAAAATATATATTCGGGAATATATAAAGAATTTATAATTGGTTAATAAAATATTTTGTATCTTTTCGAAAATGATATATTCTGGCCTTCATTAGGAGTCCGTCGGTTTGAATAATTTTCACAGAACTTCGAACTTTAATCTATGGGCGTAGATTGCTATTGTTCCGTTACCCATGGCGATGATTCTTCTTGATTTAGTTCTGCTTTGTTATAGTCCGTCTTATTCCCAACTTGGGCCAAATAGTCAGGAACTGACGCAGGGATTGAATTCATATTTCCTATGTTGCTAATGTTACAAGCCAATCATCTTATCATGAACCAAGAATTTAATCCATACGCGGGAGAACAGCCTACTCGATTAAATCCTTGATTTGTGTGCAAAATAAATGAATAAAAGTGAACTAATAAATAATAACAAAGGCATCTTTAAGCATATAGTAAAAGTATGTTTGAGTATGTCTTACATATATTTAATATAGGGAAATAATAAAAAATGAATGAAATGATGAAAGATGTGTAAAAACCGAACAAAACAATTACTTTAGTCAGTATATGCACTTTTTGAGCCATCGAAAATTGGGGAAAATACAATAAGAAATAAAAGCGTTATCCACCGCTGATTTTTAAAAGAATTGTTGTATATTTGGTCACACACACACACACACACACACACACACACACACACACACACACACACATATATATATATATATATATATATATATATATATATATATATATATATATAGAGAGAGAGAGAGGGGGACAGAGAGATAGGTAGGCAGGCAGGCAGGCATGTGGCCTGGTGGTTAGAACGTTATCATTCTTACCATGACCATGGTCGATTTGGGGTCGATCCCAGTGCGCGTCACCTGAAAAAATACCACGGACTGACACAATCCCTGTGAGTGAAATTGGGTAGACGGAAACCTTAGATGCAGTCGATAGCTATACTAGCAGAAAGTCACATGTCCTCGTAGCCGAGGACTTGAGCGTGCTGGCCTTATTCAAATTGTTGATCACGCCAGATAACACGCTCTTAGGCAGGAACTGCTACTAAGGTTGGTAAATAAAAGTTCAACACACACACACACACACACACATATATATATATATATATATATATATATATATATGTATTTATGTATTTTATGTATAAATTATTCAAACATAAATATATTATAAAATCATTACAAAAATAGCCAGCGTGATGGTGTTAAATGTAGAATAAAGGGTTATTCTACATTTAACACCATCACGATAAGACACCAGAAGAGGTGAAACAAAATGGCTATTTTTGTAATGGTTTTATAACATATTTATGCCATAATTTTCGAATAAATTATATTTGCTCTTCTCTGTATTGAGCACTCTTTTTAAGAATAATATTTTTTGTTTATTGGAATTTATTACGTATACACCATCCCTATACCTGTATATATATATATATATATATATATATATATATATATATATATATATATATATATGGTGGCCAAGTAATCCAAGTGAATCCTAAAATGAAAAAATATTAAAACTGATCTACTAATAGAGCTCAATGTATTTATTACAGAGCGTATATATAAATTAGAAATAAATGAAATTCAAAAAATTTTAATCTGAATAGACATTTCGCTCCGCAAACGCTTATCAATAATAAAAAGTTAGATAAAATAAAATAATTATGACTCCCAACTTTTTTAAAAAATTTAAATAAGAGACAGGAAGGAAAAAAGGAAGGAAAAAACAAAATAATACAAATAAGGGAAAAGGGATCTAAAAATGGAGGAAAGAGAAAAAAAAAGAGAGAAAAAAAAGAAAAAACAAGTAGGGTTGTGTAGAGGAGGAATGGCTGGAATAAAGATTCGTCTAGAGACTAAACGAAATTTTAAATATGTTTGAAAAATTAACATCAGAAAAATTAACCTTCATCTATATTTCAAATGTTAACACTAGTTCAGATAGAAAAAAATTACATAAGGAATTAAAATCTTTAAAATAAAGAAAGCATTTAGAGATTGTGTAAAAATGTAGAAAAATGATAATATAAACTAAGCTAATTATTAATATACACGAAAAATTAAAATGGAATATTAATTTTATTTAAATAATACATTAAATTGATCAAAAAAACAAAGCAAGTACAATATAAGTAAAACAAAATTAAATCATATATATTAATTATAGATTAAATTCAAAGAGGCCCCCTTGATTGGTAAAAATTATATAACGTTTTATTGTTGATATATATATATATATATATATATATATATATATATATATATATATATATATATATATACTAGCAGCATGGCCCGGCGTTGCCCGTGATGATTCAAAAATCGTATGACTCATACAGCAATGTGTGTGTTTGTGTGTGTGACTCTGTGTGTGTTTGTGAGTGTGTTCAGGTGCGTATATGTCTCTCTGTGAATGTGTGTGTATGTATATATAGCAAGAATAAAATGACTTACGAAGTGCGCAAGAAAGAACAAGAATATTAAACTGTTTTATTGAATTTAATGTTTTTTTAATCTTTTTTCTAACTTTGCAACATAACCCTGACATCATCCACTGTAGCATGGTTTATTTTAGAGAACAGAAATCCCAAGAAAAATGATTTGAATAGGAAGACGCGATTTTTTTGTTAGTGTCAAAGCAATGACATATTATTTCAGAGGAAACGGTTTTAAAATTTTAGATTTACCGCGGTAGTCGTTGTTTACTTAACATCAGCTCTTAATTTCTTCTTAGAATGCAAGTAATTAGGCAGTTTTTTTTGAATGACGTATATTTCACTATTTCAAATATATATATATATATATATATATATATATATATATATATATATATATATATATATATATATATATATATATGCTTGTCAACACTAAAACGTTATATAATACAATATGAATAATACGATTTTTGAATCAGGCACAGGCAACTTCCTGGCCATGCTGCTAGTATATATATATATATATATATATATATATATATATATATATATATATATATACTAGCACTATACTATCAATTTATACCGTTTGCCTCTTACGCACAACGCAAACATCGCGGCAGGAGAATACGTGCGAAAGGCAACGTGGATCAGTAACTGGTTGTATGCCTTATGAAATTGTCAGTGGGCCAGTGCTTATACAGGGAAAATCGGGTGTTCGTTCCGACTAACAAGCAAAAGCGCGTTACGACGCATCATAAAAACGGAACTCTGATGTAAGTCGATGAAATCTTGTATAATCAATGTTCTCCGTGAAATTTCTTTACGATTCACGTAAAAAAAAAATCTAAGTAGATATGGTTTTCGAGTAAATCTGTAAGAGAGGATGTGCATTAGTTTAAGTGGCAATTTGAACATCGGTTTTCCGATGGTTTCTACTAAAAGAAGGACGCATGGCCGAACATTGTTGGAAAGCATAATCTGTTAAATTTAAGTTTTCTGTTGTGTGCTGTCCGCCCGACGAATTAAAAATTAAACAGAGAGTCTACGAAATATATATATATATATATATATATATATATATATATATATATATATATATATATATATATATATAATTGCAATAACACAAAACTGTAGTGCAAAAAAGATTTTCCTCATTAGTACAATACGAAGGGCCATTATATGATGATATATTTAATATTGTTTATCAATACTTTTTGGAAAATATATTCTTTACAGATCGAAACAAGTTGGCTCAGACAAACTTTCCTTTTGTCTTTATTCATATAAATATATATATATTTATGTCCATGTGTGTGTGTATGTGTGTGTACGTGTGTACATTGTTTTGGCGGAAGACGAAAGACATCTTTTAAATTTTTCTTTTAGGTTTTACGGTTCGGTCATTTGTCAGGAAAATTGATGTTCTCTGTCGATGGAAAATTGAAAATGAATAATTTAAAATGAAATCTATACTCAACTGCAAATTTTTCGTGTTCCATTTCGAAATGTATCCAAAAACCTTTCCGAGTTATTTTATGTGATGACACATTACTTTCATTCTCCTGAACAGTGTGTTTGGAAGTATATATGCATATAACTATATCTATCTATCTATCTGTGTGTATATATATATATATATATATATATATATATATATATATATATATATATATATATAGTTTGGGATTTTGGTTATATTTATGAAAGTTTGTTTTGTTTGCACTTTTCACTGGCAGCTGGGCGTTGCAAAGGTAATAAAGACACTTTAGCAAACTGGCACTCAGTCAAGCTGAACCATCCACTGGAGACGAGCCGATATGATCAGGCGGGTTATCTATCAACGCCATTCTGCCTGCTTATCTCGTGATCTAGATCCTTGCCTTTGCACATGTGCCCGATATCCTCCTGTAGCCGTTCCTACAACGTCTAATGATTGATGTAATCGTATTTAGGCTCTGCTTCAGGGTAACGTAGAGGCGAAGAGTGATTTGTTATGTTACGCTTGATATCTACACCGGGATGTTTTTTTTATACTAGCTCGCTTTCGCGGGAACAAAGTTAATATATTTCATTTCCGGAAGTTATACTTTGGTTTCAAACTCAAATGACAGTCAGGGCTTTAAAGTGCTTTCAATGTCAAGTCAAATTATTTTGCTTTCATGCAAACCTATCAGTATTAATCGAGCTTATTTCTAAGACGTAACTTCAAAAGATCAAATATTTTGTTTATTTATTTAATTTAGGTGAAATGTGCAATGTTTATTTAATAAATCTATCTTAGTTTTACACGAAGCCATAATAGCAATACACAAAGCCATAATAACAATACACAAAGCCATAATAACAATACACAAAGCCATAATAACAATACACTGGATCTCAGACTTCACGTTCTATTCGATTTCGTTACATTCAGTTCCCTACAAAAAACCCTTGGGAAAGATATGATGCCATCTTTTCTCTTCCAGCAATGGGTAACTAGCAGGACAGACTGGGGCCCATGGCCTTGAGTAGCGCTTATCGAGGAGAAGGACAACTCGGAATTAAAAAAAAATAAAAAAAATGTATTTTGGGGACCGTGTCGTACACGATGTGCACCACTTCTTCATCTCTCTATATATCTGAGGTGAGGTATTATGATTACTTGCATTGTTTATATTATCGGACTGGTATCCTCATCTTCATTATCATATTAACAACGTTTCGGCCGTTGTAAGATCCCGTCTTCTTCAGGCGATTTGAATTTCGAACCGAACCTTTTATTTCGTCCACCGGAGTTGATTGTTCTAGTTCCATGTGCCATGCCTCTTCTGGACGTCTCAGTTGTTTCCCTTTTAACTCAACTCTAAGTTTTGGTTCAGCGCTGCTGTGGCCTGGTATCTTTATCCACTGGGCAATACGGATAAAGACGTTGGTTAAATCCAGTGACTAGCCCTGGTATTGAAGTCACAAACATTTGGTTCTAACCCCTGGCTCTAACCAACGTCTTTATCAAGTGGGCCATGTGTCCTCAAGGACAGTGGATAAAGGCGTTGGCATTGTGATTATAACAATGAAGATGAGGATAACAGTTCGAATAATTTAAATAAGTAACCAGTTCTTTATATTCGTTTCTTCCAAAACGTGTGGTTGATTCTGCACAAACCTTTACCACTCTAATCAAAGTCATATGCACGAGTTTATTATAAACACGTTTATTGTTGACAAGAATTTTTATTTAAAGAAATATCTGAAATTGCTACGAGATTTTACGGAGAACATAGAGATAGATGAGGAGAGAGATATAAATATATGGTGAGGGTAATGTTAATATTATCCGTTTACCTAAGAGGAAACGTTTGACGTTCATTGACCAAGCAGCTATTCATACTTTCTTTTGAAATTCATAAAATCTTTCTCTAAATCTTTTTTTAGAGAAAAAGGTTTCTCAAGTCCGGTAATTGTTACCAATCTTTACAGCTTAAACTCGGGTTTACTTCCTAATATTTTATTTGGAGGGATTTGGAATGGTAACATCATGACTATGTCATTATTTTCTCTTCTAGTAACATGTCCTATCTATTTTAGCTTATGCTGCTTTTGATAGTCTTCAGGGGATGTAGTTTCTGTTAGTATAGTTCTTTGTCTGTGATTCTGTAGCACCAGACCACAATGTTTACAGACCCTGTGTTTTACTCACTAAAAGCATGTTTTCATCCGTGATATCAGGAAGCGCCTGTTTATTTCTGATCAGGTCAAGCAAGGAGCTTGACATTAGAAACAGAAAAATACATTTTATGGAAATTGTTTCTGATATTCCTGGTGAATCACCCATTATTTCCTACACAATCACGATACTACGAATTTACCTATGAAGATCAGTAGAGAATAAAAATCTTGATTTCATATTCAGGTAGTGAGCGGCGTCCAATGATCCTAATGACCAAAAACGAATATAATTTTTCCTTCGTTATTGATATGGTATGTAAACTCGTCATATTTTCCTTTGCCGATTCTTTTCTTCTTCTTTCAGGCTCTCAGGTTAGTTAATCAGTTTTAATTAAATTGATTTGGTTAAACTAAGTAAATGTCGTAAGCGATTTTAGAAATAATATTTATAAAATTGGAGATGAGTGAACTGCAAATATGGTTTCCAGTCCAATGTCATCATATCACTTACAGTTGATCAATGTGTTACGTCAAATATTTTACAATGACCGGCGGTTTCTGCGTAGGATCGATTTCATTCTATTAACATGTGTGTGCCGGAATAAAAAAAATAGAGGGATAGAGAGAACTTGAGTTAGATAGATAGATAGATAGATAGAAAGAAAGAAAGAAAGAAAGAAAGAGAGAGAGAGAGAGAGAGAAATCAATTTTTAATTTTCAAGGATCTTTCAGTTATCTACCTAAGGTAATTTAATATAATTTAATGTTTTTCTTTATTTATTTACTTCTTTCTTTATTTATTTACTTCTTTCTTTCTTTCTTTCTTTCTTTGTATCCGAAGATTATATTTACTTTACTAAGTGTTTTCAAGTACACAGGCGGGTAGATGAAATTTAAAATAAACGAAGCATCTAATTAAATACGACTATTCAGTAAAAATATGTCGGATTGAAGAATAAAATCAATTAATAATTTAGTGTTTGTTTTTTTTTTATGTTTCTGATATGAAACTGAGCAGGTATGCGTTTCGATAAAAATCAGAACGATTGAGTGTGATTTAACGACAAAAGAGAAACTTTCACAACTGTAAAGCTCTTCATGGCCGAGCGGTAAACCCCGGTGGATCAGACGTCATCTATCTATCTATCTATATCTATCTATCTATCTATATATATATATATATATATATATATATATATATATATATATATATATATATATAATAGCATATATTAATATTCTGTTAGTAAAAAGGGATTGTGCTTTTTTTTAAGTAAGCTATTGTATTATACTTTCTCAGGAATTGCTTACTTTCTGTATTGCATACATTGTATATATATATATATATATATATATATATATATATATATATATATATATATATATATATATATATATATGAGACAGAAGAAGAGAGAAAGGAAAGGTCGGAAAGAAATGAGCAGATATAGAAATCTGAAAGAAAATAAACAAGAAGACACGTAAGTAAAGGGCAATTTTTTCACCCCTGACTCAATCTTGTTTACTATTCTTACATGCTTTGAATATATTGTCTGGTGCGTCTGTTATATATTTAGACATCTTTAATGAAATCTAAAGACGAAACTGAAATGTCATTGGTTATCTCTTGCTATCTCGGTTTCAATCACTTTCCTATCGCCGTAATTTAGCGTCCATATGCCACTTCTAACAATAATTTCATGTTAATTGTTCCGAGGAAATCGTTCTCAAGGATACGTAGACTTTAAGAATTCAAGTGTTATATTAGATTGGTGGCAAGGTCTCATAATTTTACAGTTGAAATTGCTAGATGTAACCATAAGTTCTAGGCTATCAGATTTTTTCTTACATTTCTCGCTTGTGGAACTAGATTCCGGTTTCTTTCTTTCCAGCCAAATTTGATCTTCAAAAATTTAAATGCAATATCAATCGTTATCTTCTGTTTTCTTAATTCCTGTTCTATTATTGTTCTCCCTCGTTAATAATGTTTGTATTTGTCTTATGTTATTTCACACTTAGTAGCCATATGCATCTTATTGGCGTTATTGACTTTACTTGGGTTGAATTGATTAAAATTAAAATATAAAGTGTGAACTCCCTACCAAAAAGTAATGAAAACAACAGTAGAACAAGTAATACAGTAACACAAAGCGCATGTGCTGGATACAGTTTATTCATTTTCATTGACGCCCTCTCACATCGAGAATGTGTGTATGAAAACCATTTTCGTGGCACAGAATGATATGGCGCCATGGCCTGTGTGGTATTTCACGATACTGCGCTTTGTTGATTGTTGAAAAGGCTCTCCGAACGGCTTCCTTCAACTGATGGGTATTCTGGCGTCGTTCATGTGAAACCCTCCCCTTGATAATACTCCACAGAGCGTTGAAATAAAAAATGATATTATGTAGGGGTGACGGGACTTTCGGACCATTCCGCAGAACTAATAATCTTGATTCACTGATTTTATATGATGTCGTTCCTTCCTTCATTTACTTTATTTCTGTTTTTAAATTTTATTTGTCCTAATGAGTAAGAGAGGATATGAGAGATCGTATGAAAGAGATTAAATTCATTTCCGTTGAATGAAATGCCACTTATCTTGAATTCGATCTTTAGTAGTTTCCTATTCCATTTATTTTTTTCCTTCCTAAAATTACAATCTTCCTCTTTTCTCTTTGTGTGAACAATTGTGCTCGGTTGAATAAACACCTTGTTTTGAATTCAGCTCATTCATATTCTATCACAGCTGATGAGTGGGGGGGTTCGGAAGTAAACTAGCATAAGTTCTTTTAATCTCGTCAGGAATCAAGCCCTTAAAATTAAGCTACTCAAAGTGAACGGATCTTATCAACACATGGCACATGTTGTGCAACACTAAACTTATATATTTGGTTGATTCGCTTTTTTTTTTTAATTTAAATCAATTTCAAACATGAATTTGAACCCTAATATTCACATTTCAACTTACCGTAACGTAGAAGTGATCACAAGCTTTTCCTCACAGAAGAAACTTCGTAAGTCTCTCATGATTCTATCGCTATATCCATGTCATGTGTTCTGACGAGCGAAATTGCTTGGTTCGACTAGACCTTACATTTGCCACTGTGGCCCGCTATGCCACCTACGCAATCGTGATGCATTATCATTCCCTACCTATCACATTGATAAGAACTGCGTTAGACTTAGTCATTTTCTGCCAGTCTCCACGCAGGATGTTTTCCCAATCACTAAAATCCTAATCTCTTCAGGTTTAGTGTTAACAGTCATCTTTTCTACATAACCTCATGAACTAAACTATTTTTACGTTCATTCAACACTACACAGTAATACTCAACCTTGACTGGCTCTTGGGCCATTTACTGCATAACCATTAGGATTACAAATACATATATTTCCGACTAGGTTTTGTTACTTACAGATACATGTTTCTTTAGTACGAAGTGAATATTGATATGACAACGTTATTAATCCCTATACTAGATTTGCAAATCTAACAATCACTCTACAGCAGGCGAACACTCAACAATATTGGTATACAACTTAATATTAAGATAAATCAAAGGTAAGAGTTATTAGTAGTACCCTTCAACCAACTAATAACTGTTAATTCATCAGCAACTAAACCATTTTCCCCCACCAGGGTTTTCTTTTGAGGATATTATCTCTAGACAAAGAATGGAGGTTCCCCCGATTGAATCAACGGTCACTTGACCCTGTCAAATTTGGAAGGCAGTGGATACAACATAAAGGTTTTCATTCTTAAGCTATTATTATTATTATTATTATTATTATTATTATTATTATTATTATTATTCAGGCATATAATTGACTATTGTGATTCAGGCAGTTGTAAGGCTTTATTTTAAAGTAACGAAGATGGAAAAACTGCTCGCAAAATCAAATTGGGAATGAAACAATATTTGTCTACACTGCAAGAAAATGGTCTTTTTAACGGCTGGTGATTTATCCCTTGAAAGAAAGTCTGCAATGCACCTATGTTTAGATTGTGATTATCATGACAATGAAATGAATGAATGTAATCGAAAACTTTCAGAAAGGCTGTGATCTGGGAAAGAGATACACGTCTTAATGGCAATTAAGACTCTGAAGTCGAAGTCCCGTTCATTGGCAGGTTTATTATTAGCCAAAAGGATAAAACTAGTAAAAAGAAATAAATACATCAGACCAGTTAGTCTGAAAATACAAATAAACGAGAGTAACAACAAATAACGTAAAGAGCTGGAGACTTGAATATAAAACGAAGACCATTTGAAGCTAGCAACTATTTCGTTGCATGAATATATATCAAGTTTGCTACACGAATACATTCCAATGTTACGGTGAGTTCGCGGAAAAGGAAGTTAGAAGAATGTTACAATTTGCAACAGTGTATGTGGAGAGTAGACACATTTTGAAAGGATTCTACAAGGAGAGATACAAAAGTAAAATAGACCTATGAAATATGGATACATAAAACATGTTTAAATAAAGCTGGACTATTTATTAAAATTTCAGGGGAATATATATATATATATATATATATATATATATATATATATATATATATATATATATATATATATATATTATATATATATTTCATTCGTAGTCTAGCATCATTAAAAAAAAACTCAACTTGCTGTCAATACTCAGTGGTTGTTTCAGAAGAAATTGTATGAATGAACCACTTTACTATTGACATCTAACTGCCCAGGGAACGTAAAAATAAATAGCACTTATTTTGTTCATTCATAATTTACTAGTAATATATATATATATATATATATATATATATATATATATATATATATATATATTAATATTTATATATATATATATATATATATATATATATATATATATATAAATATATAAAATCCGGTGTTCTTATTGATATTTTAATTTTTACAAAACAGTGCTCAATATAAATTTACAGAGCAATAATATTATAAATTAACTGATTTAAAATCTTTTTTTTTAATTAAATAAAAAGAATTAGTTCCGTTTCATCTTCAAGCAAATTTTGGAATAACTTATTTTTATATTTACTGAGTTTTAAACGCACATATAAATTCATAACTTCCTGTTTCCAAGGATACAGAGAAATTCAATCATTCAGACAGGGGCGGTAGAGCGTTCATTTGTATTAACTATTGTTGTATCAATTATGAGTTACGTTCGAAAAAGAGGTTAAGTTTAGAGAGGGTAGGGGTGTATTTTTCAATGAGTTCTGACATCCGTTAAACCCATGTCGTCTGTTTTTTTTGTTTTTTTTTATTCGGCAAGAAGTTTTTCGACATTTTTTTCTTCGTACTTGCATACTATTTTCAATAAAATATACTAAAATTAAGTTACAGCTGTACTGGAAACCATAGTTTAAATCAGTTAATTTATTTTATATATATATATATATATATATATATATATATATATATATATATATATATATATATATATATATATATGAAGATATTATAGCTATGCTATATTTATGGGAAACAATACCCAATATCAGAGACAGAGCGTATATAAATATTAGTGAACATTGAAGTCAAAACTCAGAGGCGACAGACTGTTTCACGCTAAACGCAATGGGCAGGTCACAATTGCATTTAGCATGAAACAGTCTGTCGCCTCTGAGAGTTGACTCCAATCTTCAATATTCACTTAAATATTTTTGAAATTCTAGGTCTGATGAATTGGATCGTATTTACGTTTCCAATGGAATAAATTATGACCATGGAATATTAATGTTTAAGGCTTTATATATATATATATATATATATATATATATATATATGTGTGTGTGTGTGTGTGTGTGTGTGTTTATTTAGGCCGCAATCATCTTTTAGGCACGACTGCTCTGTGTGTGTGTGCGTGTGTGTGTTTGATGGAATAATCTACAAACATGTTTGCTTATTTTTATCATAATACTTTCATATTCACAAATATTTTATTCCTGTATATTACAATTGTAAATGCTGGGGAAATGCATGAATGCGGACGGTTACAAGTGTCGATCAATGTTTGCATCTACTTGAACTTGGACGTTGTATGATTTTAATGTATTGTATAAAATAATTAAATCTCATTATTAAGCCTATTTATGTTTTATTTAAAAACTATCGAAATTATCATCTTGCATCCTTAACGCGATCGACTATTATTTATTGAAAGTATGTTCATTTATTTAAAGGCGGAATGTAAAGGAAAATCGCCGGAAAGATGGATAATGTTTTATTTTGGCCATCTTTGGGCGTGTTCAAATAACTGATCTGATAGCCAATATGTGATTGAATTTTATAATAGGTGTTTTTTTTTATTATTTTAACCTTGTTTCCTTCAAAAAGATCCCAAAATTGGTATCTAATTTCATATCAAAGTCTCACCTTACATCATACAGCAGATTCAATAGAAAGTGAAACATACCAAATGCTTAAAAGACATTTTAACCGGTCTATTCAATAAAATATTGCTGCCAAAATGTAAGATGTTTCATATATATATATATATATATATATATAGATAGATAGATAGATAGATAGATAGATAGGGAGAGAGAGAGAGAAAAGTGCGAGAGTAAAAAAAAGAGAGGGGAGAGAGTCAGAAGGTGGGAGTGAGAAGGTGTAGCTATAGAAAGACTCTACGCATGACTAAGCGTAAAAGGACATTATATACTGAACTTGAAGCAAATGATCGGTTCTTATTTTTTTCTTTTTTTTTTAATTTCATCGTCATTTAGAAACAGATGTCAAGGGACTTTTGACTGATTATTGTTGATAGCAAAAATGGATCATATTTTCTTATGGCGTCAGCAAAATAGATTGGAGATTTTGATATTTTTAACTGAGAAAAATACAGACAAAACAACAGGGGAAAATGAACACAAACAAAAGGTCAGTGTTAAAATCTATGAGTAATTAATATTGTTCTACTGGAGTTATAAGGCATCATCGCATGAAGAACTTTCTTTCACAGTTGCCTTTCTTTTATTACATTGTGTTTTGTTACTACGACCGTTTCGGTTGGAATATACATATCTTCTGATTCCATGAGTGCGTGTTTAAAATATCACGGCGATTTTACACGGAAAGCCTTCAGCTGGTGAAATTAAATGCACATAAATCAATCTTTATCCAGTTATTCGAAAGACACTTTATATTTACACCCAGTAGTTGAATGAAGAGATTCACAATTTTATTTAGAACACTTAAATATCGGTCTGAAGTCTCTCTCTTTCTGAGGCGTAAATCTGGGAAGTTTAATTGCTCTTACTTGTTTAACTAGGCATAGAGCACTCTCTTTTCCAGTTTAGGCAGGTGTTTATGTTTAGTCTTTTTGATAAGATTATGTTTATATTTCCTTTTTAAATCTATCAGATTTTTTATTGGTTTCTGGTTTAGTCACTTTTATTTTGCCTTTAATTAAAGTGAACTTTTGGTCACCTGGCAGGTTTTCTGTTGGTTGTACTACTACTTTTTTGTGGTGCACACACACATACATATATATATATATATATATATATATATATATATATATATATATATATATATATATATATATATATTTATTTGTGTGTGTATGTGTGCGCACACACACTGTTTTGGCGGAAGACGAAAGACATTTCTTAATTTTTAATATATTTTTTAGAATTCGGACATTTGTCGATGGTGAATTGAAAAGGAATAATGTAAAATGAAGTCAGTAATAAACTCCAAATTTTATTTGTTCTATTTCGAAATATATCCAAAACCCTTCCGACGATTTATTTCATGTGCTCTTACATAATTCTTTGATTCAACATATACATTATATATCATTATTACTTAACAGATTCTCCTTCAATTTATATATATATATATATATATATATATATATATATATATATGTATATCCATATCCATGACATTTTCCTATAAATTTATATCATAAAGAGAGTTATTGCCATAAATGCATTGACATGATATTATGTCGGTATCAGGTGAAATATTTATAACGTTAAGCTCTTTTATCATGAGTTTATCCAAATGTTAGTTTTAGCAACCTTAAATGTATTTCTTAGTTAGCCCAAATATTGGATGTATGCCAAGTTTATCTCAGATACTGGTTGTATGTCAAGGCAATCCAAAATCCATATATCAAGGCAATACTAAATATAGACATGTACAGGTCAAAGATTACAGAAAGTATAAATGTGTGTGAAAACGCTCGTTCCAACGTTGCAATTTCAGCCCTAGCTATCATAAATGTTTTATGATTGCAATATATTCCTCAGGAGTAATATTCAGTATATCAGCGTGCTCGTATTATCATTTCTTTTGATGCTATACTTATCAAAAGTTTAAAGATACCTTCGCTGTTAAAATTACATTGGCAGTTTTGTCGCCATGGCACAGTGGATAAAGGCGTTAGTTAGATCCAGTGACAGGACGTAAAGAGTGTTAGTTCTATATCTTATTTAGGGGGTGGAGAACTTTCAGAGGTGAATTAACAGGAGATAACTGACAGCCATTAGAAATAGTACGTGTAACTTAAACAGGCTACCCCAGTGAGCGGAATAAAGGGTTTACTTCGGCATTCCAACCACCTGAAGATGGCCGGAGCATACAACGGCAAAACGTTTTGATAAATATGGCGACAAAGATGAGGACAATAGTCCGAATAATGTATATAGTGAACATAATATCTCATCTCAGAAATATTGACAGATACTGAAAGGCCGAAACGTTGTAATAAATATGACGACAAAGATGAGGACAATAGTCCGAATAATGTATATAGTGAACATAATATCTCATCTCAGAAATATTGACAGATACTGAAAGGCCGAAACGTTGTAATAAATATGACGACAAAGATGAGGACAATAGTCCGAATAATATAAATGGTGTACATAATACCTCATCTCAGAAATATAGACAGATACTGAAAGGCGGAAACGTTCTAATAAATATGGCGACAAAGACGAGGACAATAGTCCGAATAATGTAAATATTGTACATAATACCTCATCTCAGAAATATAGACAGATACCGAATGGCCGAAATGTTGTAATAAATATGGCGAGAAAAATGAGGACAATTGTCCGAATAATATAAATAGTGTACATAATACCTCATCTAAGAAATATAGACATACTGAAAGGCCGAAACGCTGTAATAAATATGGCGACAGTGATGAGGACAATAGTCCGAATAATATAAATAGTGTACATAATACCTCATCTCAGAAATATAGACAGATACTGAAAGGCCGAAATATTGTAATAAATATGGCGACAGTGATGAGGACAATAGTCCGAATAATATACATGGTGTACATAATACCTCATCTCAGAAATGTAGACAGATACTAAACGGCCGAAACTTTGCAATAAATATGGCGACAAAGATGAGGATAATAGTCTGAATAATGTAAATAGTGTAAATAATACCTCATTTCAGAAATATAGACAGATACTGAGGTATAAACTGTTGGACTGAACATATGAAGTCATTAAGCCATATGTTGGAAAGTGCTTGGATGTTGCTAATCTCCATGGTTAATACAATCGAAAAGCAAGAATTAAAAATCAAATTGATTCAAATAGCTGATTTAAAATCGTGATCAGATCAATAATGTGGCAAGAGAGACACTGGTTTTAGTTTCGGCTAAATGCCGTGACTGGTTTGATTAAAACGACTATATCATTAAAGATATCCCCTTAAATAAGAAAAAGATACGAGAACGCATGCTATGAAATCTAATTAAAGCTTGAAATGCAATTTAACGTTATAAAACTCAATTTTTCGTACTCAGTAGATAACATCACGCCAAACACTATGGCCATCGTAAAGGCCAGTGTAACCTGCATCGAAGCGCACATTCGTGGTAGATGACAGGTCATCTCACCCACCTTGACAAATACACTACAATTCATGAAGGCACTAAAATCGGACAAGAATATCCAATTCAAAGCGAGCATCTAGAAAACTGAAAATCATTGATCTACCATACCATCAATTTGCATGTGATTAAAGTGGTAGAGTATATGTCTCCTGTGCAGGCTTTTTTAGCCATAAGAAGAGTTATACTGGTAGAATTTTGAAAAATTACAACCAGTACTACGCTGCAAATACCTTAAAATGTGGAGCGTAGCAGAAAAAACTTCAGAAATAATTGCGATCTCCCCAGTTACCCACGAGCTAGCTAAACAGATTTTACAAAAGAGTCTAGGTCCTTTACAGAACGAATTAGTTTTCCACATCTGCAATATGGAGGGAAAAGAGAGATTACCGGCCTATGTGAGATAAGGTCGAAATAAAGAGATGGAAAACATCACTGGAAAACACGAAAACTTAAGGAATCAGCGCATATTCTAAGCCACAAAAATGTCCTAAGCCGACAAACCATAGAAATGAATTCAATAAAGGAACCAGTCATCCGGCGTGCTAGCGAAAAAAACAAACAAAAAACAATAATAACAAATACAATATGAGCTCTGGCAAAAAAATGAAACTAAGTCATTTGTTGTACAAGTTCCAAAAATTAATTCACTGACGTTCCAACTGACACATGGCCCAGCAGATAAAAGTATTGATTGAAGTAATCCAGTTATTTGGCCCCAGTTGTGAGTTCAAAGCTGAGGGGAACAAAAACTTGTTTCTAAAGGGAAATAGCTGAAACTGAGATATCCAGAAAAGGCATGGCACGTGGAACTAGAGCAATCTAACCAGGTGAATGAATGAAAGGGTTCAAAATTCCAACGGATATTGCCTAAAGAAGGCCGGGGCGTACAACGGCCGAAACGTTGTGAATATGACAATAAAGATGAGGACAAGAGTCCGAATAATGTAAATAGTGTAAATAAATAATGTAAATAGTGTAAATATCTCCGATAAGTTTTGTATGTCACTTGCTGGCTTGAATAGTAATTGTCGTTCTTACGAGAACTGAAATCATTGATAAATATTGTCAGTGATGCCTCTACTCATTAAACCAGTCGAATGCCAGCATATGCATGGATAAAAATTGTAGGTCTGTTCCTAAATTATTCCACGCTACTTGTCACGAACATTTAATGAAAATTATTTATAATTTTCGAAATAATATCAAAAACAGCGTATTTATCAACAGGATTGGATGACCCATAATTGATCGCCAACCCAAACCTTGTTCTAGTTTATAGGAAAAAAATGTAAAAGTTACTTGTACTTTGTTCAAACACTAATCTAAGATGATAAAAGTGATGAATTGCATGCGATGTGTTTTTCGCACCCTGTCAAACTCTTTACCAACCCCATCCTTTCTGCGATCAAAATCTCAGGCATTTCTAAAACACT